>RXPK01000011.1:2460710-2831275 GCA_004143645.1 Protaetia brevitarsis
AATGTCACAACTGGATTCCCACAAAACAATATTATAAGTGATAGTAGACTCCAGAAAAGTAAATTTGTAGCAAATTGTAGGTTTTCTGAATATCTCCAAGCCATGGTATGTACTTAACCTTCTGTTAGGTAATATCCTACGCACTGTGATAGAATGTCCCACATCTTGTATTTAATTTAGAAGTTTATCTAATAAGTATATTAAACATTTTATTATCAAATTGACTATATATTGCAGAAGACAATTTATACAAAAAAAATCATAAAATTTTGGATTCCATTCGATTTAAATACCCATTTATCGATGTAGATTATCTTGAATTATCTTGAAACTGGTTCCAAAAATTGTATCAAAACAGGTATACATTTTGTCAATATATTAGTACATTTCAATTTATGTATTTATAATTTCTAATTTTTAAAACATTTAGAATTGTGATTTTTTCAACGATGCTGGGGTAAATATTTAACTAATTTATCAATTTATTATTAATTACTAAAAGTAAAAAAAAAAAAAAACATTTTGACAATGTGCTTTCAGTAGGTGCTTAAAATTGATACTATTTTGTTGAATATTATGAATGATTTGGTAAAACTATCATGTTTCAAAGAGTTTATTTGGAGAAGTAAGTGATTATCTTTTACGATCTTTTGCGAGCGACCTTGAATAATGTGATCTTTGTGTTCCTATTTCTCAAAAAACGCTGAGTATTTTTGAACGATTCTTGTTTTGTTTTATCGTAAAAGCTTAGATGAAGAATATTCGACCAAGAGCTTTCAAAATTTAAACCTAGTCATGTTTTATGTAATTGCGCAATAAATATCCGCATTTTAAATCTTTGTTAGGAAACTTTGGAGAAGATATGGCTCGTTTACTTCAGTTGTTTCTGAGATATCTTCTAAAAATCATTGATAATAATGTATGAAATGTCTTGCATAAATTTCTTGATATTATGTAAAATCCTTTCTCACTTTTATTTTTTCTTTACTTGATTCTATATTAAGCATAAGAAAAAAAACACTTTGGTACCGGTTTTTGCACATTATCAGCTATCAAAAAATTCTCAAGAAATATATCTTTATCAGATTAGTGAAAAAAATACCACTTGCCACCGCTTGACCGTTTGCAAAGCGCTGTATATTTTCCAAATATAAAGGAAACTCCGAAATTTTACTCTATCTATAATTGTTTGGTTAGTTAGTAATATTTTTGTGGTCAAGTAATGATTTTTCATTATTGTATATTTAGAAGTGATATCTTAAAACATGCCGAATCAAATATGCAGAGATAATACATCTGCTAACCACCTAATGAAAAATTACAAATAAATATTCTAAAATTAGTTTTTACTGATATTCTATTAGAATGCAATTAATATATTTTTTTCATATTTAACAAAAAAATAACCCATGACACAATGAAGTTAGCAACCTGAAGCAAAAATTTGGTAAATGCTTTCGCTGGATGGTACGGATGAACACCTGTGAAGACATGGAAATGTTTCTATGTCAAATATTAATATATATATCAGCATTCGCTGAATTTTCACTTTATGTCGGTAACTATCATTGTGCCGAGGCTGGATATGGCCATGTGAAACACATTCATCGAGTAAAATTTTACGTAATATATTATGCATATTCGTAAACATATGTACATAGATAAACTACAATATGTAATACATATGTAGTTATGGGAGCAGTATGTATACTTACGATTACTGTGTTACGAAAAGTTAATGCACTCTGTGCATATTTAAATATATAGCTTACGATTATGTTATTTTTATCTAAGGATATGTACAGGGCTATTTTAATAATTAACATATATTTAAATTATTACCGGTGAACTGTCATCGAAAAGTAGACAGTATTTTGCTTTCTCGGAAATTTAAAATTTAAGCAAACAATGCCTATTTACACATGTTTTCAAAACTTTCATTCACGCCTTATAAATGCTTGTAATAAAATCCTAACAAAGGAAATATTTATTTTCATGTTTCAATTAAAATATAAATGTTGATTAATTGTTATGGATTTATGAACTTTGATATATTGTAGATATTAATAGTTACAACGCGTATGGATTATAAATATAAAGCCTTGTAAGAAAGAAAAAGAATTGTGAATCTGGTATGGACACCTCAACAACATTTGTTTATCGTTTACTTTGAACGGTCTTACAATTCAAAACAAGCTTAGTACTTGCTATATATTTGCTTAAGTGTATATTTTTTGCATAAAAAAACTGTATTCTGAAGCAATTGTGTAATACCTTAACCTAAAAGTGTAAATAAGGTAAATGTATGTATAGCAAAGGATATAATAGCATAGAATGGAATCTTTGTTGTTCATAGATGCCACAGCATGAAATACGTCAATTAAAAATAATATAGAGCAAAGAAATATAAAACAACAACATACAAAATCAAGATAAATAAAAACATAAAAAATAACCATTTCCGTACGTCAATATAGAACCGTACAAACAAAGAAAAATAATAAATAGTATAAAGTTAACAATGAAAGGGCGGGCTTACTAAAAAAATCATTTAAGGAATAAAAGACGTTATTAACTTAGAATTTTTTTTTGTAACAAAAAAATTTCATATTTTCATATAACTGAATACGCGGAAGTGCCGTTATGTACTATGATTTATACGTACACTAACGAGAACATCAGAATTCAATCTCCCTATTGCAAAATGAATGTAAAGTACTCAAAAATCTGTTTAAAAATGTCATTTTTAAGTTATGTGCAAAACATTTTCGGTGTATCTGGCAAGTATGGTTAGTTATGTGGTTAGTCAATGAATTTGATATTAATCCCATTCAGAGCCAGCTACAAACATTTAAAGATAGGGCTATTTAGTCTGTTTTACAAAAAGTCACTCACATCTCAAAATCTATTAAAGATAGGTATAGGGAATTCTGATATAAAGTGATAGGGTATGATATTTACTTATTAATTTCGAATTAAAATACAGGATATTCTATAAAAAAAAATGAGTTTTCTGCATTTGAAAATATGTCACTTTGTTCTTCAGTTTAGAACACCCTGTATGTTAGAATGTAAAGTGTGTGTACCGTTTCTTAGGGTTATATCTACATTCATAACATAGCAAATTTGGAATCTATACTTGCAGTATTAACCGAGATATTAATTTCTCAATGATGCAATGATTATTACTAAAAAAAAAAATTAAATAACTCAAAGCGGCAACATATAGCTATAAAAATAGCTAATGAAGACTGACATATTTACGTCGTAGAATGCAAAAATGAACAAGAAATTAGATCATTCTATTTAAAATAACAAAGTTGACGTCCATTTCCGGTCAACCGGAAGTGATATTTTGGTTAAAGTATTTCACATTTATAGTTCCAATCGAACAGATAATGATGCCAAAATCTCAAATATAAGTAAATAATAGAACATCATAAACTTTTAATGAACCACTTACGTGGAATAGCCTGTATACGCTCGAGCAGAGCAAGTCGGTACTGATATCGATGCCGCGTGATTTCTATGTACGCTATGAATGTGTTATTAAGTGTGTTCGCGTCGCATGAACTATTTGCACTATTATGCACACAACAGTTCTTAAAGTTCATAATAGTTCATGCGACGCGAACAAACTTATTGTCTCGAAGCATCTCCCATTACAGCAGGGCCTTCGCCGGTCCGCTACGTGGTTATAACCAATATTTTTCAGGATAAATTTAAATTCAACTTTGAACTGTTTTACTGGATCGGAAATATTGCGATAGATAACTTTCCTGTACTAATTTCTTATAAATAAATGTCAGTTTTAAGCATATTCGTCAACATTATATATACATATAGTCCAAGGATGTACTACCGTATTTTTTTTTTATAATATAATTAATTTTGTAAAATATAAAGAGTAATGAAAAATGAATAATCATCATTTATGCAAAAAAATTTTACTGACCAGCAAAACACTTACAGACAGAGATGATAAAGAAGACTCTTTTGTATTTGAAAATTATACAGCGTTTTGCTAACAGTTTTGATAAGTAGTTTTTTTCTTAAATATTCTCATAAAGATTTCTTGAAGAAAATTATGCAAGGCATTTCACACATTCTTACTAATGATTTTTTTAAAAGATGTCTCAAAAACAACTAAATTAAACGAGCTATTTTCTATATAATGCAGGCGGTAGCAAATGTACGTTCTCAGAGGTTTTCTAAAAATGATTTGAAACCACGAATAGAATCTTACTTGCGCAACAATGTGCGTATATTTATTCCACAATTACATAAAGTATGACTAGGTTTAAATTTTGACAAATCTTGGTCGAACATCCTTCATCTAACATAACAAGAATCGTTTAAAAATATCCTTCAGTCCTTAAGAAAAAAGAACACAGAGATCACTTAGAATCAGAAAAGATCGTAAAAGTCGCTTATTCCTCCAAATAAACTTTTTGAAACATGACATAATCATTCAGCATTATTCATAAGGTGCAACAAGATGGTAAAATTTAAAGCATCTACTAAAAACACATTATCGAAAACTTTTAGTAATTAATAAATTAATAGTTTAGTTGAGAAATACAAATAGTTTGAATTATGAGTTGGATTAACAAAGCGCTCAAGAAAATCCCAATAATAACAAGTATTTGAGAAAAAATACAATGAGTGTCATGGATTTGTCATGCCACGCCACAACCCCTAAAGATCCAATGAATAATACAGAAATACAGTTTTATTTTAAGCAGAATATTTAGATGCTTATTCCGGCAATCCAATGTTTGGGAGTTTTTTCAAGATAATTGACGATAATTTGCCCCTGCAACACAAAATGCAGTATTAGATTTCCGAAGGTGAATTGCTGTTTATATGAGACAAGAGGGGAAAAGTTTGTATGTTTAATAATTTTTTCGGTATTATTTACTTATATAGTCAAATTTACCTATACTGGGCATTTTAAAGATTTAGACCAAACAGATCTTTTCAAAACAGATTTAGAACCAGTCTATGATCAGTACGAAGAAGTTCTAATTAAGAATGTTTAGAGGACAACTGTATAAAACCAAAAGAGATTTATGCATTTAGTTGGTATTATTATTATATTGTATGATCATATAACTATCCACAAATATGCACTCTATCTGAATTATGTAAATTTAAATAGACCAGCCAACTATTTGGGTAAGATATCAGATATATGTATATGTGCCGGAACATTAAACAAAGAATGTCTATTTGCGATTGCGTAATGAGAGAAACGGAATTACTCATTATCTAGTGTGATGGGCCGGCGTCTATTTTTATCACGCTTTTAAGTCATAGCCGCGACTCTACTCGTAAGAGAAAGAGAGGGAGAGAGGTCAATGATGCTGGGTATGCGAACAAGAGAAAAAAAGGAATAGAATTTGAACGATAACGGAGCGGTAGTGGACAAAGGACAACAATAACCCTCGTTAACAAAAAAATCGGGTACAGCATACTCCGTGCGTGTTACGTTTGTCTCTATACGTCCGTAACCCACTTAAATAATAATGGTACTGATTTGACCGAATCGAAAGTGAATGAGATTTATTTCTACCCACACAGTTCTGTATTACGTATTTGTATTGCAATTTATCGGCCGTGCCATTGTATGTATAACTATATAAATACATATACATACATATACAGGATGAGATTTTTTTTTTTCATTATTTGTATGGGGATCTCTAAAACCATAAGAGATAGGCATTGGGTTAGAGTTGGGTTCAGACAGATATGCATCTTGATAGGCCTAATCCAGATATGCTGTTGTCAGTTCAAGGAAATGCATGGTTTACTAGATGATTGCAAAAAAGCAAATATTCACCTTTACTGTGCTGTAACTCTTTTATTTGTAAAGATAGAGAGAATTTTTTTAATATTGTTTTTAGGGAATTTAATGTCATTGTTTTTAGTGTTGCTTAGTAATTTTGAGTAGTATGTATGTACGAATCTGGGGAGGGTGATGTTACACTGCGACCTAAAAGATCGGTTGTGTCCCTTATTCTTGCTGCTTTACAGCTGGCCTTTCAATCCTATTCCTTTCAGAAAATGTAGGATATCATAAGCCCCAGATTAGGTAAGTCTTCGATTTCACATGCTCCCAGGTGCAACGCCCTTGAGTTGCACAGTGCTATGCAATTTGAGAGGAGATGGATGAGTGTTTCATCCTGTTCCCCACAAAATCTACATTCAGATTCCTTTTCCAATCCAAGCTTACTCAAGTGTCCTTTCAGTCTACAATGGCCTGAAAGTATTCCTGTTAATATGCGAACATTGTTCTTACTCAGATTGATGCATTCTGTAAACCACTTCTGATTATAGGTGCCCAGAAGAATTTTACTTTGCCTCATTCTCTGGAGATTCTCTCAATAACTAGATTTTCTATGCTCCATTTCTCTTTTCAGTTTCTTCAGTATTGTACTGCTACTTACCCCGTAAAAGGGTTCAGGCACTACAAAAGGTATTCCAGCCCCTTTTTTGCGAGATTATCCGTTATCTCGTTTCCTTCCACTCCTGTGTGACCCGAAACCCACAGGAGGGTTACTTTATTCCTTTTGTCTAGCTGTTTAATTTCCCTAGGCATGACCAAACCATTTTGGAACTGATTTCACATGAGCTCAGCGCCTTGATGGCTGCTTGACTATCAGATATGATGATAATCTCCTGCTTTCGATAATTTCTATCAAATATTAACTGACAATCTTCCAATAGCGTGTATTTCCGCCTGAAATATACTTGGGTATTTTCCAAGCTTTCGAAATATGTAGTTCTAGGCCCATATATTCCTATTCCACTTCCCTCTACCGTTTTGGAGTCATCAGTGTACCATTTGATGGCATTTGTATTCAATTTCAAGATCGTGTTATGATCTCACTCGCTCTTGTTATTAAGCTTTGTGGTGAATTCCTTCACAAAGCTGTTTTTTTTTTGACATGTCATCCCTGGCATGTCCTAAGTTTGATCACCGTCAGGAGATTGAGGCCTATGCCTAATCGTTCTTTCCTTGACCAATCTGAGTGTGGTTCTTTTTGCCACGTCCTCTACCACAATGCGGGGAGGGGTAAGATCCAATACTACCTCGATAGCTGCTGTTGAGCACGTTCTCATAGCCCCAGTTATGCATACGTGTGCTAATCTTTGCACTTTCGAGAGGTTAATTCTCGCGGTGAGCAGATTAGTTCTTTGCTCCAAGCTATTGATTCATAGGTGATGATCGGTCTCACTATCGCTGTATACATCCAAAGTAGTATTTTTGGGTTGCATCCCCAACTTTTCCTTGCAAAGTTTCTGCACATCATCAGCGCTTTTTTGCCCTTGTTGGTTACTTGAAGTTCATGTTTATCAAAAATAATGGTGGACATTTCGAACGCTTAATATAAATTTAGGGCGTTGCGTGTTGTTAAAAATGAATTCGTTTAGGGCTTTTATTGTTTAGTGTAAAACAGCCAATTTTTGAATTTTCTTTTTCGTCTTCATTCTTTATTACCTATATTATGCACCGGGTGTGGGTTTCGATTCCTCCTGCATTCACTTCCTCCATTCTTTTCTATTTGTTGCCATTATTTTCAATTCAAATTTTTTTTTCTTTTGAAAAGTTAAGTTCGACATAATTATTAAGAAGATGTATCAGTTAAAGCTAGTCCACTAACCGAAGGTTTTTATTCTATATTTGTAATAACTGTCTGCTTGTTATAAATAATACTGATTTCAACCAAAAGAATATATTTTTATTTGGACATGCCCAGACTTTTAACGACGATACATAAAGTTTTAGATGTAAAAAAGAACACTTTAATATTGTTTGCACACGTATGAAGGCCTTAAAAAATCTCGTTTTTACTTTTGAAAATGGTGGTATAAAAACTGAGAGAATTAAAACCAATAAAAGTTAAACCATTAAACACGATTTCTATTCCGTATTTAGAATAACTGTTTTACCGATGTAAGGAATATCGGTTTCAAACCGAAGAATATGATTTATTTAGTAACAAAAATGATTCCGAAACAGTTCTTATTTTAGATACTCAGATTACGAATATCGATCAATAAGGTTTAAATAATAATAATAATAATAATAATAATAATAATAATAATAATAATAATAATAAATAAATAAAGTTATGTTGTTAGATAGATAGATTCTTTATTGTCGCAACAAACTTGAAATAACTGAGCAGTGTTGCAATGTACAACAAATCAGTTTAATGAATAAACACGTGTCACAGATGTATTATGAACAGCAAACATGCCAGATGTTAAAAAACAATAAATAAATTTACTAACAATAGATAATAAAGAGAGATGTGCCATAAATTCATACACGGTATAAAATGCATTGGATGTGAATATATGTTTTATCTACTATCCGGTTGAATCTATTTCTATTATTACTATGTTAGGGTAACATATTAAGGTCAAGAAGATTACTTAGTAATATTTAATTTGTTTACAACTTTGCTCACGTATCCTATGAATGCAGGTCCCCACTTTTTGTGAAGTTAATTTTATTGTCAAATATGTAAAGATCAAGGATATAAATGCAAGGGACCGCAATTGTTTTATATTTAGTAGAACAAGCCCAAAAGACATAAACGTTAGCAAAACGGTTGTTCTTAACGGTAACCGAACGTTTCTAACCGTTTATAAACAACGTCGAAGCGACATATCTATGTCCGACAAAATACGTTGACAAAAGTTATTTATTAAGCGTTATTTCACGTCATATGCTAATGTTATTTTAACGTTTATTTTTAATAGAAAATATCGTTAAATAGAACGTTTAGCAAGGTGTTTTAACGTTTAATAAACCACCTCTGTAAACGTTAAAAAGTACGTTTATAGTGCTACGTGATATTATCGTTCAAAACAAACGTTTATTGGTAAGTGGAGTTAACGTTCATAAAACATCTATGTAAAACGTAAAAAATCGGTTACAGGTAACGTAACCTCAACGGTAACCTTCGTTAGTGTGGGTGGAGTATGCATACCCAGTATGTTTGCCTACATACTGGGGTATGGCATACTCCACACAACTAACGAAGGGTTAATAAAATTTCTATATCAAACCTTTATACACGTAGTAGTAACGTCACATCTGCGTAATTTAGTGAGTGCCGAATGTATGAAAATCAACAGCTTATAAATATAGATGAATATCAGGTTCGTTGCATTCATGGCGCTCTAAACGCTGCGTTATAGAAACTGTACAACACTTACCAAGTTCCAGATGTGACATATATGTTACTTTCTATTTACAGTGCCGTTTATGTGGTGATAACGAAAATTAGTTATAGATAAAGTAATAATGTCCAATACTAAATTAAATTTTATTTTAATTAAATCATTCAATGATACTCATAGTATTGAACTCAGGATAAGCTCTTCAATAAAACATAACGCTTCTTCAGAAAAAAAATGTAATTACTATAAATATAATACATGCAATAATAACATAATAATAATATAATAAAAGATAATAGAATTCTTTACCAAATAAGAAAGTAACGAGGTCATTTCATTTATAAGATATATACATTTTCCCTTTTTCTGCACATCCAGGTCTTCTACCCAAACAGTCCATTGGGGCGTAATTTCAACCAGTCCTTCACTGCACTTTCTGCTGTATGTATGTATTGTTTAATTGTACTTTAAATGGAAGACTCAAACAATAGGTATCATAAGTAACACAAGGACTACAGGCTGTAAAATTTAGGATAATATATATATAGGTTGAAAAGGAAAGTACCTTGACCGGAAACTTCGTTGAAGAATAAACAGTAAGGTTATATGGGTAATACGTCTTAAAATAAAAATGCTAAATCGCCTCAATATTTCGTTATATTTTATAATTCATCAGGAGGAACATCTACAATATTATAAAGAATATGAATCAATAGTAATGAAATATTTAAAATAATACTTACAAATTAAAATATAATAATCAAATTATATGTATTATAAATTTAGAATTTTTTATAAAGTCAAAAACATTTATGTAAACAAGGTAATGTTATATGTATTTTGTAAGATGTTGCAATAAAATGGTTGAGTTTATTAGTGTCTGTTTTGAAATTAATTGAATTTTGATTACTGTTAATATGAACCATTTCTAGAAATAACCGCTTTTGTAATTATTTTCAACATAAGATTTAGTATTGTATAATTAAAATTGTGGTCTAAATTTTGAAAATGAAAGACAAGGCACATGAACGTTTACCTATAAACTAACTTTATGTTGGGTTATTCTATTCTTAGCATTTGCGAAGTTTGACACAATATAAAACCTTGACAATCACAACAGGAATTTTATATAACCAAATTACTTTGGTCCGAATTGGTATCTTGTCTTTAGTTTTGTGAAGATTGTTTCTATGGTTGTTATATTAACTTTGCAATTTTGATATTTTTAAAATTTAAAATGTTAATTATTTATTAGTTAAACTTCTACGAAGGTAATTTATAATATTAAAAGTGGTAGTTGTATTGTATTTATCTGTTCATGTAAGGAATTTGGAGAATAAATTAATTTGGAAAGAATATTTTAGGGTAGCCGTTATTGAAAAAATTTTAAATAACTTCTTTAAATTGGTCGTTAAGAAATCTTGTGTCGCTAATTTGTGTAATTCTGTTTTCATAGCAATCCAGTATTATATTTCTGATTTATAGGATGATTAGAGTAAAAGTTAATAAATCTACCAGAAGATGTCGGCTTTGATACCAATCTAAAATAATAATGTATTTTCTGATCTTATAACTTTGGTATCAAGAAAGGTACATAACAATCATTTTCCAATTCAGCAGTGAATTGTAAATGATTATTATACGAATTAATATATTTTAAGGTAATATCTACCTATCTTAGGGTATTGAACAAATAATGTCATCAACATATTTAAAAATAAATGGAATTTTGAAAGGTAATTTAGGTATAACAGCATCTAATAAACAATCCATAACAATCATTGCCCAAATTGGACTAATTGGGAACCTTGGTGTACCAAAATTTGTAGATAATATTATTCATAAAAGAAAATAAACAATTATTCAAACAAAGTAATAATAGTATAATTATCTTTCGAATTTATATAGGTATAATATAGTTTAATGTTTACTTTGATTGTTTCCTAGATTTTTGTATTACAACGAATGAAAGTATTAATATCACTGTATATTGTTACTATAGTTTCCGTATTCTCTGGTTCCCGTTTGTGAAAACTAGTGTTCTTCCTTCCAGTTATGTCTTACTGCAACGACGTCATGTAACAGTAATTAGAAATTTTTTTACACAAGTCCAGATTTTAGAACCATCAGCATTCGCTAACCTATGTATTGAAATAAAGTAGAAGGTGGTGTATACTAAGAAACCAGGTTCTCAAGAACAATTTTAGAATAAGTTAAATTCTGACATTAGTGTTCTTATTTTAGATGGCTACTATTGCTGTTTGCCAATTGTGTATATGCATATACATAATTATACGTGCAATGTGATCGTATATGCAAATAACCTGGATAGACTTAATTGATGGGGTAACTAGCTACTCACCGTTTAGTTGAATACACTGATTGTTGCGTATCAATATTAATATAAAACTTTGTATAAAGATAAAGAAAGTTCTAACACTCGACTAGCGTAGTAGACATGTGACTGCAAGCTGCTGCAAGTGCTCCGTGCACGTTGCAGATGCGCAACAGGATGGAAGAGTTTATTTGAAATGGGGAGGGATGATACATTCATCAGTAGTGGCAGTTTAATACAATAATTTGTGTTACCTATTGTTAAATACATTTGCATTCATTCATGCAAAAGCACATCTTATCTAAAAACAAACATTTAACACCATTTATTTAACTATACTTATACTTATGCGTTTGATTGTGGTTAATAGCTTTTAATATTTCAACGTTGCTTTTTAACGTAGAGTAAATGGTGAAACTACGTTTTATTTAGTTGCACTTGAAATATGCGTTACGTTCAGTTAATAATTTATTCATTTTTCAACGTTGTTTTACAACGTCTTTCAACAAATAAACGGTGAAACTACAACGTCTTATTTTATTATATCTAAACTATGCGTTACATTTCAGCCACTAATTTTCATTTTTCAACGTTGTCTTTCACGTAGAGTAAACGGTGGAATAAAACGTTTATTTTAGTTATATTTAAACTATGCGTTACATTTCAGTTAATAATTTTCATATTCTACGATTGTTTTTTAACGTAAAATAAGCAGTGAACTATAACGTTTTATTTAGTTATATTTAAACTATGCATTACATTCAGTTAATAATTTCATATTGTAACTGTTTTATAACCTAAAATAAACGATGCAACTACAACGTGTTATTTTAGTTAAATTAAAACTATCCGTTTACATTTCTTAGTTAATATAATGTTCCCTCAATGGATAGTTAATTGGTTATTTATAACGTGTTAATTATAACCATACGTTGTTTCAACCAATACAACGTTAAATTCACGTAAATGTAACCAACTTGTTCTCACTGGGAGGAAGATCTAATAAACCGCTTGAGCGCTAGAAGAATCTCTGAAGTACCTATGTTTAGGTTATGCCATTCCAGAATGAACCTCGGCATAATAAAAATATAATAGTGTATCAAGTGACACTGTTCGTCTTAAAGACTGAAAACAAGCCTTGTTAATTGATTAATTTCCTCTGTTATTTTTGGACATTTAACCTGCTGCTGTGATCGTTTGCCGCCTTGGTTTACATTCTCGTTAATCAGAGAAGGTATAGACAGGCTATTATCATCATCCTATTTAATAAGCAAAAGCTCACAATCATAATAGTGCAACAGGCTAAAGCAGATTACAATAAGAAAATTAATAACCACATATGTAGACAGAAAAATAATAAATTGGATATTTTTCTATGAAGTATGATATGGCTGTAAATCGATTAGATAATTATTTTTGCATTTACCTTATTTCAACAATTTTTGAGTAGATAATTATTTGCCTCCTGTATGAATGTTGACAGCTGTTAATTAGCCATGCCGTTACTGCAACTAATTATTCAACTAATGTGCAATAAAATTTATACACCTTTAGAAAATTCACGATTCACACATGGTTTCTGCTATTTGTGTCAGTCGCATTTATTTTAAATAGCCCGAGGATTCGCTTAAAAATCACGCTGTTTTTCTTCCACACACAAAGAGAGAGAACAGGCGGTTTGCCATAACCTACTTATGCAATTCTTTAAAAAATTTGTAACGCCCGCTTTGAACGGATATTATTGCAGTATGAGCTGCTAAATAGTATATTTTCCACCAGCTGACTTTCGATATTAATCGAATTAGATCGATCGAGATAAACATTGATGTTAGTTGAACTAATAAATCGTATGTAATATGAAACTGGTTGTGGAGTGGTTATTATAGACTAAATTACTGATTGGCAATAGATCAATTGCAGATCTGTATTAAGCGTGTACTGGCTGCGGTGAATATTATCTTTCCTTTAGTGTTTTTTAAGCCTCATCAGCCGTTCGAGGCTCAAAATTTATGCATTTTGCGTTTAATGTAATAACGAAATTGTTTTTGTTTGTATTTTAATCAATAATATAAATATGTCTATTAAGTGGAAAAGATTAAGTAGTTTCAAAGAAGTAAGCGTTAATCTAGATTTATAAATCAGATTAACCTACTTAAGTGTAGATAAGATCATAAAATACCGTGATCAATACTGGCAATCAAGAAAAACTCATAAGGTATTGTCATACACGATACGCACTTGTTTACAAACCATTTCTAAAAGATGTGAACAGTTCAACTAAACACTCGAATTATACATTGAACGCATAATACTTGTCACGTCTATATTTAAAGTTCAAACCACAAACATAAATATTCTATCCGCAAATCCAACTGTGACTCATGTTGCAGGCTCCATTCAGAAGCCGTTGTTCTTGTCACCTATCCAAGATTTTCGGATTTTAGGTTACTGTTTGTTGTGAATAGGTATGGCGTTTGACCTAAATAAATTCAGTAAATAACTAATTTCTAAGCGTGCTATTAATTAACTGAATAGTTATCATTTATTTTATGTCACTATGAAGTATATCAAATATATTTAAAGCCTGATTGCATTAGATTTGTTCCGCTTTTTATCTCAGCAATCTTAGTTTCTCGTAATCCAACAATGGAATTGATTATCTGCATGTTATCTCTTAGCGTCCACCCTCTTTTATCGAAAAATTAAAAGTTTAACTCCCGCCAAACATTTTGCATCCGACAGGAATTGTTTAATTTATTAAAAGTTAGCAGTAAATACATACTTTTTTTTCATCTCCTCCGGCGGCCAGACTTCCCTCAAAGCTTTGCGGGCTACCAGATTTGACTCTGAGGTGGTACTGGGGTGCCACAGAAAAATTAAACAGCTGGCGGAACATCTAAATGTTACATTGAGATGGGTGCCAGGTCACTCTGGGATCAGAGGCAATGAAATAGCTGACACGTTAGCAAGAGGCGCCAGTCCTTAGATCCAGAACCTATGTGTGGTAGCTCATATGGCAGTATCAAAACGTTTGTCAGGTCCAACTTGCTGCGAGGCACTGCTCCTTTTGGAATGAACTTGCCGGCGCAAAACACTGTAAATCTCTAGGACTTCATCCGAATGTGGAAAGACTGTGTAGGGCAGTCTTTATGAGCAGGACAGATTGACATCACTTACAAGAATCTTAACTGGGCACTAACATATTAAATAAAACAAGTATCTCTCCACCAGAATCGGTAAGTTAACTCTCAGCCAGATTGCGAATTTTTTTTGATAGGGAGCAACCTGATTGAGTGGTCTAAAATTGACATAGGAGACAATAGGACTTTCTGGTCGAGTTGCCTTTTTTGGGTTACACGCGCCCATGGAAAAAAATACATACTAATATTTTGTGAAAAATTGTGAAAATGAATCCAATATGCTTATACCAACTTGTCAACGACCCGCTTCATTTTGGTTAACAACATTTTCAAATATTAATAGTTGGTTTTCTGTTATCTAACCGATAAAATTTGGTTCTTGCTTCAATGAAGCTTATAACGAGCCTGATAAATGGGGAAAAATCTATTCTGTAAACTAGGATAGAGTTCAGATATATATTTCTCTAGCCAAAGCTGTATGAATCCAGTTCTACACTTGAATTTCAGCCCTTTATTGGTCGTCATTTATATGACTATAATATAATAACATATATAAGCACATAAGAAAATAAGTGTAATCGCTAAACTTTATCAAACTTATCGATTTTCAAAATGGTTTTGGATTGTCTTCTAAACGTCGGCAATATTACAACATGTTCTTGTTGTTCTTTTCTATAGTTAGCAGATAAGAACTCCACACGTTTTTTTATAGATTTGGAGCTTTGCTGTAATAAACAGAAGTTACATTGTTGGTTCTTAACCGATGTAGTCAACACCTGGAATTCAGTTCATCTGATATATAAAACAAATCTATAAATATATTAGTACGGACTGGGGCGTACGCATACAAAATATCCGATTACTTGCCGCCATACTATAGCCTATTAATTCGAAACTGATCGTTTCGAAATGTTCTGGATTTACTAGGATAGCGTGGAATGATCGAATATCTTATGCATTTAAAACAAATCTGTCAAATAAGCTATATCAGATTTTCGCTTTATGAAATTTAGCCTTAGATCAACATCATTGCCTTCCAAAAACTATGATGGAACTTACAGTAAATTTTAAAAGTTGAAAGGAATGCCTTAAACAGGTACTATTTAAAAGCTTTCTTCAGAGCTTATATATGGGGAAGCAACAGTTTGGAGCCTTGGCGGTTTTCCATGCAGAGCCTGAGCAACATATTGTTAAAACAATTACCTTTAATGTTTAATGTTATTGATATTATATATTGATGTTTTCGCCACCAAATGCTAGCGGTGTATAACACGGTCAGTGTATTTGATGCACCCGCTTTCAAAATCGGCAAAAAACCACAACGTGTTGACAAAAGGAATTTCTTTCTCTTCAAAATAACCTTTTGGAGCAGCAGAAATGGATTCTCTTTAGTATGATTTAATAAAGTTTGGGCATAAGCGCATAAGCAAGAGGTAAAAATTTGTTCACAGGCGAAGAAACAAAATATTGGTAAAAGATTAGTTTTAAAAATCTGTAGCCATTTCGTCAAATGGAACTGTGTCTTTACTTAATAGGACCTTTTTTCTGATTTCCTCAGTATACCCTATATGGCTAGAAGAATTACTTTTTTTTAATAGTGGTTTTTCCGTTCTTGCAACAAATAAAGCAATATTATAAGAGATACGTAATCTGTAGTGGTCTCGTTGAGATGTTACTGTGTAGAAGTTTGATCACGTAGACTGTTTTAGAAACTTCTTTTTTAGCTCCCTGAAAATAACTTCAATTTTTGTTCTTTACAGAATCACTTTGGTGTGCATATCCATATTTAGTCTACGATCCAGTTAATAAACCTATTATCATTTCAATAATCTTCCTGTCTTGTTTATTCAAGAATTGTTTAGCTTATCTTTGCTCTGGTGATACTTGTCACTACTCTTTGGACTTATTATGTATCAATTCGTTGACGTGGACTTCGTTGTCTTAAATAATGCCGTAGAAAGAATCTGCTTCAAGTAACAGCCTTGACGATCCTTGTCTGGCCAGTACATCCGCTGCTTTACTTCCCCACCCAGCAGCCAAGCCAATGTTAGTTTCGTTTAAGTGCGCTCTTCGTTCAGTGCGCTTAAGCAATCGCTGACCAGTGTAGTGTCGATAGTGAAAAATTATTAGAGTGGTGAATGTTGTTGAGACATACTTCTAGCTCCTTCCACTTTCATTATACGAAAGTTCTCTCTATCTCATTCACTGGTAGAGAAGCTTCTTACATTCAAAACGACATATCTTACACTAAAACAAAGAAAAAGGTAAGGCAAGCATGCGCAATTGATAAGGTTAAGAAGTATTTAAAAAACATACGACCAGCTTTCTGCTACTTTATATCGAATTGTGTAGGAAGAGTGAATTACCCAAACAACCTTTAAGTACAAAATAGGTTTACCACGTCTAGCACTAAACGCTATGTTTTTACTATTTTTTTTTACAATTAACTGATTTCTATTCACTATTCTAAATACTATTATTCTACCCTTCTTCATTTTGTAGCTAGTCACTCAATAGTGAGAATAATACCTGGTTGATTCCATAATGTCTTCCATGCCTTTAGTGATTCATCAATTAAAGCTTCCAAGCCAAACCATACTGGTGGAAATTTAGTTTCGGCTGTCTGAACTAGAAATTTAAGAATTTCAATAATAGGAAATAATTGTTAATGGAGTTCTACCAAATCAATGTCAATTCTATACAGATTTCGTAAATCTGCTATTGCATTAGTTATATTCTATTATCAACTATTTTATGGTTGAAACCTTATTTTTAATAAATATGAAGTCAAAATATATTAAAATTATGACCCCTAATGGGTTGAAGTACAGAAATTAGTGCTGAATTACTGCTTGTTAAATCATGAACCACTACGTTCAGTTTTGAAAAACTTTGAAAAGAATTATGCATATTTCGCACTTTATTTGTATTTTTATGTTTCAAACATTCATGTGTTATGTAAAATATCCAGAGAAATGTGCTCCTTACATTCTGCTAAACCGGTAAATTTTCTAAGCGAAACACATATTCCGAAATGTTAAATGAAGGAACTGCGGATTTAATTTCAGCTCAATGTTTATTGTAAGTATTCAAAAATAGAAACTACGCAATTTCGCAGTCAACACAGTCGAATGTTGGCGTGCTCCGGTTTAAAATTGATTTCCAACTGCTAGCACTAAATTATTATCAATTTAAATTGGCAAGGAGGTTAAAAAGTTCAGTTAATGAAATTAAGCGGAAGAGTGATTAATAATTTTCAAATAACAATAACAACTATTCTTATCGTTTTGCCTGATAAAATTAGCAAACGAATTAAAGGAGCAATTAATGAAATTGTTTTCTCTCTAAAAAGCTTGCCCTATGCGCCTAACTTGTGGCTCGAAGTAGTAGCATTAGACCAAACAATTATAAGCTATTAAAGCACGTTCGTTGCATTATCTTTTTCATCGGAGAAGATCGAAAATCAAAATGCTGTTATATATAATATAATAGTGTTTCATGTCAAAAAAGCTGGTGTAATGCTAAGATCTTCATACCTCTTTTACATAGTTAGCAAAGATCTGCTCTGGTAAAGATAGGAAACTTGGAAACTATACGATGTGTATCGCGCCATCTATTGTTGTATTTACCTATTATGTCATGTCAAAATTCAGAAGAAAATAAAATTGTTTTTATGTAAAGTAGCTTAACATTCTAACCATAAATTAAAAACTAAGTGTATATGCATAATATAGATAATACATAATAATATGAATAAAATACGTAGCATTAAAATAAAATAAATGTAAAAAACTATTTTCTCTTGCGTTTCTGTAAGTGAATATTGCGTGCAGATTTTATAATTGAATCAAAATTAATATTTCGGCTGCAACTGAAGTAGCTCGAAGGTATCACAACAATTTTTAGCAACACATTCACACAGTTTGTATGCTCAGCACGCGCAATATTACAGATTATTGCATCCCATTGCAATATTTTTCACATTAAGTGAGATTTTTTGATGAACAACAATTCTCCAAAGGATCTTGATTAAATGCCATCGACGGTAAAGGCTTTAGAGTTGTTAAATTTTGGCAAAAATAAATAAATCCACACAGCGAGAAAAGCCAGTTTTTTTTTTCTTCAAAAAATTATCTTTTTTATTCATGCGACTGCAATGTTGCACTCGCTAATTAATTTCTCATAACTTAACAAAACTTATATGAAAATCGAATCGTCCTGCGAGTAGGTCACTACATACTCATTATAGCGCATTATCGGATAACATTGTACCGAGTCTACAACACACATCACAAGTTCGAAATTCGTGCGATCGAATATTGTAAAATCGCATATTCGACGGGTCCAATTTCAATATTTCATCGAGTATAGTACAGAGTAGTCGTCATCGTATCCGATGAGTTACGAAATATTAATTGTTTATAGTTTACTTGTAGGTGTATATTTTGTTATAAGAACATATTTATGACGACAGGTATAGAGATAGTTTACAGGTTTTAATATAGTTTTTGGTAAACAATTGATACATATGCACATATCCATAATTGGTTTTTATTTCTTTTAACTATGTTCCACCAATTCGACCCTTTTGTAACTTCAACATGTAGTAGCTAACCAATGAATAAAATAAGATATATTTTTTGGTAGGTGTCACTTTGGGGGTTAGTATAAAAAATCACTCCCAAAAAATATACTTCTCGTTTTTTACAGCTTCCAGTGTCAAAAATTCTGAAAAAAATTATGTTATAATGAGTTTATGGATAGTCAACTACAGTTTAAATTTCATAAAGATATCTTCAATAAGTACTGAAACAAAAATTACTTTAAGGATTGTCACCCCGATTTTTCCCTTATAATAGGGATTAGGGATATGAGGTTAATTGTATGACTATTTTAGATGAAGAACAATAAAAACAAAAGGTAATAACCCTTTTCAGATGCGAGTGCAGTTTTCATATGCTTAACCGGCTAGACCCTTTACAGGCCGGTAAACACGCAACAAAGAAACGCTTCTTCAAATAGGATTATAAGGGAATATGAAGATGCCCAAACAATCACGGATCCACACCAATTTAAAATATAACATAAATTTCTACTAGAAACTAGTTATTTCTATGCGACAACTACAGATGGCGCACACAATCAGGTTTCTATTCCCTGGTTGTTACGTCCCCACTTCGATCTAAGAATATTTATTGAAAATGTCAGTTTGGGTATGTTTTGGGACGCAAAATGTTCACAACAATGACGGAGCGAAGAAGGTTCAGTACTCTCACCAAAATCCAGCTTCATGTTTTATATGGCGCCGCGGTCTACGAAAATAGATATATAATAACTGAGGGTCGTGCCATATCAAGTATTTTGCATGACCCCCTGTGTAGTAGGTTGCATATTCTGGTGTATGTGGAGAATGTAATCACATAATACATTAATTGATGACAACTTGCTGGCATGAGTGCCAACATTTTCTCTCCCGTCTTTGCGTTAAAATATTTCGTTGCATCGTGTTGTATATGTTGACATTTTGATTCTCAAACAAAAAATGCGGGCAAGGCCAGATACACATCAAATAGACTTATATAAGAATTAGAGATAGATTAATTAATGTTATATATTCGCAATAAAATGCATAAATGCTGCTACCCTGTTACCAAAGACATACAACGACATCACAACAAATAAAAAAAAAATGTATGTAATGCTGATATATTTGGCGTGCAAATATGACAACTATAAAGATAACACCCTCGACGACATTAGATGAACATAATCAAAGATTTTGCGGAAAAAAAATATCTAATATTCATGTTACAAAACAAAAATACTAATAATATAGACTTATAATAATAATAATAATAATTCATTATTGTGAAACATAAGTATATGATATTAATGTGTATGCTTATTCCAATCCCGCAAAATTTTTGAATCGGCCCCTGCAAAAGATCACTTCGACCCTACTTTACAACGAAGGAAATTACAAATTAGATTAGATATATTAAGAATCAGCATTCACAAATGCAACATAAGCTTTGGGAAAGATAATTTAAGAATTTAACTTCTGGAATAAGAAACGCTTTAATTAAAACTATTTAGAAAATTTAATTGATTTGTCAACGATATTATATTTAAAGTGTAATATTTTCTCATCTTAATTTTTTACTATAGAAATGGAACAATGTATGTAACTTTTTTTATGTATTGCTTAAAATGTGCGTCGTCAGATGGCAATAGATTAATATACATCATCATTACTTATCAATGACGCTTCTGACCTTGGTTAACAGCAAAATTATTACCCATAAATTATTCTTATCTTCATGTTCTGCTCTACTACAAACCTACGCTACGTTAATATAGCTTTTCCTTCAAATATAAACATTGATATACGAGTAACTAATCTTGTGGAGTCAGAATACGTTAGCCATATCCTTAATTATTAATAATAATAATTACCAAATTGATAATGGGTATATGAGTGAATACGTTTTAAACATTTAAGGTATCGTGGGCAGACATGTTTTTTTTTGCCTAGTGCAAATACTTATCTGAAAGGTTCTGCGTCTGCGGACTATCCGCTAGATATGAATACTCTCATCAGCAACACAAACGAGATATTTTGTCGTGTCTGCCACAATATGTGTCTGCATATATGAAGGAATCTTTAAGATTCCTTTTCCCACTTTCTTAGTATTCCGCAAAAGCTAATGGGTTTCTATTTACGCCCTACATTTGCAAAATTTAAAAATGTAGCAATTTAATATGTACCTAATGTACAGATCAAACAGTCTACCTATGTCAGAGCATCGCAGGTCGGAACTATTCAGAAAGGGAGATTGCATGAATTACTCTATTTCGCCAACAAAATCTTATCTAAAAATACTTTAATTTTTTCCAAGCTTTTCTCCTCTGTATTTAAACATATCAAGCTGATATTTCATAACTTCCAGTGTTTTATTTATTTTTCAGCTTTTCATAATTTCTTTTATCTCTTCCACAGCAACGGTTATGAAACTAATAGTGTAGCTAATATTTACACTTTTAATTTAAGGAAATTTTATGTACGAAGGTATAAACGCCCTTGATTTGATATTCTTTTGCTTTCTAAACTTTTTTTGGTTTATTATTAAATTATTTATTTATTTATTATTATTTATTATCCAACAGCAGAATATACAAACAATCTGATGTTGCCCTGTGTTGCTTCTTCAGAAAAAAAGTGGTAGTGATCAACAACAAGAAAATAACAACTAGCTTACGTCGAACAATTGTCAGAAAATATACAAAAATTACTTAAACAATATACATAAAATAAAAGTAGCGCATACGTCAAACAACGCTAACAACTCTGAGTGTGTTTAGGTTGATAGTCAGTCTAAACAACATATTGAAAGAAGGATTTTTTTCGCAATATAATGATACAGCGTTAGCTAAACACACAATAAACAAAAATGGTAAATTAAATTTTGATAAAACAACAATACAAACAAAGAGAAAATAACTATCACAAAAGACTATTTAAAGAAACGTGACAAATAAAAATCAGCGATAAATATGACCTAAATAATTTAATTAGCACTTATATAATAACCTAATAATCAACTACAAAATTAAAAAGTTTAAAAAGCAAAGGGTACCATATCAGAGGCTCTTACATCCTCATACGTGAAATGTGTTTAAATTAAAAGTGAAGCTGTCATACTGTTACACATTAAATTGTTAGGTTTTTAATTTAAGAAAGTGTAATGCGTAACACCATTCATCTCGCTAAAAAAAAATTAAAAGAATTGCAATTGTGAACGTTTATAATGTGTAAACATGTCTATATTTGTTATAATTGCTAAATGTTATAATTTCAAAATATACAATGTGTCCCCGAATAAACGCATGAATAAGTATAAAAGTCTGAAAATCTTTGAGTCGACCTTTCTTTTATCTTCTGGGGTTTAACCCTGCTGTAATTTGAGCCATACTTTGAGTTTTAAAAAATCAAGTATGCCTTGGAAAAAAATGGTTTTCCTCACTAATAAAGTGGCGTTTTTATAGGAGATACTATAAAATGTTATTAGGAAAAATTATTCAGATTAATAAAATTATACAAGTATGCAGACTGTATAAGGACAATTTGCAAAATGAAATTACACGAGAACTCGGTATTAGCTTCAATTGCCGAGTTTCAATCCAACAAGGTTTCTTAGGGCTAAATGATAATTCTGATTAAAAAAGTGTTTATAAATTAACATTTACAGAAATTTTAAATTTATTTGTATACATAATACCTTAATTTCTTATCGAAAAAGGATCCGAAGTGTAAAAATGTTTATTGTAAAAAGAAACTAGCAGTAAGTAAATACTGTTACTGATATTGTAAGAATAAAAAGACTAGTATTATTATTAAATCAAAACTGGTTAGAAAAGGGAAGAAATAAAATTCTCATAATAAGCTTTCTATAATCGAAATTTAGTGGCATGAAATAATTTTAAAAGCAAAAGATTTATTTTAAATATTCTGCAATCCTGTAAAACGTTCTCAACGTTAATCTCCCTCAACAACTGAACGACGTTTCGCACATGTTCCAACCCATAATCTGAAAATAGCTCCGTACGAACTCTTAAACGTGTGAGCACCTAAAAGATTTAATATTGGCGAAACATGAACGAACATAATTCGCCGTCTCCTCCAATAAGAATCGCCACAGCGCACGCAACGCGGATCGCTGAGAGATTCTTGTCTCACACGTCGAATAACCGGCTTCAATCATAATTCCGACCCAGATCGAAGCTTATTTTTGCCCCATTTACGATCTCCTGTATACACTTACTCATATTCCCGGCGATTGGGTAATTTTTTTTGCGGAACCGAGCTATTTTTAAGCCAACGAACGGTTCGAAATTGAGAGAAAACAACGGCGGGATCAATTCGATTTAGAAAGCTACTAAATTGAATTTGGATCATAGCGCCCACGCCTGCTTTATTAAACATAGGAAGGATCTGTCGTAATATTTTTTGGCAAAGATTCGAGGAACCAATACAGTTATTATATTAAAACTAAAAACTATTATATATAAGTTTTAAAAGAGCAGTTCACCACTAATTACCGTAACCTACATTTACAAAAAAAATTAAAAATTGCTATTTGACATGATTTTACCTGATTGGCAGTAATTCTTATCAAGTGTTATCATCACTTTGTGTTTAACACCTAATAAATATATAGACACTAAATAGCTCTATTTCACTTTTGCTTAGACTTTTATTTATGCTTTGTTTAGCTTATGCATTTAGAGCATCCAAAAACATTCACTAAACAGTGATCTCTCGTGTGATCCCTATTATCCATCAATCGAGCATTTAGCGTTAGTACTTAACAAAGGTCTGCATGTTTGTACGAATAAATCACTTAGGAAGCAACTAGTGATTTATGCAGTCAAACATTCACAAACCATGCACCAAATATGATTCGAACTCCCCTCTATAACGATTTAAATTGAATTGATAAATCATTCAATTCATACAAACAAACATATTCGTTCTTCTTGAACAAGAACAAGAGCACATGAGGGTAAAAAGTCAGAAAATAATACGCGACTCAAACTTCACCCGCATGTCATTAGGTGTATGGTTAGTGAGAGTGAGAAATATAAATATCTTATCCGCCGATATCTTCGACATCCCTCAAGACATAGATACTGAAACTAATAAATAAATCCCAAACTTATACAAATCACATTTTTTTTTCTTCCACAACTCCCAATGCCCCTCTGAAACAGCGGATAATATTATTATACAAATTTCAGTTCATATTACACTTTCTGCATTGGTTTGACTACACGGCAGAAATAATTATATCCGCCGGCATCTTCGACATCCTTGAAGATATGCATATTGTTAACAATATAAACAAACAAACTTTGAAACTTACAAAAATCACATTCATTTTCTCTCCTACAACTCTCAGCGCCCTTCAAAAATATTGCCAAAATTAAGTAATTGATTTAAAAATGTATCATTTTAATATGTCACTGCAATTGATACAACTTTCAAAACAAAATTTTAGCTAATAAATACAGTAACAATATTGACGAGGGCTTCGTTTATATATAAAATTATTACATTTGCCCCTATAAATATATGCAAGCAGTCATTCGCCTATGTTTCGTTACTCAATTTAACTCAGCTCATTGATGTAACCAACTCAAATACATTACGTTACATCGAATTAAATCAGGTCAACCCCAAGTAAACCTTTGTGCCGAATATGGTCCATAAAAAAACTACTTTTGCATCTTTCGAACGCTTAGGCTAAAATATAAAGTAGTGATGTACATAATACATATTATCTAACACGTATATTTACCCAAAAAAATAGTAATGTGGTTTGGTGATCTCTGCTTCTGCGGCAAGGGCACTAACATTTACATCAAACCAGGCAGCAATAACGCACAACTGTAATCATTCACTGTAAAGAAATATAATAATAATTTAATTTAAAATTATTGAAATAAATATGCTTAATTGTTAAAATGGTTAAAAAAAAATGGTTAAATTCAATGCCTAACTATTTTTGTGTTCTCATTTCTATTTTCACTGTTGATAGCTTATTTCGTACAAAAAAAATGTCAATATGAGATAATTACAATGAAGAATAATACTCTGTTTCTCATTAATTCTTTTCAAAAAAGCTACATTCGACCATGTCTTCGATCTTCCTTATGTTGTAGAATTTAACAAAATCTTGTCCAAATTATATTTTAGGTTTTTAAAACCAAATTATTATTTAAGTAGTAGTATTTGAAATAAAACTCAAATTAGTTGATTAGGATGTATTGATGTATTGATGAAATTCAGTAGCGAAAATGTAAATTAATATTTACTGTAGAATTTCCAATAGATCAACTTGTCATTCAATTGTAAATTGTAAGCATATATATTTCTTTTTACTAGTTTTAATTTTTGATTACCTATACTAGCAATAAGTGAACGAAAGTCATTACTGCATTTATCATTTGAAAAAATCATGTTATTTGATTTAATTTGAGATTATTAAAAATTAATTAAAAGGATACCTATCTAAAATATCACCAAAACGTTCACCCAGTAATAATAAAATATCATCACCAATTCAACCATTCATTCAGGCAGAAATATTTCGGGAGAGATCTATTGGAGCCCTCGAAGGGTCTCAAGTCCCAACTGGGCAGGATACTGGGCTTTATGGAGAACATCAAGCTGCTTGAGTGGAAATAAGAGAATTAATAGGGATGGTACAATGAGCACCTAGCTCAAGTGCCCAGACTTTAGGTGCCCACCCTAACTTAATGAATGAACCATCACCAAAGAAAGATACAGTTCTCTACACAATATCATTTGCATAAAATATAAAACAACAATGGGCAAGATAGATTATTCGCCTCATGAATAGGGGTTGGTGTTACTTACCGACTTCTAGTCGCTGCGAAAATATTTTCGCTTCCCTTATCTTGCTCAATGTTATAATATAAACTATAGTGGCCCCAACGCGCTTCCTTTCGAAAGCCTGTAATTAACAGTAAACATAATATAATAGTAACGTATGACGATTCTGTTAGCGATTTGTGTTCTTATTGCAAAATAATTAGTAATTGAACCTTCAAATTTTTTCCCAAACCTCAATTTTTGTTGATTTCGTCCTATCAAATGCTTCACAATTGAAATCAGTCAAGAAGCATAACATCAAATTTGGGCTGCTATTCCTTTTCACAATTATTACGGTTTTCCTAAAATCAGGCAGACCAAGAAAAAAATAACTTTGTCGGTAGTATATTTGTTGGCAATTTGAATTTACTAAAGCTATTCACGAGTTTACCCGCCTATGACCATATTTTCAACCAACAACTGATGAATTGACATCTATGTCACCGAATTAGTAACATGTAACTGTTACTACCAACTCACTGACTGCAACAATTACATATAAAAAAACTAAAGTGATATTGACGCCCCTTGACTACGTCTTGTCGTCTTGAACACAAAGATACAGATATACGCAAATTTATATATCAAACAAAGATACCAAACACAATATTTTTCCAAATATTCCAAAACTTTTTGTAGGTCTAGTTGTGCGTCTCATAATTGCTATGTTCGCGGAGGAATCACAAACCAGTTAGAGCCAATCATATACTGTGAAATCAGTCAGAAAACAGTTTCGGATTTCTTTGAGCCAATCGAATAGCGTCTGACTAGCTTGTGATTCCTCCGCGAACACAGCTATTATGTATAAAGGAACTATTTTTTTACTATTTCAAAAAAAAGAAGAGTATGTAGGACAAGACTTCAAACGTTTAAGTCGCACTGCGAAAGACATCAATGAAAGTTGTTCAATTTTCATAAACATGCAATACAAACATCGATTAGTTAGTTCGGACACAAATAGATACTAACAATAAGTATATTACGAGGAATTGTTGGGAATAAATACTCTAGAAACAAACGTAGGATGGTGTACAAATATGTGCTAATTAATAGGTATAATGTACAATTACTATTATGTAATTGCTGGGACGTGACATTTTGCTCCTTGAATGGATTAATCATCACGTCGTCACGTCCTTAGCTGAAATGCGCCAACATATATTTACAATTATTATTATTAATCGTAATATACTTACGATGTTAAAAATAATATGTATGTACCACCGTTCTATTTACCGCATAAGTTTAAAAAAAGATCTGACTCACAATATCTAATTTGACCTTGGAAATAAACGTTTCCTGCGCTAACATATTCTGTATTCGATTAGAACACAAATCCTACGGCATTACACTCAAGACTGTAATGTTATTAAGTGCTTTTACGTATTCTATGAAGTCAAAGCACTTGCTACGTATTACGTACACATGTTAAGCAAGTTAATTATTTTTAATTATTCCAATACGACTGTTGTGTTATTCATAAAATTTTAGTTAATTAAGGAAATGCAGAATCACTAGCCATGTATTGCATACATGAATTTCTTAATGAATACATATATGGAATCATTTATAGAAGCTATTGCATTAGATACATAATTGTTTAGTTACAAACAGATATTGTGCTGAAACTGTATGTTTCTAGAGCTTTCAAAGTAGCTGCTGTATATAATTTGATTAAAACTGATTTTGATTATCATATAATAAACTATTTGCTTACTTAGATCGAAATCAGGGGACCATTGCAAATTGTTATTTACCTACCTACATAGCTGCATAAGGAATGGTTTACAGATCATTAACCACCATGCATTTCTTCAAATAGAAAAGGATTATTTCATCCATTTGGCTTTTCGATAGGAGTAAATGTTTCTGTGGGTATAATATAAATAAATTTCCGTTTAAAGATATTATAAGATTTGATTCAAACCCAAAGGTTTCTTTTATTATTTCTTTGATTTTCACAATATAATTGTCTTACTTCAACTTGAAAAATAATCGAAAAGAAAAATTTCTTTTTTTAGAAACACACGTCATTTCTTTGAAAATAAAGAATTGTTCAAAACTTGACTTTGAATCAAAGAAATATGCTCAAGAAAATGATTTAATTGATTGAAAAACTCTTTTTTATCTTTTTCGAAATCAGATTATTTATGGGAGTAACTTGCCAAATTGTAGATACTATAGCTTTAATTATTTTAAGCACAAGAATAAGTTACGAAGCGAGTTTCCATTTGTCAATCCGAACCATGAAAACTTTATAAAAACATAACTTTACTGTAAAACGGATTCGGGTCCAAACATATTCAGAGCTTTAAATTTTATACATAGTACAAGTTTTATCCGTTTTTTTTTTATAAATTTTCTTAAAATAATATACATACATCCGCTTTTACATTTTGCAAAGCGCTACGAAAAAAAAATATATTGATATAAACATGCGAGAGACGTTGAGCAATACCCGGAAAACCTGATAAAATCGTTATGTTTGATTACAAACTATCCGTACGTTTGCTACAAATAGGTTGCAATAAACCCATTTCAACTCTCTGATTCCAGTTGGTATTAAGTAAACTCTAAAAGAAATATTCAGGTCGCCAGTATTTAAATAATTAAACTGAGAAGGAAACGCTCACATTTACGGATGTTTGTGTACGGTTTGATTGATTTGTTTTCTATTTCGTATATAGGTAATTTGAAATATTGCTGGCAGAACATCCATCATTTATTAGCGTTAACAGAATTTAATTTATGTATAGACATTATAATCATCAATCTTATAAGAACATTGTCAATATACTATTAGATAATGCGGATAATAGAATAATTCTGTTAAAAATTGTATCTTATTTGTGACCTTTTCTATGCGGATATCACTAGTGCATCCTGGTATAACTCCTTTAAACTTAAACCAAACATTTATCAATGCCATTTCGTCACAAGTTACAAGATGTCGATGCCTAAAGATGTTTTAAACCTCCACTAAAATTAGGATTAACGCAAAACCTATATAAATATAATTGGTACTCTAGAATACGGTAATTTTTTACTACCACCACGTATAAACTAAAAACTAAATGCATACATATTAGCAGTCTTCAGTAATTAAATTGCCACTTTCATTTAATCTAAAATTGCCTATTTTATTCCCATTTAATTAGATGAGTATGCAACAATAGCACACGCGATGTAATTGTATTTACATCTATTCAGTCACTATTCACAGATATGGAATGACGTCAATGACGGCGCCACGACGCCTCGTCGTAAGCCAATTTATCGAGTTGCTTTTGATCATTGCAACATGGATCGCAATTAGAACATACAACTCAATAACGCAAGATGAAATAAACATTCTATTAGTGGTTTTGATTGATATTCGGGGAATTTGCCAAATCAAAATCTTCGTGATACTCTAGATTTTTAAACCACATGAAAGTATGCATTTACTTAATAAAGTCTTAAGCAATATTCGGTATATTGCTTTGCTTTTGTAAGATATTATATATATATTATATATGGCTTATACATTCTAAATCGAATGGTAGCCGCTCCTTTACGAGGAGCTCTTCAGATTCTGTGGACTACGGTGAATCACTCCGCTTGGCATCGTGTTGGGTAGTCTCAACTATAAATTATTGTCTCTTTTTGCTTTCTGTGTTATTCTGGTCCATTCTTCTCTATTTATTACTGCCTTTTCCCCATTCCTTAGCTCCAAGTTTCTTTATATCTTGACGTACTTGATCCTCCCATCGTGCCTTAGGTCTGCCTCTTGGTCTGTCCATCATTGGTTTCCACTCACTTACTTTTCTGATAAGGTTCTCCGACTCTCTTCGTTGTATATGCCCAAACCAGCGTAGTCTCTGAGATTTTATGACCCTGACGATATCTTCTCTCTCCATAATATTGTCTATCTCGTGGTTCATCAACTGTCGGTACTCCCCTTCCTCTGTTATTTTTGGCCCCAAATTTTCTTCAAAATTTTTCTTTCAAAAATTCTGAATTTCTCTTCGTCTCCTGCTGTTAAACACATCGTTTCGGCTCCGTAAGTTGCTACTGGTCTTATCGCTGTTTTGTACAATTTTATTTTCGTATTTTTACTGATGTTTTTATCAATTAATAGTTTTCTGTATCGCCAGTAAGCCCTATTTCCAGCTAGTATTCTTTCTGTTGTTTCTACACTTCTTTTATTTCATTGTTGATTTGTCACTCCTAAGTATTTAAAATTCTTTACTATTTCGAAATTGTATGGTCCTATTTTGATGTGATCTGTGCTAGTTCCTCTTCTCGAGCATATCATGTATTTGGTCTTGCTCTCATTGATCTCAAGTCCTCTCTTCCTCGCTTCGCTAACCAATATCGTCAGGCACGCTTCTACGTCTTTCCTTGTTCTACCAATTAGCGCAACATCGTCAGCATATGCTACCAATTGATTTGAACTCTGCGAGATTGTTTTCTTAACTCCAATTGTTCGTACTACTCCGTCCAAAGCGATATTAAATAATGTTGATGATAACGCGTCACCCTGTCTCACTCCTACCTCGATCTTGATCTCATTTGTGGCTCCCTCTGTTGTAATGACCTTAGCGCTAGAATTTGTCATTGTCATTTGAACTAGCCTTATCAATTTTGCAGGTATTTTCATTACTTCCATTTCTTCTATCAGTTTGATTCTATTGATGCTGTCAAAGGCTTGCCTGAAATCAACGAACAGTATGTGTAGCTCTATGCCAAACTCGTAACATTTTTCGATGGTCTGAGCCATTATATGAATGGCGTCCACTGTGGATCTACCTTTTCTGAACCCTTGCTGATATTCTCCAATACAGTGTTCTGTGTATTTGTTTAGTCTTTGCCTAATCAATGTTGTAAGTATTTTGTAGGCTGTATTCAGAAGCATTATGGCTCTATAGTTTTAGCAATTCAAAGGGTCTCCTTTCTTCCAAATGGGTGTTAACAGTCCCGAACTCCACTCATTAGGCATGTTTTCCGTTTTCCAAATGTTTACAATAAGGTCGAATAATCTTCTTAGCAATTTTTCTCCTCCTTTCTTGATGAGTTCGTTGTTGATTTCATCAGGTCCCGCAGCTTTCTGTTGCTTCAGATGTTTGATTATTTCCAGGTATTCTTCGTATTTTGGTATATCTTCCTCTCCATCCCCATCTTCAGTTCTCTCCTTTTCTTCTTCTATTTGTGTTTTATTTCGGTACAATTCTGTGAAGTACGTTTCCCATTCTTTGTTGTTTATTTTTGCGGAGATTTTGTAAGATATTACATCTTGAAAATCTTTCTTCTCAGGTATGATGGATAGAACATTTTAATATAGTTTTGTAGTAAAATAAAACTACAGTAGGTCCAGGGAAGAAGTATCGCTTTGTGTGACTAAGTGCACATTGTTGTCGACATAAAGGGAATCCAGTATGATTTTTAATGCAATCAGTTGAGAATAATGCTAGTATATATAATTAGAAAGAATACTAACTGCGAAAAAGATACCATTATTCCTGATAACTACTCTACTGTGTAATGAGCTCAATCATTCTTTCACGAACCTGTCATATTAGACGACATCTGAAAACGCACTATTTAAGGGTAATAACCTTCATTATTCACTTATTCGCCATACTATAATTCCTTGTTTATTGATATTTTCTTCATTTGAATGAGGTGATCCATTTAAGATTATTAACCGCTAGCTTCTTTCTAAAAATTGAGATCAGAGTAACTTTTTTAACTATCGCCCTATTAGCCAATTATCAGTTTTTGCTAAAATTTATAAATTATAAACGTACTATAAATCTAATTATATATATTATAAAATTATTATTTTTTAAAATATTTATAACTGTTCAGTCAATACAAATGTTTATAGACCTATCCAAAGAATTTAATTTAGTAATTCATAAGCTTGTAGGATATGTAATGAAGGGAATTACGGTGAACTATTTTCAGTCTTACCTCACGTGCACAATACATTACATTAGGGTATGGACCTGCTTCACCGCAATCTTTTCAGATCTACTTTTCTTCCACAGGGGTACTTTCTAAGTTTGCCGCCTTATCTGACCTATCGTTCTTGAAGGCGACTCTTTTATGTAGCTAGTAGCTATTAGCTGTGTGATTTTCTACGCCCTGTACTAGAAAACTTGTTCTCGTCAGGCCATTACAGTGGCACGGAACCTGAGCTGGGGTGTTCTTCCTCCACTTGGCAAATTCTGCAAACAGTGTCATCTGCTAGACCTACGTTGCACATGTACTTATTTAATCTACAATGACTGGTCAACAGATCTACTATCATGTTGACATTATTCCTATCTTTACTCAGTAGATCTTTAGTAAATTAAGGTTTCTGTTCTTTTAGGAACTATTTTGCATGGGGTTGTCTTGGTGTCTTTTGTCACCATTCGCTGCACTCATTACAACTCCATTCATTGATGGACTTTTTAATGTGGGATTTGGTATTGCCGATAGAAAGACTAACTCCAATGAATGACGGACTTCGGCTGGTTAGGTCGTGTGCCATCTGATTTTGCTTTACGCTCTAGTGGTTGGATAACCAGATTACTTGATTCAGGCCGTCTTTCTACCTCTCTGCATAATTATAAATTGCAGCAACCTCAGCCAAGAACATCGTCACATAGTTTATTAATGCCATTGCAATTTCTGGTGTAGTTGGCCTTGGAACCTGCGAATATTAGCCACTCGGGCGTAAAAAAAAATGAGGCGGTGTATGGTCTAACCAGACTAGGTTGGTCAAAGTTCAATTCGTTGAGACCTTGGCCCTTCTTTCGGGATTACCAAATCGCACATTGGGAAGCCCATCAGTGAATGGATAAATAATGAATCTAGGGAGTACTGGTAAAAGTCACCAAGCCAAAGACAGGCAAAAGAGTTCATAAAGGAGCAAAAGCCTGAATTTCCTACTTAGTAAAAACAGGAAGAGTATCAAAATGATAGTTCTTGATCGGTCATTGTAGACTAAATAACTATCTGCTTAGCATAAGCCTAGCAGATATCGCTATTTGCGAATTCCATCAAGAGGGGAAAAAACCCCATTTCACTTGCTGTGCCTATATGATGGCCTGTCTAATTTATTATGAACTACCATGAAAACCACTTCTTGGGAGTGTCCAGAACCGGTTGGTGGGCATAGATCCAAGAAACGACACTGAAACAATGCAACCACAATGGCAAAATAATAGAAACAATTTGATCAAAGCGTCGCAGGAGAGGAAGACTGAAAAACTAAGTAGGATGCATTTTCGTATTGTGGAAGATTCTTAACGAGACATGTACTAAAAGCGCACGTTCAAAATCGAGGCTCTAGATGAGAATAAGAAGACAAGGTTGTTACACCAAAAATAAAACCAGTAGACTGTTTTGATCAATAGTCCATGGATTTTTACAAATTAATACAGGTTACCAACATATTAGAATGATTGGATTGATTTATTGATGAAAGAAATGGGATCGAAACTTCTCTTACAATTAGAAATATAATACATGTTGCGTGATAACAATTTTCCTGGGTATCATTTTCTCTCAAAACAACTGCGTTCTCACATCGATCATTACCTATCTTTGATATGTATGTACCTAGCAAACAAATAAAAAGGCTCGGAGCGTTCTAATTTACCGCTCGGATCAACATCTAGCTCCCATAAACTTCAAACAAGGTGTGGGCATTAACTTAGGGCATCCTGTAGTGCCTACAATCCGATCGTATATTTAGACTTTCCTTCACGAATACAACGCCGCAGATATTATCTTGCAAGAATTACGTAACGTAAAAATCGTGATCGTTTAACGTATTTAAAATGCGCGCATATTCATACGTTAGTAACTTATATACGGTAACCTTTGTGGAGCCCAAAAACTAAATGAACGAAAAGAAACGTTTTAACAAGTACGAGTTTGTTATCGCCTGATTCTTGCTAACTAATTATATAATGAACGTGCGAAAAATATAATATGCGCTGATTGCAAAAGCCGCGTCTATTAGTACATTATGTAGCTTTATATTATATTGGTGAAAGCATGCACAGCACCCACTTGCGAACTTAAATTCTTAAGAAAGGTGTTGAAATGTGTTGAAAGGTAGCGTAGATGCTTTTAAATTATTTTTAACACTATTGGCAATAGTAAATATTCGCAAGTTTATGATTAACAATGAATTCTGTTATACTCACAATTATTCTTTTTCGATTAGCGTGTAGTTACGAATAGTTACATAGACCAGACGAGATACAATACATTTTGAGCAGAAGCTCAGTAAGTGAGAGCCCATCTATTTATTATTTATTACCAGATTTGAAAATACAGTCGCCTTTGTGTCAATATTTGCATTAAAGATATTCTGTAGAAAGTAGTTTAAACGTTGACGACAGTGGTCCGCAGTCAAAGGAAGCACTAATCGTCGACGATATGAAAAAAAGTCCAAATGCTCGAATGCTGCACCCGATATAGGAATAACATTGCCTTAGTTATTTCTTTTTACAGAAAATCACCAATGTTGACAGGTTCATTTCTGTATAACATATTGAAACCTCTTCAATATCAATAGTCCAAGTTACGTGTTATATAAATGTTTGTCTCATAATAACCAATTAGTTGATAATAAAGTGGATAGTTCAACTTCTTTAGCGAAACTGTAGGTACACGAAATAACTTTGTTTTCAGTCACCGATATCCCTTACTAGCAAGCTGAAGAAACGGTAATGGACCACAGCTCGTTTATTTTTACAGCTAATTTCTTTATGGGTAAATTTGACACTGATCTTAAAAATGCTTTGGCGTATTGGATATTTGGATTTAGGAGCTCCAAATTCTACCCTAAACGGAAGAGGATAAACGAGTCAAGTTACTGATTAGTTAGTATAACAACAGTAAACCACGTCCAGGGTGTGTCCATAATTGTATCATGTTATTGTTAGGTACAAACAAGGATCATTTCAACACATATTTGTTTTCCTGTTACCATTGCTTTAATAATAAGGCACATTTTGTTACAAAAAATGTCTGTGCCTTGTGTGTGATTCGAGCCCACGCCCTCTGGTTTTCCGGACAAGCCACTCTGCCAACTGAGCTATCGCTCATGGCCTTCAGTAGCTTGTGCCTATATAGAAATCCATAAGCCTTTGATTCGATCTTCTCTGTCATAAGCTACTTAATCTTTTGGACGAACTATAGTTTTGTACATATGTAGTTTTAGATTTCTGGACGATACACTGCTTGCAAATAATTATTGAAAGGAGTGAATGCCTGTACTTTCAATCAACAACATTGCCTGCATTTTGTCTCTACTGCCTAGATGTCTTATTAACCCTTAAGTGGTGACGTGCAGTCATAATGACCGCTAAGATATATCAACTAATCGCAACATGGCCATCGTCAGTATTATATCTCCACTACTTGGTATATCTTTTGGTGAGTATACGAGCAAAAGAAAATTGAGCGTTGTGGTTGAATTTAGTTATTTCTCTTACAATTAGTCGAATAAAATCTAGCGATCTAAGAGACCGTACGTCCCCGTTGCTGTTACTTTTTACAGGAAGTCAAATGGCTGCACCCTAAATCTTGAAGATACCACTATGCAGTGGCACAACGACATTGATGATGGAGGTAGTGATATAGATGATTGTCCAATTAACGATGCTGAAGAAAGTGACCACGATACGGATTCTATCTTGCCACTTACAGATGAAGAGGATAACAATTTACAACTAGATAAGCGTATTGAACAGCGCAGAATTGAATCCTCTAGTACAAGAGGAGCATGTGAACGCAAAAGGAATTACTATGGTAAAAACAGCTTCAAATGGTGTAGTGTAGCATTTAAAACTCTGTCGCGAACTCGGATTTGATTTATTGATCAGTAACTCTCTAACACCGTAGGTACTATTACCTGCATTGATGAGATGTTGGTGCTATTTAGGGGAAGATGTAAATTTAAAATTTACATGCCAAATAAACCTGCCAAGTATGGGCTAAAACTTATGTGCCTCACTGATGCCAAAAATCATTATTTGTATAATTCTTACATATAACCGGAAAAGATTCAGATGGGACAAGCTTAACAGCTGATGAGAGTAAGCTTGCCAAACCAACACAATCGGTTATTCGACTAATTAATCCAATTGAAAATAATAACAGGAATGTTACCGCGGATAATTGGTTTTTCTCCATCCAACTAGTTGAAGGACTGCGCTCTAGAGGATTAACCTATGTTGGCACTTTGAAAAAAGAAAATAAAAAAGAACTGCCACCGGAGTTCTTGCCAAACAAAAAACGGCAGATTGGATCGAGTTTACATGGATTCACCAGTAATATGACCTTATGTTCATACGTACCCAAAAAGAGCCATAGTATTGTGCTAGTCTCATCTATGCATCACACAGCGTCAGTTGATAAAACTACAAATAAACCTGAAATCATCAGCTTCTACAACATGTTAAAAGGGGGAGAAGATGCATTAGATGAGAAATGTGCAAGACATACTAGCAGTAAAAGAACGCAAAGATGGGCCATGACGATCTTTTTTAGATTGTTGTACATAAGTTGCGTGAATTCACACGTACTTTATCAAGCATTTAAAAACAATCCCCAAATAGAGAAAGCTGATTTTATCAAACAATTAGCAGGAGAGTTGGTTAGACCACACATGGAAAGGCGTTTGTGGAACACGAGAATTCCAAAGGAGGTAAAATTGTGCATTCGTCGTATTTTGGGAATTTATGAGCACGTTCCAAACGCAAATGAAGCACCAACAAAGCTAAAAATTCATAAAGCTTGTTTTGTTTGTTCGCCCAGAATTAAAAGGAAAACATTTCACGTGTGTTGCAAGTGTAAAAAATCAATATGTAATCAGTATGCAGACTCTCAACAAAATTGTGAATATTAATGTCTCTGCAATTATGTCAAATAAGTGGTCCTTTTGTATACTTTTATCATTTACTATGTAGAACGATCTATTTTATTTATATTTTTACCAAACAAGTGCATATTTCTTTGCGATTTACTAGTTGTTTTATTACACATTTGTAGACCGTCCATTTTTTTACAATGTTACTTATTTTATTATAAAACTACTTTGTATTTTATTTGAAAACTGTCTATGTTTTTTTGCAATGTAATAAGTTGAAATCACGACGGCCCATATATTTTTTTGATGTATCTCCAACTTTTACAGTTTTAATAAACAAACAATTAAACGGTCATATAGACCGCAGGTCTTCGATAATGTAATGATTATTTCACGTCTCCACTTGAGGGTTAATGCATCCAAATTGTATTACGGAGGATGAATAATCTATTTCTAATCTGGATACCTGGACATTCAGTCACTTGGGGAAATAAGAAAGCAGGCACCATTGCGAATAGAGGCTGCTGCGGAGCAACTTTCAGGGACTAGAACCTGGAATTGGCATAGCGCCTAGGTAGCCTAAGCAGCAAATCAATTTCTGAGCAAAAAGAGCAAAAAAGTATTGGAATAAGTTGCAACTACCACAATATCATCGGCATAGACTAGCAATCTGTGCCTTCTAATATAAGCAAGACTGTTCTCTTAGGTTCGCATTCCCTATTATTTTTCTAGCACCAAGTTAAACAATCCAATTTTCATAGGATCCTCTTGACGTAGTTCTATTTCAATAGAAAAGGCATTTGATGTTCTACCTCTTAGTTCAACTTTGGCACTCGTTTCTTGTAATTTAATCTTTATCATTTCTACAAGATTTTCTTTAATTTAAACAAACATAACTCACAGAAAAAAAATGTTTTCTTGTAGGAGCCGCCTACAGGCAAAGTCCATGAATTAACATGAAGAAAGCATTACATTTATATTATTTACTTATACATGTTGTATATACTCATTAACGAATTATAAAGAATTCCTGAGCATACTGCATAGGAATGCGTTCTATAAATACACGTTTGCATAGAATAGCTTCAAAGTCACGGAATCTTAGCGATCCTCCCAAAACGATGATGCCAGGAAACGTTGGCATCACCTGTTTAAACGACCTTGAAACGCTTTGTAAACTTCGTATATGTATAGCTAATGTTACGTAAACTCTACCACTTAGTGCTATAAAAACGACTGAATCTATAAATATTAATAATGCCCGTTACGGATTAAATCGTATTACAATACAAGCAGCTTACAACATTCATAAAGTGGCACTTAACAAGTCTCTCAAATATACGTGACTTCAGACTTATTTTTCATATGAGATATTATTACGACGATATGTAGTTCCATAAATGGATTCCACTCCTTTGTGAAACGTTAAACGAGTAGGTATTCTAATAGAGGAACAATTTTTTTTGTGCCGACGCTTATTTTGCGTTTTGTACGTCATGACTTCATTCGAAAATAGCAATTTGGATATTTTATTCTTTTCGAACACTTCTTAGTTCAGGGATAACACTATTCAGTACATCAAGGGAGAAATATTGGACACTAAAGTGCGTTTCGTTCATATAATGAAGAAAATGATACCTATCGTAAACAGCCTCTAACAAAACTTTCCATTAATAAAAATCGCATATTTGAAACCTAATATATTTCCTTTAAATAACAATTCGATGGGGTGAGATTAGTTTATCATGGTACAATGAATGTATGCATGTTGTCAGAAAGCCATGTTGAAAGTTATATTTATGCGTAAACTTATAGGATTCCATTTTACTAAATGGATAGTAGATAGACCAATAAACAGATAAAAAGTATATATTACTTACACAATAGTATGTTGTACATCCTATAATAGGCTAAAACAAAAATTAATATAAAAGTGCACAGTGTACGTAATATATTAAATTGAGTTTAGAACAAAGATGCATAAATTCAATAAAATTCGAACAAAACAGTAAAGGAAAAAATATAGGTAATTACATAATTCTCATACTCCAGCAAGAAATACCATAAAAGTTAAATACAGAAAACAGAAAAGTAGGAAGAATAAGAGAATACAAAACATGCATAGTATAATGCAAAGTAATTGTAAGGAGTAAGGGCCGTTTTACACCTAGCTATTTATTGCGCAATTTATTGGCCAATTTAAAATTTTACGTGTATAACACGTATTAATCCGTGTTGGCCAATAAATTCCGCAATAAATAGCTAGGTGTAAAACGGCCTTAACTGAAAAGCCCAAGGATATAGGCTTCCAAACTGTTTCTAATGCAGAGCATTATTTAGAGCTTTTTATAGCTTACACGGTAGGCGGATGAATATTTTAAATCCTATTATATGTTTATCTTGGTTAGCTAGAATCATATAGCATGCTGGTAAATGCAGATCATTTTTGTTCAAATACAATATTCATGATGAGAAGACATTAATGGGGATGTTGTTTTTCTCTTTGTAATATAGCAGGGGATCTCGGGAATGTAAAAGGAATACATGCGTCGCACAGGAAGTTTCTGAAAGATCAAGTGACACAAATCCTAAAATATGCTCTTTCGGGGTACTTTAGTACTGTCCCACAATAAAATTGTGTATTAGACTCTGGATGAGTATACTTCAGCATAGTAGAATGAAACTAAGCAAAAGGGGCTTCGCACCTCAAATAATAGAACACATACGCTTTAATCCAGTTTCCTTACTAAATTCTCACAGTTTTCTTTTTATGATAATTTTCATCATCTAAGGCATATTTGGTCAATATTGATGTAATTTAAAACAAAATATAGGCGCTAGGTTTCCAAAATTCTGTGTAAATTTTATTCTAATTTCTCAAAAATGTAACCACTATTGCAGAACGAAAAATATGACATCAATGAACTCGCTACATAACTAAAATGAGTATGCAATGATTACCATGCAAAGTGTAAGGAGTCTGAAACGTCCGGTGAATCAGGTCTGGTAATAACCAAATTTACTCTGCTTGATGCACTTGTTGATTGGATCATGAGAAAATACCCAGCTCTACTGAAGGATGTTCACGGCTAGAGACATAGCAAATAGGTGACGACGACGAAGCCATCCCAGAGACTAGACTGCGAATGTGTTAGATCCAAAGCGAACACAACTTAGGATAAGTTTGGTAAGAGGTCACGGATACTAGAGAAACATGTCTGCAAGATTAATAGTCTTTACATGTGAATCTATCTGGACTATATTTCCAAGAAAGAGAAACAGCAAAGTTTTAGTCCAATAAAGATTGACACTGCTGGGACAATATACTTAGCGACAAATCTTCTGAAAGAAGGCTTACTTCGCAGGCTATTGAGCCCACTTAAAGGGACTAACATGTTTAAGCAAAGCAAACTTGCCAAATTAGGGAAGAACAATGATCTCTACTCAAAATACTCATAACACTAGCTTACAAATCAAATTAAATCACAGTTTGTTTACTGAGACCATATCTCGAGTTATAAACGATCGATCTAATTGTAAAAGATACCAAATTAAAGAGAACCGAATTATTTTGCAATCAGTCAGCTGTTTCATTGCAAACAAGCATATTATGAAAAAAAAAGGTTGCTTTTGTGGCCAATATGAAAATCTAATATGCACTCTATCGCCTGGAAAAAGTAGAAATCGTAGAAATATGGCCAATTTGTGCTTTTTTTATTTTCCATATAGTTATTGTACTTTTACGAAAATAAGGTATTAGGATTTACTTCGCAAATACCTTGTTCTTTTCGTAAAAGTAGAAATTTTACTTAAAAAATAATAACCTGGGTATATTTGCACGATATCCACTCTTTCTAGGGAATAGAATGAGTTTGTAATGTTCATTTTTGATTGGAGCTAGTTTGAAAATTTAAAAATTCATATCTCAAAAACATATTCATAAAAAAAAAAATTATGCAATTTTCGAGTTTAGCGGCCCAAAGAAGTAATTAAACAATAGCCGTATCCAGTTTGCAAAATGGCTGTAAACTAGTGTAATACACAGTCGTATTTGGGCTACTGAATTTATATGAAGAAAAATACATCCACATTTGGACAGTAATCTGCTCACATTCGTTTCAGTGCGAAGCCATCAATGTAGTTTCAGTTAACGACGAGCTTGTTGTCGTGATATAATAGGGCTGCTTTATAGTTTGCACTGGCTGGTAGATGTGGGCGATTTGTGGTTCGAGCAGGACACTTTTTTTTATGAAAAGCTGGATAATTACAATTTTTCCTAAATCTCGTGCTCCACCCAAAGGTACTACCGGAGGTCATCTATTCTAAATACTATGATGAATTCCATAAGAATTGAACGTTCCTGCTCTAACTAAATAATTTTCCTGCGATTATTAATAATAATAACAAAAATATAATGAATCGGCCAGCTCTCAATTGTTATTATATCTGCACCCATGGAACGACTTTCTTTATCTTCCAGCATTAGCAAAGGAGTAATGGAACACTATGCAGAAATGGAGTGTCTGGTAGACCTCGCTCCTCTTCATTTGGTGATAATGGGTGAGGCAAGAATGGGGCATCTCAGATTGCAAGAACTACCAAGTGACAGATATACAAAACTGGGACACAATAATATCGTCCATCATGTGGAAGGCAACCTTTTGGGATTGAGATCAGACCACATGATTTCGACATATCTTTTTAATATAATAGAAACTTCGATGTGGGAATCATGGATCGGATAAACTGGAATCAATTCAACTACAGAGGGACTATTGAACTGGTTTGCCGATGGATCAAAGACCGAAAATGGGACTGGCGCTGGAATCTACAGCAGGGTCAGAGATAAAGCGATCACCCTTGCACTTGGAAAATATGTTTCGGTTTTTCAAGCAGAGGCATACGCGATACTGCATTATGAAACTGAAATCAATCAGAGGGCTTACGAAAATAAGCGAATCTATATTGCTACAAACAGCTAGGCGATACTGAAAGCACTAATGAACCCCCAGATACAATCAAGACTGGTTTGGGAACGTATTCGAGAACTGAATAGCCTTGTATATCGCAATATAGTCACTTTGTTGTGGGTGTTCGGACATTCAGCAATCAAAGTAAACGGAAAAGCCGATGAGTTAACAAGAAAGGGATTTACTGCTTCATATATAGCCCCAGAACCTGTTATAGGAGTGTCTTAAAAACACAGCACGAGAGCAGGTAAGAAGTTGGGTGTCAAAGAGGAGCAAAAAAACACTGGAATAATACTACCAGACAAACTCATGGTAGGACCTTTATTAAGGGTTCATCAAAGAAGAAGGGTGAGGAACTACTGCAGCTCATAGGAATCATCTTCGCGTCGTAAGAGGTCTCCTAACAGAACATTGTATACTGAAAGGACACCCACAGAAAATTGGGATCAATACTGGAGATACCAATTGAAGACTGTGTAATGAGAGGATGCTTACCACATTCTGTGTGAATGCGAGGCTTTGAACGCAAGAAGACAGGCACTTTTTGGCAAGCCAAAAATAAACCCAGATGATTACTTCGATAATCCAACCAGCATGCACCTGTACAGATTAACGCAGGGCACTAGGATCCTGGAACGGCTGATATAGTTTAATGGGTAAAAGAAATGGAAGAATTTAAATACAAAAAGTCAAGAGCCCCTAGTATTTCCGAAAACACTATGTTAGACGGCTACCACAACAACAACAAAAAAAGAAACACGATGGATAAACCTTGCTCACGGAGAGGACCTAGCAAGCAGCTTCAGGCCTTGTTACTGATAGCCAACAAATTATCGTTATGTGGTTTTGGTAGAGGCAGCCTCCACCTTCTTTCAGTTCCGAGCAGAACAGGGCAATTTGCAATATAGTATAAGAAATCAGGCTATTACAACGGGAAAATATTTCAAGTGTTATGCATGCTTTCACCATCTAATTACCAATACTGAGCTTAATGATGGACTTCATCAAATCGTGTGGCAACAAAGTCATGGATAAAAATTGTTGGATGTCCTATTTCATATTAAATAGAATTAATGTAGTTGAAGTTGTAATAAAAAATATAGTAAAGGTATCTTCTATCAGAGAATTAAATATTGCTCTCGTATTAGGTACGAGGTATATCAATATACCGCTGAAACAAGCTCAGCTACAAACAGAAGCTGGCGTTTCATAGATTTAGCGATGTATAACACTGTTTATACTTAAGATGGCTCCTGTGGTGTAAAAAAGGTATAGATATAAAGTTTTAGTGAATGTTTGAACAAAATTTCAGAAAATATACATGCCTATAATATAAATCTTTAGCCAAGTAAAACTATCTTTAATCACATTATTTTAAAATTACCGATCTTTCCAGAGATACCAAATAATGGCATCAAAAACTCGTTATTGGTGTCAAGGCAGATTAATGCAAATTGTATTCGAAATTCGGTTTTACTTTCATCCTTCTAAGCGTATGCGATGTCTACGTGAATTCGCTCTGTATTTACATAATCTGGTATTTTCGCATCTCGGATCTCGCGACCGCAAACATAAACAACACGTCCTCTTCACCTTCTCGTCGGTCTGGCGAAACGATATATTCTGGCAAAATATACACACACACGTCAGGATTTAAATATAGTACCTGTGTTCTTTTCAAAATATTTTCGGTACCGCGAACCACCCACGCTATCGGAAGATGGCACCATTTCTGTCATCAATGTCACATATTTTAAGTGTGGTCAAGACATAATAAAAGAGGAAATGCTTTTGTTGACATCGAAAGTGATACGGTTTAGATCATTTTTATTGATAAATGAAAATGAAATACGAATTTAACTTTTGGAAAAAAAACAGGATAATATAACATTTATAAATGGACAATTAACTGTAAAATAGTTAAATTGATGGCATATATGTTAATATATATACTTGTATAATGTATAATATATAAATAAGTATTTGTAAACAATTACCTTTTGTTACAGTGTGGTGATTGGATACAACTAAAAATACTGGAAGTAACACCAGAACTTACAAGTTTGGGAAATACACTATTAGAAGCCCTAGAGCTTGCAAAAAGCACATGATGAAGTTTTACGACAGTTGCAGGTAAGGAACAATTTTGTCAAATATAAATTTGTCATCATCATTTTCAACCTGTTCTACATCATTATTTATTTATGGTCAATATAAGTATGCTATTAAAATTTATTTTGAGTTAAAGTTCATTCAACGCTAAATAAACAATGCTTTCACATTGCGAGGATGCTCCTATGTTGTAAATTCTGCTATTCTTCTTCTAATTATAACAACCCCACCCATTTTTCTAAATTTTCTAATAAAAACATGAATACATACATTAAATGAACTTCAACTTGTTTCGCTTTGCTGCTCTCTATTTATTTCTATCAGATAGAGCAACTACTATTAATGTCATTTATTTTAGCTTCACTTGTTTAACTGTGATATCTTGAATCCAGCTCTCTGAAGGAAATTAAAACGATCTTAACAATTATTAGAGCACAACCAAAAGTAGTTTCTTGTTGTTGTGGTTTGTATAAAATAAATTTGTGCCTGTTACAATTAGAGTCAAAAAGAGTCGTTATTTCAAACACATAATCGCAAAATTGTGTAGTAATTCTGACTTAAAAACTGCCTTTTAATATTGTTTATGTACTTAGTTTAACAATAAAAGGAAGAAATATTGGATGTCATCGGAATTGTGTTTCTTTTTTTTTGTATTCGTCTATTGCTTCAGTGGTATATGAGAACCAATAAATTTAACGATACTGTTATTGCCACTTACAAATGTGAATGAATATTGTGAAGCTATACCCACTGATCAGGCACATTTATAGTACCCATATAATGTTGCAAACCTTCACTTTTCATTTTGACGGAGGCTCACGTTAAAAGGGTGAAAACTGCCCCTGAGATTTCGGTGATTTTCAAATTTTTGTAATTCACTATCTCCCCACCTACTTGCGAAGTGGGAATTGTACGGAAAAGGCCCAATACAGGCAAAAGTGATTCCTGAGAAGTATTATTTGCGCTTAGGTACACCGAGAAAAAAAGATGTGTTGATTTAACCAATAATTGGTTGACTCAACAAATTTTTGTATTTAAATATGCTCAAACCACCGGAATGTTTAAATCAATTACGCAGAATTAGTTGCACTAATGTTTTGAATCAATCTACAATTGTGGTTCATCCAATAATCTTAATGTTGAATAAAAATAAATGTTTGTTCAAATCGGCCGCACATGCATTCAGTTAACTAATTTTGTAGTTCCATTGGCGGTTAAAGCAAATAATTGTTTGATATCAACACATATAATTCAACTAAAATATGCGTTTTCTTTCAATGAGGTTACTGTTTTGCAATAAAATTTAAGTGTGCTGATTTAAACGAAAACTGGTTGAGTGAATGCAAAAAGTTCAAAATAATAATTTTTGTTGTACCGACATTTTCATTTTTCTCAGTGTACATATTTGCTGCAGTTGCACCCCTAAACTCCCCGAAAAAGATTAAATTAAATGACTGTTAAGGAGAACAAACACAAACAAAATAAAGTCTTTTTTGTTAACCTATGTGATGTACTTATTCTTTTGAGTTCGCAGTATGTTATAGCAGATGGTGATAATCTGTAGTCGATCCTAGACGTCCCCAAGTAAGCCAAAAATATACTTAAATTAATGTTTTAATATTTTTTTATGTATGTTGCCTCTTGGGGCACCCATGATTTTTCACCAAATATAGTTACTATATACCCAAACGACGAACACAAATTATAACTCGATACAGGGGTATAACATGTTAATATAAAAAATATATTAATTAAATAAACATTTACATTACGCATTGTGCAAATTTTAGTCATTTGGCATTCCTAATTGTTGGTTGGATGTTTACTAAATATATAAATATGCTATAAAAGTGACACGTGCTCCTCTAGCAGTTCACATTGAATCGTTATAGCTGTATAACAATCGCACAACTAACGCGTTGCACAATGATTAGCCATCGATTTCTTAAGTGGATTTTTTCTAAACTAACATTTGATGGTTCAAACACGCGACATTAATGAAAAATTTCTAATTTACAATGTAGTTAATATAGGAAACTTGAACTAGATCACCTATTTACTATATGTATATTATTGCACAAAATATATTCTTTTTAATAAATTATAAACAAAATATCACATAGGTTAGCGAAATCTGTAAACATTACAAAGTTAAAACTTTCTGAAATTTAATACTATATGTAAAGTCACTTTAGAAAATAAAATTTGTCAAATCTGTGTAAGAGCCGATTTTACTAGCTTCAATTTACTTTTTGCCTTCATTATTTTCTGTTTTGCTTCGAATGTTTCCAGTTTCGCTTTTTATTAGGTATGCTTGACCTTGCTTCATTATTTTAGCTTCTTTTACTTTGGTGTTTAACTGTAGCTCGTCTCGTAAGAACAGTTCTATCCCTTTTTTCTAACTTTTCACGTACACCCACCCACCTAATCATAATATTGTTCCTTCTTTTATGTTTATCTTTTAATTTCTCGATTCCTTTTTTTAATTGATTTCTCTCTTTCTCCCATTCTTCTTTCTTCCTCCTCCATTTGAGTTTGCTCTTTATTTCTTCCTTTAGTTCTTTTGTCTCGGTCTTTAATTCCGCACTACTTCTAGTCAAGTCTTCAATTATCTGTTTCATCATTTTCTTTAATTCTTCCATCATTCGTGTCTCTTCCTTTCCTTCTTTATCTCCTGGGTTTATACTTCTTTCTTTCCTGTTTTTCCTTTTCTCTGCTGCTTTCCTCTGCTCCAGCGATCTTAATGTTTTAAACTCTGACCTGCTCTTTATATACTTCTGTAGTAATGGCAAATTGCTTCGATATGTATGTATACTTTTACCGTTATTGGATGGAATTAAAATTGTTACTAATTACTTACCTCTGTTCTTATTTTCCTCTATCTTTCTCCTTTCAAATTATCACTCCAATCTCACACTCGTTGTTTTGCCGTACTGTATAGAATCACTCGTATACTCCCAAATACTCACTTCATTGCCCTGTTATTGGATTTACTCTGTTGGGCAGTAAATTAATATTGTGATTATAATTATTGATGCCCAGTTTTAGTACTTAACCTTGAAGACGTACAGTCACGCACTTCTTCTGCAAATAAAGAAATAATATATTTTAATACAGTATTTGTAAATAATAAGTAAAATCATGAACTCAATATAATTACATATAAGATAGATATATAGTTTATTTCATGTACAAAGAAAGCAAGCTAGAAACAAGTCACAAAAAAATTAAATGTAGATTGAAAGGTATCTAACAAAGAAAAGGAATTTTAAAATAAGAAACAATGTATTAAAACATCGAAGTAGCTGACAAAAAAAATCATTTAATTTATAACAATTTATAGTTAAAAGAAACTCTTTTACTTCTTTCCTAAACAAGATTAAATTGTTAATATTTTTTATGGAGGTAGATTGTTGAACAATTTGCAACCAATGTACGCTAAATTATGTTGAAATCTAGCTGAGTGGTGCTTTTGGTGGAAGAAGGTAATTCTCTTGTCTTACATTATTTTTATTGAACTTATTACGGTATAATGTAAGTGTCATCAAAAGTTAATACTTGGTAATGTTTAAATAAAGGTCTACAAGATTGTCTGTGAGGTGTATTTCATATTAGTCTTAAATATCTTTTTTGTAGTATAAATATTCTTTACGAGTAAATTTTTAAAGTTTCATTATTGCAAGAAACCTTCAAAGTGAGCAAGCCATAGAAAATTCTGGCAGCTTCCCACAAAGTACGTGCATATATTGAATCTACCTCAACAATGGATCAAAAATTATCTCTAACAAACTTAATGAATTTCCAAATTTAAAGCCAATAGTCGCCTTCAATAGTAGTTCTATATTTGAGGATCCCAACGAAATGATGCAAAACGAAGAAATGTAGACTTTCTCTATCCAACACAACTTTATTGCTTATTGGCCAGTCATCTACAAATGTAATAATGTAGTGAGCATTTGAGGTAACTTCATTTAAAGATTCTCCTTTAGTGATAATGGTTATATCATCTACATAGGTTATTATTTTTTATTTAAATTTAGAGAATATAGATAGCAAGTCATTTATGTAAATTAAAAAAAAAAGAGTTGGTCCAAGGATTGGACCTTGCGGCACCCCGATATTAATATTTGAAGAACTAGATACTTGATCGTGTAATTTAATTCGGTAAGTACGAAATAAGTAAGAAGCAATTTGTTTATAAATAATAAGAAAGCCGATTTATCAGAGATGGTTTCAACTTATAGATACAGTATGTATGTACACAGAACACGCACTGTTGTATAGTAGATACATATACACTACTGGTCATAAGTTTGATCACATCGGGATTATTGCAATCATAAAATTTTAAACAGAAATACATTATTTTCATGCTTGAATGGAATTTGGAAATAAGTCTTATTGTAATTGATATATACTATCAACATCAGATTATAAATATCATTTCAAAAAAAGTATCGTAAATTTGTTTAAATATTTTTTTAGATTCTACTAAGTTTAACGCAATATATTAGATACAATCAAACTTATGACCGGTAGTGTATGTACATTAAAGATGCAAAGATGGCATCGAGTGAATGGTTTGATCTATAATTAGTCCATACCGACTGGTTTAGTATTTCGGACGGTTCCTTTTCAGGCTCCTTCATTTGCGGCCCACATTAAACTAATAATTTACACTTTAGTCGATTCATATCTATTAATACCCGAAAGCTTCCTTCATTGTTTCATTTCATTCACTAAGAATTGAAGAAAAAGGTAATCAGCTGGCTTTTTTATACACATTGCAAAGAAAAGTTAATTAAAAAATCGCTCATTATGTTATTATCTGTGAGTCACAGTTATATATGTAAATTCGTTTATTCCAAAGGCGCAAGTATAGAAAATGGAAGAAGCAGTGGCAGTGTATTTCTTTCAATTTCATATTACAAAAATATTTTCACTAATTTAATTTGTAAAACTTTCATGTAACTAAATTATTAGTTACTGATGCAAATCATGAACACAACAAGTGTATCTATTGTCTACATATGTAGTATATTGACCCGTACTTACATGCTTGCTTGACATTTTGTATGTGACCGGTTTATAACTATGCATGACCGATACATTTACAACTAAACGTAATTGTATGTTGGAATACTGGCTACAATTTTATTTATTCTTAATTGTGATATATTGAGGTTTGCTTTCATATTCATATGTCAAACGTTTATCATTAGTCTTAGTATTCATGCTCCGATCCCTTTATAATGAGCAGCATGTTACTAATACAACTTATTGGTTAACACTAATGGTAATACATAATGTCCAGCCGGCAGAAGAATTTTAACGCTGCGTGGAAACATATTTTAAAGCTATAAATTAAATGATTTTAAAAAATCTTAGGTCTTTACAATAAGGGAGAGTGAAATCGTCATGGGGCAACAAGTCCATGAATAGAACACGTTTCGAAATAATTATATTCACCTGTCTGAATTAGTTAATCTTTCAGAAACTCAGATACTTCAATGTTAGAATATACAAAATTCATTATGTTTAATAGCGATCAGTCGAACATTGCATTTACATTGTTTTTTACTTCCAAATCGTAATCTTTTAGTTCTAGAAAAAAAATAATAAGAGTATTTTCATTGATTCAATAATTAATTACTTTGTTGTGTATTTAAACGCAATCAATTAAATCTGCAGTATTCGGTTTGGAACAATATTCGAAAAACATTCTTCATTACCAGAAAAACAGACACAATAAAATAATAACATCTAGGCCTATATGAAAAATAAAAACTACGAATAAAAGCCTGTGAACTACTAATGCCGCTACTACCGAACAAGAACATATACAGCGAAGAATGTAAAATATAGAAAGTAGGAGATGTATGAGAGTCAATATTGACGTGCTTCAAGCCATGAAATGAAAAGATGTGGAATGTCATCATTTAGGCGAATGATGGAACTGGAAAGTACAAATAATAAATGTAAAGGACGGCATACTGTAAAAAGACGCTTGTTTCTTTAGCTACATTGTTTCTAAGTAAAACATTGTAATTCGTAAAACGGATATCTCTAAACAACAAAGACAATAATATTTTAGTTTTATTCTACAGTCATGAAGAATGTAACACGGTAATAGCTGAACAAGTTGTTTTTTCATATTAGACACCTGCCTTACTTACGACGAACAAAAATCCCGAGGAAATGAAAGGAAATTGAAAACAGCCATAATATTTCAAACAATAATCACTTAGTAATATTGTTATTAAGCGATATATACATAAATATGGACGAAACTGTTCAAAGTCTTCGCAAATATCAAATATAACTACTATATCCTCAGCATGCATTGAAAAGTTCGCAGTTTCTTTCCTTATTTTGCTTTATTTTAAAACTACGAAAACAACGAACTAAACAAATAAAGGTGGGCCATCGGCTAGTTTCTTTTTAGAAATGATATAGAGAACACCGTTCAATATATTTTTCAATTTTTTTTGCTTTATTGAAAAGATTATAACTTCATTCAAATGACTGCCTCGGCTAGCCCTGCAGTACCCCATCCTGTCAACCCAATTATGCAGCACATTTCCGATACTTTCGCCCTCTGTTTCAGCAATAGCGCCAAAAATATTGTTTCGCATAACATCGGTCTTTAACGGCACCACACAAAAAATAGTCTAGCGGTGTCAAATAGCAGCTCTGTGAAGGCCAACTGATATCACCAAAATGGCTGATTACACGATTATGGGACTTAGTGCGATTCTTGGAGGACTTGTGTGGCACGTAGCGCATCTTACTTAAAACAAAGCTCGCCCACATCCAATTCTTCAAGATGCTGCAGAAAAATTGGTTAACATGTCCCTGTAGCGCTATCCGTTGACCGTAACGTTGTTGCTGTCTTCATCTTCGAAGAAAAATGGGCCAATAATGCCGCCACTCCAAAACCATATCAAATAATTACACTGACGTTTTATGTACCTGAAGATGGCATAGTCCGAAACCGGTCGTAAATATATTAAAGAATTGAAGGATTGGATACAGAACAGCGTTGCTTTGCTTTTAATCGTCCAAATAGTTACACGCTGAGGTACATTTGGTGCTCTACGACTACGCGTAGGTTTTTCGAGCCCCAAATGCGATAATTTTTCTTATTAACGTACCTGCCGAGATGAAAATGCGCCTCATCCTAAAAGAAGATTTTTTTTAACAAAGTCACCATCATTCGCCAACCCGTAGAGAGAAGCAGTATCGAAGCGGATGGTAATTTGCCTTCAATTTCTGAGTAAATCGAATCCTATAAGCGAATGAGCCGAAACCTTTATGCAGAATTCTCTTCGGGTTAATGCAACTAATGTCTACTTGCTAACCGAAATTTCTGTTTAAAATTCGCACACTTTCGACAACACAGCATCCACTTTTGAAGTAGGTTTCCAATATTTCGAAACGTTGTTCAAGTGAAAAGCGATCCATTTCGTACTGTGGAAATTTAATACTGAGTTTCTGCGACTTTTTTGAGCGCAAAATAACTATCAGTGTCAAAGTAACAAGTATTTAAAAAGAAACCAGCAAATGTAAGATCGCCATAGTGTAATATTTAAAGCCTGACATACAATTTACTTACATATAATTGCAAAACTTTCAATGATAAGTATCTGCACTGCGCATGCTTTCACGGTCGATATAACTACTACTAATAACTTCTTCCGGGTTTCGCCGTGGATCAAAACTTTCGCTCGACGTTTCGCTGTTCATACTGACAGCTTCTTCAGGATAACTGAACTGATTCTCCATGGTCCGACATTCTTCTTATATACTCCTCTGGTGCATCCAACCCGTAGTTCCCGCTCCATTGACGGTTTTTTGTAGTAGGCTCTCCCACGTGTTACTGAGGTTACATCTCTTTTCGTAATTCTTGAAGGTAGCTATCGATTTTACGTTGTTGAAGTCCATTTTTTGCCCGGTGTCGTAGACTTGAAGAAAATAATGGCCGAACGATTCAAGCCTGAGCAAGCAGAGAGAAAATATCGGCTCCTTGTAATAGAAGGGACCCGATATACTCTGTCTCACTCGCTTCCCCTCACACCGTTCGGATACTTTTTTCTTCAAGTGTGCATGTGTTCTGTCACCGCTATTTGCACGAACCTTTTTAATCTTGCATCCTTCTCGTGCCCCTTTATTCTTGTGTCGATAGCTCTTCCTGTTTGTCCAAAGTGACACTGCCCGCATTGGCATGTTATCTTATAGATACCTCCGTGTGCCCCTTGACTATCCTAACTTTTGCAGTCTTCTTCCAAATTCGACCTATTTTGTCGGTGACTTCCGCTACGTAAGGTAAATACGTCATCTCTCTCCGTGGTTCTGTAGTTGTCTCCAGTGTCGTCTTCTTTTTAGTGGCTCTCCTTATGTCGATGTCAGTGTAACCATTCTTCTTCAATGCTTTCCCCAGATCTTCATACTGGCAATATTTTGCTGGTCACTGATGGTTTCGGCTCTGGATAGTAAATTTTGTATTAACGTCTTCTTCTGCCTCGGATGATGGTGAGATTTTGGATGTAGATGTCTATCGGTGCGCGTCTTCTTCCTAAATAGTGCGTGTTGTAGTATTCATATTAATGGCTGGGTGCTGTGAGTTGATGTGTTTCAAGAACTATTGACCTTCTCTTCTCCGTGTTGCTATATTACAAAAGTATCGTCGACATATCACAGCCAGCACTTACATAGGTTTCATATCGCTGGAATTTATGGCCTCTCCTTCAAATGCTTCCATAAACAAGTTCCGTCACAAGTAACACATTTAGTTGTGATTACCACTGCTATAGACACAACTACTTCATTATAGTCAATGTTACATGATTTTCACTATAATTACCAACTTTGAAGGGATATCTGCTTAGAATGCATATCTGTAGTTGCAGTTACGTGGTGGCCACCAAATAAATTACTTTAAGGTTTATTACTTTATGATGCTAATAAAATAGTAATTGCTACGTCATTCTTACTTGTTGAGTCACTCTAAAGTTAATTCGTGCACATAGTTACAGATTAAAAGTCGGTGTTACTAACATATGCGCGTAGACAGAATATCCACGAAATGTTTCGAATTCTTCACATATATTGGAGTTTGTCCGGTATATGGCTTTAGTAAGTTCGCTAAATATTTCGACAAATCTGGTAGGTCTGTGATCTAATACCTAAAGAGATTGCTACCAAGAGCAACTAGACCACCCAGACAGTATGGAATACCAAGAATACATAAAGAAGGAGTGCCATTTAGATCAATTGTGAATTGAAAGAATAGGTACACCAAACCTCGATAGCAATGTAGAACTTATGCTACATTAAATGCTGTAGTTAAAAATAAGATATTCTATTTGAAAGAAAAAAAATAATTTAGAGCACACTGTATATGATTCAGAGATTATTGCAATAACACGGAATAGCTGCATCCATTTGCCTGCATTGACATTATGTAGTAGAACGACTAAATATCTAATATCCCAACTTCTTAAGTAGATCGTCAGTTCGATGGAACATCTTGTATGTTAGCGCATGTTGAATTCCCATAGCGGATCAGTTCTTCCAATGCTTCTATTACATATACCAAAGATGTGTGTTTTCTTTCTGGATTACATTTGTTTTATTTTTTGAGAACGTAACAATAAAAAATACTTCCATAAACATGGATCCTCTAAAACAGAGATTCTTAACAGGGGGACAAAAATCGTGGAACGCATAGGTATATTTGATTTATTTATGCATTATTGTTACATTTGATTTTTTTTTTATAATATAAATTAATCACTAAACTTGTTTCGTCACTATAAATTATCACTATTACCTATTCGAGGAGGGGTACTGGTGACGAAAATATTTTAGGATTTTAACGGGGCCGCAACTACTAAAAGGTTAAGGACCACTGCTCTAAAATATCTATAACATATAGCTACGGGTGTATGTTAGAGCCAAAAAAAGCATAACAATTTTTCTTCGACATTCTTTAAACACACGCACCCTAAAGCCATATATGCGTGAAATTGGAAGCAATTTCTTATAAGAACTTCGTCACAGTTTCGACATACTAAAGACGCATAAAAGCACGCAGTCACTGCGTATGTATTATACCCAACGTATTATTCATCGCACCAATGTCAGTTATTTTTTCTTAGATAATAACACTCGTACACATAGATGCAAGAGAACAGGTTTTGGATGCTGCCTTAACTCTAACCGTCAGCATCCTCTGTGTTTAACCGCAACCAGCCAATTGCAAGGCCCCTTTATCCACAATCGAATCTCTTCTTTCTCCTGTCTCTTTACCAATGTTACAAGCGATTTATTCGTGCGATGTACCGATGGATTGGATAGAGTGGAACAGAACGCGCCCTATTCATATGTAAATGAACAGTTTGTTAGGAGATGTCATGATTCTGGTTACAAAGCTATAAACTACACTACGTTCCTATTTAAATTCGAACCGAACGCAATATGTAATTACTACCTGTCGAATAGTTGACGGCTCTCTGTGTTTAACTACTTAGATAACAATTCGGTTTCTCACTTTGCGGTCGATCCTTAATTGGATACGGTGGTCGAGAGTTTAATTCTTGACGGAACGCAGAAAGGTTTCTTTTTTTCAAGTAATTAAATTAGTTAATAAAAAAGCAAGAGTACATGTCGTTATAGTAATTTATCTCAATTAGAAACACTCAAGCTATTCCGTTAACGTTACTTGGAATGTGTGATTCGAAACAGTTCAAGAACAACATATGCAATTAACACCAATAATTCGAGTAAACGACCACTAGTCGTGATACTGAAATGTCGATGTAAGTAAAAATCCTAACAAATTCATTTCATCCATTAAATTTTAATTTGGCATTTCTGATAGTTTTATCGGATACAGAAGTCAGAATCCACGGCTTACTTCAAAATACTTGTTCTTGATCACACAAAATATTATGTGTATTAAACCATTAAATTCCTTATATTATCGGTATAATAACAATCTACCAATATTAAACAGATAACCTTGCAAAAAAAGTGCAGCGTTTCTGTAGATCAAATCTTGCCCACTTCGAATTCCATAAACAGATAAATAACTAGTAAATGTGCTATTGAAATAGAAAAGCAAGACTTCTTGCAAAAACGTTTTCATATAATTCAAAAACTTCTGAATCATTCTCGTAACGACGCCCTTGAAAGATACGAATATCATCAATCAAAACTTGGTATCATCCGTTAACGACCTTATCACGCAATTAATACAAGATCTAGAACTAACCATTCTACTTTAAAAAGCTTTCCCTGTTTGACACTTTGCCTCATACAAACTTGAAGATTCTGCGACGGATTCCGATAGGATCAGTTTAGGTATGATTAAGCTTTTTCTACCTTTCAGATTGTATATTGCGTTTATTGTTTAATTTCTATACCGTAAAGGGCACCATTATGTATCCAGTTATATCGTCTTTCTTAGTTAAATCTTTACTCAAATTAAGGCATGTTAGCAGTTTTAATGATTTACGTCCAAACAAAACATATTACCTTTTTAAAGTAAGATCTTAAGTAAGAAAAACGTTTAGCAATCAACTCACAAATTACTTTCATGTCCAAAAAATTATTATTCCTACATAGTGAGGGTTCCTTGCTAATCACGTCTTATCTTACATCATGAATGACATACTTTTTTGCAACTAATCAAGGTCATATCACTGCGTTACTCGTGTAGAACTTCAGTAAGGCGTTTGATACCATTCATCATGAGTAGAGTGATCAAATGTGTTTGCTCTCCTCAGCCGTACTCGCGCCGCGCTATGCAAAACGTTTAGCCATAGTATATCTTCAAGGCAGTAAAATCACCCCCACCGATTCGTGTATCTAGTATCTAGCATGGTATAAGTATATTAGGTATGTTCACGGGATAAATTAGTGGGTATGGCAGCCGAAGTTTGAATGAATACTCAATTTTTCAATTCTAAGCTTTCGCAATTAGTTTATTGCTTTCTCAAAGAATCAACTATGTAGAATAAGTACGAGAGGTCAGTGAAATACAGGGTGTAAACCATGTACAGGATGATCGGACGTTAGGATGTAGGTTGGCATTATTTATTATGTAATTTTCTATCAATTTCAAATAAATATGAGTAAATATTGCTTCAATTATTAATATCACTACGGAAATTAATGCTATTTTTATTGATCTTGATGTAATACATCTCCAAAAAGAGTCTTTTCCAATAAGAGTGTTCGGTGGTTAACACTGATACCCCATCAAAGATGTCCTGTGTCACCATAATGATCTACCAGGGACTGATTTACTGCCAGTGTCAGAAAAATTCTTACAATCGTTCATATGTTGTCTAACTCTATTCCTAAGGTATTAAGAAGTACTGTCCAATATAGATGGACTCACACTGAGAGCAAGGAATGAAGTAGACAACATCAGACCTCAAGAGAAGTGGTATGGGGTCTTTACATTTACAAAACAGTTTACGCAACGAGCGAAAGTTGTACTTGGCAAAGGTAACCGATAGGTTTTTGAAACAGCCAGCAATATTGGAAGTTATGGCGGGAATAAATGGGAATCTGTAATATCTCTCATCAGGAAGAGATTGGTTTCCTATTTGATTATTAACAGCATCTGTAACCCTAGCAGTGTTATACAGAATGTCACGTACCAGATTCGGTGGATAACCATTGTTAACCAATTCTTTTTAAATTAGCAGTGTGAAATTGAGGGTGTAATATATTTACACTCTATTTTTGATAGCGTTAAGAGTGTTGAGTTCTGGTTGAGACGATGATTAGAGTAGAAGTTGATGTATCGTCCAGAAAACGTTGGTGTAGTATACCAATCCAATATAATAATTTGATCATTTGACCTAATCAAGGTGGTGTCCAAGAAGGGGACACGGTTGTTTTTCTTCCGTTCAACAGTAAATTGGATTTTATTATGAAAGCTATTGAAAATATCCATTCATAGACTCAGGAACTGATGTAATGAGATCGTCAACATATTTGAAAAAGAAAGGTGTAAATGGCAATATGCTATGCAATGATTCAACAAAGAGTCCATAACCATACAGGTCAAAATAGGACTTATGGGTAGCCATCGGTGTACCAAATAACTGTTGATAAAAACAGTCATTCAATGTGAAACAAGAAGAGTTTAGTAAAAATTGAAGTTCCAGAAATCTGTCTTTACAGATAGAAGTATAATTTTGGACAAGGTTGCAATTAGCGTTAATTATGTCATTGATTAATGATAGCGGTATGTTGGTGAATAATACCACGTCCAAAGATATGAGAACAAAACCAGGTGGTAATTTAAAATCATTGATAGTATCAACGAAGTGGAAAGTATACTTAATATTATAGTTGGTTCTGTTAGCGAAAGGTAAAGTTAAAATACTAAACAAATATTTTAACATAATATTGTCACATATATTTTGTTTTTAATATATTGATTTCCCTTCTTGATAAACATCCAATTTATTCCAATTCAATTTGACAACACCCTTATGGGTCATAAAAATATGTATTAGTTCACTTTTGGGATAAAATTTTAAAAAAAATAGTAGTAAAAATGGAAGTGATTTGATAGAAAATGTTGTCATATTAGACAACGAAACGTTCTTCGCAAAAAAATAAATTAAATGAATATATAAACGTTATTACTTTATGCGACCTAAATCTCAAATCAACGAAATAATATCTTGGCAATAGAATTCGGCAAGCAAAAATTGTATATCAAATATCAACACCTTTATTGATAATAAGTGATGTGCCACAGGGTGCTATAATGTGTTTTTACTTTACTACTTTCGATACATCTGACCTGTCTTCCATTATAAATTAGGGTGACTATCATTTATATCTCGACCATACACAATTATATCCGTCCTTTCAGTCATCTAAAATGACGAAAGCTCAGCACCAGATAAACTTAGGCATTTGAACACATTTACAAGTTTGCGAGCAGTCTTTAACTTTCCATAAATGTTAATAAATCCTAATTTATTCGCGCAGTCAGTATATCTTTTAATGATCAGCAACCTCTTTAGCAAACATATGGAGAAAAAATGGCCTTACACAGATCGATTCAATCAATTTTTTAGTATCCTACCATCATACAATAGAATATTACTTTTATTAATAAAAATATTTTAAAGTAAATAAATGATAGCAGGACGGAATTATATTTTTTTTTTTTTCAGAATAAACAAAGTCCTGTGGAAGAACTCCTCCGTCAGGCCGACCAACTCATATCCACGCAGAAACCGCGAGCGGAAGTTTACGCCGCCATGGCCGAGTCTTTGGGTCGCGCTTGGAAAGACGTAAACTTCCATTTAGAGTTACGCAAACAGATCTTGGATCTGAACGTGCAATATCACACGAGAGCGCAGGAGTTCTTCGACAAGATAGCCGCCCTGGAGGCATCCTGCGCGGACACGGTAATACCCATCGAGATCGACGCGGTCAAGAACTTTCTCACCAATATTCACGAGCAACGGAGGGCCGTGCTGGAAGCGCTCGGGGGCGCTTTGCATTCAGGAAACGCTCTTATCGCAAAATTGAAGGAACTTGGAGCCAAAGGCACACTCGACTCGCGACCCGATCGAATCCGAACTTCTGTAGAAAAAGGTAATTACCTGGGCAAGTGCAATCACAAGTAATTGAAGTTGTTATTAGCCGTCTGTGTACCGTTTGCTATATAATTGCAAAAGACAGATGTTGCACTTTTATTGTGGCTAGCATCTCAATAATTTACTCTCACATACTGTCGATGATGCATCTATCTAATTTTGTCAGTTGTAAAGTTAATCAAACGCTATCAACCGTATATAAAAGCAATTATTTAATGGAAAATAACGCACTAAGTTCATTCAGAAAGGATCTTAAGATACTATAGAACACATAGTCTGTTTAAATGGAATTATAAAACATCTATCGTTTGAAACGTTTCATATTATTTGTGATTAACTTATAGTATGATTTCCTGTTCCTGAAATTTATCGCGTTTTCCGATATTTTCAGTTTTCTTGAATTTCTGACGTGTGCATAGTTCACAAAAAAAATATTTCATAAGGTATTAAAGATTAAGATATTGTACTAATTTGTATACAAGTACCTACAAGAATGCACGTATCTGTGTTATTGCAACTAAATCTAATATTGGCCGTGATTCACACTAATAAAACTTTTTTTATTCTAACAGAATCCAAAGAGAAGTGGTCGTTTTTATTACAGCATTAAACGCAGATAAAATTTTACATCGATTAGAATTTAATATATCTACCTTTTCACATTTTTTTGACTTAAATACTCGTATCACTCCCCATCCAGCAACTGAATAATGGACGTTGTATTAGGGGGCATATAGTGGTACTCCACAAATTTTAAATTCATTAACCTCGGGGTGTCCAGATACATTATCCAATATTAGTAGTACCTTAAATGGCAGTTCCTTACTACCTAGATATTTGCTGACCTCAAGAACAAAGCACTATTGAAAGCAATCCAAGAAAAGTGCTTTTGTTGTCCAAGCTTTTTTGTTGCTCATCCAAAGTAGCTGGAATTTATCTTTTTCTTTAAGTGCACGGGGATTTACAGACTTGAAAATTATAGTAAGCTTCATCATATATCCCGAAGCATTTGCACAGAATAATCTATCGCGCATTGCCTTAAAACCCTGCGCCCGTTTTGCTTCCTTAGTTATGTATGTTCGTTGGGACCTTCTTTTCCGAAATACTGCAACTTCATCTGCGCTGAATACTTGCTCAGGCATGTAAGCTTTTTCTTAAATGAGTTTACTCAAAATCTCAGGAAATTCACTAGCTGCCTCCCTGTCAGCAGATACTTGTTCTCCGGTAATTTTTATATTACCTAAATCAAATTACTTTTTAAATCTATGAAATCACCTCTTACTAGCATGAAACTCCATAAATTTAGAACCCTCGCCACCCCTTTCTCTTATAGATGTGTATAATGATTCTGTTGTATCATGTTTGAATCTACAGCAATTTCTTTTTTGTAACAGTCTTGTAGCCATAAAAAAAAACAACACTTTCTGTACGGGATATGTCCGGGTCTCGGAGTTGGTACAATGCAGCAACTGGTGTAGCAACAAACGAATTAGAACGAATTCTAATTGCTTCTTCTTAATGTACCTTGCTGTAGATTCGTTAATAACGTATTGGCGCGCAACCGCAGCTATTGATTTTACTTTACTAAGCTTACCTAATATTTCATTGTTTCCGTCTCTTATTCGTTTTATTTTTGTTTTTTTTTTAGATTTAAAACTAATAAAAACTCAACACGTGTAAATATAAAGAATCAATGCTTAACCAACGCGACGCGAGCTGCAACCATACTGAGAATTTATTTTAAATTTACCATAATAAACAATGTTCCATTTAAAATCCTAAATGTTTTTCAGTGTCGTAGGAAAGCCTTATTAAGAGAACACTAGCGAAAACCACGAATGCCGGGTGCGAACTATAAAATTAAAAGGAAACCAGAGATTTTTCTGATAATTGTCAATATATAGAATATTGAGTACCATCTGTTATTTGAAAGAAATAGTTGAATATGGAAACCCACCCTATTTTAAGCGCTAACTACTGTCTTCCATTTTATGTTTTTTTTTGTTTGGAAAGATTTTTATCAGTTAAGAAACCAGGACTTTTCACAGTGGGCTATTCGGAATTGTGGTGGCATTACTTCAAGTAGTTGGTAGATGTTATCAAGGCAAGAAAATTTCATGCTCTCTCTGGCAACATTCGTCCTTTTGCTTCACAGTTAAGATACTCCTGGTTAACCACTCACTATCTCTCCAGTTCTCGGCAGAGGCTAGCATGTTTCCTGCGACATTTTCAGTTGTTAGTTCCCTATTTTCTCTGTTGTCACTTCGTGTCTTCCAGTATTCCACTTCCGGAATTTAAGAAAAATGTGCTGAATTGAATACACTTCCTCACAATATGGACAGAGGTTGGTCTCTTTAACTCTAAATCGGTGTAGGTGTGTGTAGAAGCACCCATCTCCTGACAGGATCTGCATCAGGCAGTAATTTATGACGCCGTGTTTTCTGTGATACCCAAGTCAAAAGTCTCCTATCAGTTCTTCTTGTCCCACTGAGCTATTCCGCCCTCCTGCTTCCAGAAATTTTGCCACTGTCAAGTGCTTGGCTTTCCGCAACCTCTTAGTTACGCTTGCCTTGTAGTTTATTGAAGTCCCCTTTAGCTCTCAGATCTATACTTGGAGTCTTACTAGTAATAAGAGGGCTTTTGTTAATACCTTCCTATATGCTCTAATGATCATCAACGCGGCTGTCCTTTGAAAAATCACGAATCGTTGCCTATGGGCATGTCATTTCATTGCTTCAATCAAGTTACGGCTACATAAAGCATGATAGAGTTTACAACGGAGGCATACACTGCTCTACTCCGTTTCCTGGCACCGTACGCTCTCGGCATAAGTTGTAATATTTGAGGTCATAAAAGAGTTAAAACACAATGAAACCCAGCAGAAAATAGGATTCCTGCAGAAATATTAAAGCAAAGAAGTATCTCAATTTAGGTGACAAGTTACAATGCAAAATTATAGAGGAATTGTGCTTCTAGGCATAGCGCATAAAATATTTGCCAGGTCAATACACTTTGTTTATGACAAACTAAATAATTACAATTCATCCTAAACATCGTGCCTCGCCTAAAAGTACTACAGGAGCTAAGTAAATAGATTAAATTACATTAAAGATTTATATTAGAAAGATAAACAATAGAAAGATAGGTCCAATTTCTGACAAAATTCACTAATAAAAAATACCGGTTTCGTCTGTATACGGACATCCTCAGGCAAGAATTACTAGATCAGATAAGAATAGCATGACAATAGACTTTCACTATTCCTTATCTATCAAATTCAATAATTCTTGCCTGAAGATACCGGCAGCTTTGTTAAAAAAAAGTGTGAAAATGTGGACCTGTCTTTGTATTGTTTACCTTCCTAATTACATTACTCGCACAGAGTCAAAAATGGATTATATGAAGATTTATATTTTAAATATTTATTTTATACACCCATATATATATATAGTAGTTATTCATAGTAGTTATATAGGATATAACTACTATGAAAAGTTACATATTCACACTAAAGAGTATGAAATACTCGCTCATAAACACGCACTACTAACTACCTAAATATCATGCCGTAATTAATATTCTTTTTTAGCATTACTAAAAAAATTCGACCGACTCGTTTATCCCTAATATCTGCTTCAGCATCGCGGGCAATTTAACTCCTTAGTTAATGCTCTAACTTCCGTATGCGACCGCCGCTCATCAGTGAGCACACATTCAAATAAAACATGCTTTGCTATATCTACCCCACCACACTCATAATGCGAATCATTAACCCTCTCAGGTTAATACAGAAAAAAAAGCCAAGAAATATGAAGATAAAAGAAGTATGTGAATATCAAGGTTACATACGTGAGAGATCACCAGTGGATCAAGTCTTTACTTTAAAACAGATCCAAAATAACAGATATGAATAAGGCTTCGATCTGGATATCCTTTCAATTGATTTCAAACGTGCGTCTTACTCGATTTTCGGAGAAAGCTTGCATGAAACGCTAATAAGAGTGACATTAAAGGACACAGATAAATTTGACAGACGGCATTTATTCAGAGCAACTTAGAGTAAGAAGAGGTTTAAAACAGGGCCATCGCCACTTCAATGTAATTAGATAATCTTTAACATTTTCACTCCGATCCTGTAACATATTGCTTCATTTATTATAGAATCCTTATGGGTAGCTTAGTATAAATTTCTCCATTTCCATGTGACCTACTTCTAGTTTAGTAGCTGCAAATTTGGTTAAAGTAAGAGTCTCTGCTACACAGGGAAAGCAAATTTTTTCCCCTGAAACTTATAATTTTGCAATAACATTAAAAACCCTTTGGCAGATAGAAGGTGCTGATAGAAAATTATTTTGGGGTTTATAATAAGTAAGAATGGCGGAATTGAAGAAAAGTAAAGTATAGTAATACATATCATTAAGCTAACATTCTTCTAAGGTTTTATATACCAATGTCATAAATGTTATATAAAATTTAGGAAGATGATGAACAAACAAAAATAAAATAATTTGAAAGTAGATTTAATATTTGACTTGATTACCGTTTTAAGACATCCTTCCATAAATTTAATCCACTTGCGCTAAGGGTGGTCTAAGAGTATGGCAGATTAAAAGCTTCATTTTCACATTCGACTCAGCCATATATTGCATGAATATATTGGCGCCATGCACCATAATGATATGCGCATCTCGTTTGCATATCTTTATTTGTACCAATTACAGTTGGACGTTTTCTACGGCATATCCCATATTATAATGCATAATGTAGACTGTCCAAATGGTTGTCATATATCAAACATGAGCATATCGCTGAAAAGCATCGTAAAACGTGTTCGTATACGCTAAGAACATGAACAGAATTATAATGCAAGCTTCTTTATGATTGAAGTTTTTTTCTCATAAAGTAACGGTAGATTTCAATAGAAATATTTAAACTATTAGAGTGTGTTAGAGCTAAAAGAACGCTTACATTAAAGTACATTTATATATTTAGTGAACGTAGTGTAAATTACTTTTCTGGATATATGTATGTTAACGCGACGTTCTTCAAAAATAATTCAATAATAATCTGGCATAAACAAAGCTATAAAAATTGTTGATTACATTCTCCGGGAATATTGCCTTTATTACACAACAAGCAGAAGTAAATATTACAAGGCAGTTTTGTGTCAGTGCATACGTAACTATTCTCGTCCGTGTGCAGTGTGCATATAAATCACATATTAAAAAAACGCAAATAGCGAAATATTATCCTATCACTGTACGCAAAATAAGTACAGCTTCGATGCAATGAAACTTACCAACATGAAACTAAGTTCCAGTATATGTTAAGAGTTAACATAGGCAAATATCTTCAAGGAATACTTATCGTAGTAAACAAAAACATCAAACGAAACATTCATTTGTTTTCATCCCCTTAGAAATTTCTTATTAAGTCAACAATATTAAATAACTGGATGAAATTCAAACCGTGAAGAGGATGTATTTATTGAAAGCAGTTTGACATTTTCTATTATTCAGTATGGTTAGAATCCTAAAGAACTGTTATTTAATAATGCACTTTTAGGGTTAATTACTATTGTAAATCCTATTCTGTTCTTTTCGAAAAAAGCATGGATGTTAGATAAATTTGTATAGATTTTTAGAAGTATTTATTTTTTTTATTACAATAGTATCTTTATTAACTTTGTAGACGACACAGAGTGGTCAATTTTAAAACAGTATAAGGTACAAGGAAAAATACAACTTTACTAATTCCGAAGTATAGTTGACGCGTTTAATAAATCATACTAAAGTCTAAAATATTGTAATTTTAATTCAACAAAATTAAATAATTGGATGAAATTCAAACCATATGGAAGATGTATTTATTGAAAACACTTTGACAATTTCTTTTATTCCTGATATGCTTAAAATTCTAAATAACTGTTATTTAATAAAGTATTTTTTAAAAGAATTAATATTTAAAAGAAAATGAAAATACTTAAAAGAACATGAATCCTTCTCCTTTCTTGGTATTACAAAAAAACAGTACTTCACTATTTTCCAAAGATAATGAATTACTTTTTATTAACCATTCTACAATTCGATCATTTTTCACCATTACTTAGGACAATTCATACATCATACATTAATTTAGTTAAGTTGCGCATGTCACAACACACATGACATAAATACATATGTATCTAGTTTTGAAAGTTTCGCAAATACACTGCTGGTATCTGCTCTTTTAAAGAATATGATTAAAAATGTACATACGCAGTTATCGAACCAAATCAATACAATCACTGCTCCACAGGAGTACTGTTGAATATTCGCTTATTAACCGTCATTTCCATTTAAGGCTGACATATATCTGCTCAAACCTTTTTTTGGTATATTTAATTGACTCCGCAAATATTCGTGATCGTCGTTTGAAGGATTCTGACATAAAAATACAGCTTTAGGCTCTTAAATGAGTGTGAATTGAAAATGAATAGATACAATAGATTACCTGCGAACGTTAACTGTAACACGTTATCATGATTAAGTCTACGTAGCAGGTGTTGAACAGTTTCTGAGAAATTATTAAAGGTTAAGGTATATAATTTTACATTAAGAATTCAAATTGTGCAAATAAATTATGGAATCAGGAAATCGGGATACATATAAAGTAGTACAATGCATTCTACACTATCTTTAAACATCGCATCCGTCTACATTTGATCTATATTTTTAGGATATTTACAAATGTCTAAGCTATTCATTTAGTTGTTTCTCGTATATGATTAGTAAGTGATGCTAATACACTCAAAAAGAATCCATGAATAGATGGCATATAAATGTAAAATCATTTGGTGCTACTAAATAATGTAAAATATAATAAATAAATAATTATAGCAATAAAAATCCTTAACCTCACGCATGATAAAAAAAAGCCAAAATAGTTTTTCATTTCGTTGAGCCTCTTAATGCAAATTTGGTGCAAACCGCTGTATGAAATTTTGTGATATATTGATTAGTAAATATCACAGCGAGGATTGTTTTCCAAAAATGTGCCGTCTCTAAATGAAAACTTTCAGATGCATTGGCTTCATAATCACCCATTTTGTAGGTATTGTACCAGTAGATATTTAAACTTTAATATACCGAAGCGAACGCTGTACATGCAGATGTATAGAAAATCATAATGAAATCTTTAAATAAGAATATAGAGGGACTTTTTCTCACAATCTCTTTATTAAAATGAGGGAGTTAAGCAACTAGTTTTAGGGGATATCGTTAGACATATATAAAGAAGAAATTAGTATAAATATGATTATAAATTATAAGTAAATTCTATGTTATTATAGTTATCAGAAACATACAAATTGTAAATTCAATTAATTTTGTTTGTTAAAGTACTGTTGTCTAATGATTTCCATACCTACGATCTAAATAACTTAATTTTGTAACACCTTAACAATATAAAATTTATTTATCAATTTGTAATTTTACATAATAATAATAACATATTTACTATTTACATTGTATATGGAACAAATTCTTGAAAAATTACTAAATAGATTGTAAAAAGTTGCTGTATATTCTTATTTAATATAAACTCACACTGAGTCTTCGACGATCTCGTTAGATCTTTCGCATTTATTAATTCAAATAGCTTGACACACATCTGCTATCCCATGGAATCTCAATACTTGCATTGGCAATTACTTATTCTTGTAGATGACACTTGTAATCCAATAAGTGTTCATTGCGAACATTTTAGGCTACAAGAAAAAGGCCACTAGTTCCCAGCATAAAAAAATTGGATGGTCTAAAATCCCTAACTCTGAAAATGAAACACTACAATTTCTCAGACAAGACGATAATTTTTTAAGAATGGTGCTTGATCTGATACCAGTGTTTTGACTAATAAATAGAAACGAATCCTAATCAAAACTCACAGAAAACTGGAAAATTATGGGAATTGAAGCTACGCATGATTTGGATTGGATATGCGGCAATGGTGGACTGCTGTGTGTCGCTGGAGTAACAAAAAAAATACTAACAACCGCACCAAATGCAGGAATGGAAGCATGCATAGTGAAATGTAGTGGAAACTGAAGAGTCCAGAATATTTGTGGACATGTCTGGCGTAACCAACCCTTTCTTTGAAATGGACAGTGATATAACAATGCCCAAATTATGTCATGACAACCCCTTCATGGTTGCTTTGGTAAGATGATTAGGAAGCCATGCAGAAACATGGGCTGCAAATCCAAACTTAGTACGCTGATGGATGCATCCTGCTGCTGGTTTATATGTAGAAATTTTGAATCATACAGAATGTGCGGTACTAGAGCAATGCAGCGCAATGCATGAACCAAAAATATCAAACAACCAACAAGCCTGCGCCTGCAAGGTGATGTAGATGGAATATAATAGAGACAGAGAAGGTCTTCCATGTTGTTTTTTAATGTGGTAGATTAAACCAGTGGAGATTGATACTCCTACTCACCCACAAATCTGCTGCAAAAAAATTATTTCACAGTAGCGTTGAGAACGAATGTGAATAACCATGTAACTACGTGAATGAACTGGTTTTGCATAAAGTAAATCCTTCACGTCACCTTCACGAGAATAAACGGGTAAATTTATTCTTGATATTAAACGATTTAATGTAAAAGAAATCCTGAAACTTTCGGTTGTTGTTAAAATGAAGTGACGTACTGGAGTTTAAATAAGTTATGTAGATATTTATATATTGCAAAATAAGGATTTTAAAATAAATATTTATATCGTTAATCTAGAGACCAAAAAAATATTTTTGAATGAACCTTGTTAAGTGCTGTTTCAGTAATCAATTCTTTAGTATACATACATCTGCGTTGGCTAATTGATGTTTTGAAATATATTAGCACTTTGTTAAAAGGTTATTTATTGATAAATATAAGATTTACATACAACGTGACAAAAAGCAGTGCAATCTACTTACAGCTTATTAAAGATCAACTACCTGGAAAATGTCCTTAGTAAAAGTTAATTGTTAATTTATCTACAATTCATTGGTATAACGGCAGTCGTTTTACCTTCAACGTTTTGGTTGGTTGCTGCATCCAACAAACGTTTCTTTTTAATAGCAATTCTTTTTTTTTCTTTACATTCTGAAACATGGTTAATATGCCTTCTATGCAGCCACGAATTCCTTCAATATGATTTATCCACACGATTTAGAGGAAATCAATTTCAATCATAATAATTTTAATTAGAAGAAAGGAATAAGTGCTGACTGGTTCTTTCCTCCTATGTTTTAAGAAATCCTTATACAGCGGCAAAAGCTACTTATGTAGATGTAAAAGCGCACGTAAAGCAGCTACAATAATGAACTAAAAAGTAAATAGCAAAATAATGAATAAATAAAATAAAAAACCAGAACAGTAGATTGAAAGTTAATGAATAAAAAAAAATATTAAGTGTAGTATATTTCTTAGTACCTATACGTCGTATATAGTATATAGTTTTTGTATGGTATACTTTTTATACTGTGTTTGTACCTTGGTAAACATTCGTATATTAAACGGCAAAGTATACGCACGTGTATAGTGTTTCTCTTACCACCGGTCAAATATCCTACATTAAGAATATCTGGAAACCAGAATTTTAACTGTAATACAACATATTTTAAGTGATATTTTGAGGGTTTCAACCATATGTAGCCATACTGTCTAATGGAAAATGGTCGCCAATTTTAACATTGTTAATTAAAGAGTTGTAATCAACAGTATTCAATTAATTAATTTTCAAACTGTAGGTAAAACACTTATTTTATGTTTCCTCCTTTTTCTATTCCTTAATTTTAAATGTAGGGGTACAGCTTTTTATTTGATTTATTCATTATTTCTTATTTTGCTATTTATTTGTTTCTTCTTCTGAAACACCACATTAAATTGCTTACTTGTTTTTACTAACACAGGTTTTTTTTTTGAGAAATTAATTTTTGCTTCCGTATAAACATTTCTTAAAATAAAGAGAAAAGAACGAACCTCCATTTTCTTTTGCCAACAATTTGTTATCATTTGATTGGTTTTCAAGGTTTACTGCGTAAAATAGGTTTGCCTTGCAAGTTTTAGGAATAAATAATATTCAAAATAATATTCACAGCTGCATTACATACATAACTCTCTTTCGGAATATAAAGAAAAAAATCTACTACTATTTTTAAAAGAAAAAACCCTGAAGGTAAAGCAATTACCGTTATATCAATGAATAGAAAATAAATTACCAAACAACTTGTATTAGGAATATTTTTCCAAGCAATTCGTGTTTCAGCACTACAAGCAGATTGCACTACTTTCTTGGGGCACGCTGTATTATGCAGCTATTTAATTGGTAATAAAAATTCTGTTTTCTAAGTGTTGACTTTTTTTTGTAATCCCATTGATTCTTAGATCTCATAAATGAAGAACCAAGGTATGAATGCATAAGCTGCAACAAACTAATCCTTTAGAAAATTAATTCTAAACAAAAAAAATTCTTAAACTATTTTAAAGACGCCCATGACATTTTAATATAATAGACGCATCTATTTTTACAGCAATAGCTCAAGTGCAAGGCTGGATGGACGGACTCCACGTACGCAGAACGGTTTTAGAGATTACCTTCACAAGAAGGAAGGAACAGCTAGAACAGTGTCTCGCATTAACCGTCCTAGCCGCGGACATGAGGGAATTAGAAGAAACAGTATGCGAAAGAAGAGAATTACTAGTCAACACCGACCAACTCGGTACGTATTCCTTTCGTATTCCCATTGCGAATGTCGACTACAATCGGCGTTTATTTTAATTCTAGGTGACTCTTCGTCCAGCGCCGAATTACTGCAATTCGAACACCAGAAATTGTTACCGGAAGCCAGACAATTGCAAGAGAAAGCGCTGAAAATTACTAAAGCCACCGAAAAGCTACTCGCATCCGGCTGTTTCGCCAGCGAGGATGCGACAAAACAGGCTTACGAAGTATTATCGACCACATCGGATTACCTCACGGATCTTCAACAACGAGACGCGCTTCTCGACAGAGTTATTGCGTTCTTCAGATTAGCACAAGCAGTAAGTACTAAAGTATACTTTAACTGGATACTTGAGCGTCTAAATTGTGCTTATGCAAATGATAAGGATAATGAACGACTTTATTTGCAATAGCTTTATATCGATTGAGTAGTATCTAAAAAAGATAGTCTTGTAAGTTATGCTGTGATAATTTTAACCATACTAATAGCTGCGATTACGCTGATTATGCACCGAGTAATTATAGGTTCTTTGCATAATAAATTCTCTGTGATTAATTGATAATGAGTATAGGAAATGGTATTTACGTGAATATCTTCATGCCAATCCTACTTCTCTATGACTATAATATTAACTGAACTAATATAGGGTAGATACTATTTCACTTTTTATAATACAATAATTTAACTCCTTCTTTCAAAATGTTAGAATTAAAATTAGATATTCATTGGAATTTCAGATTGGATTAAATTAAAATAATTAAAAACATTTCATTAGCAAGCTACAAAATGTTTATAACGTATTTTCAACGTCTTCAACCGTGACAATGGCTATAGGATTTATATCGCTATGAATATTTTTGCGTAATGTAAGCATTCTTCATTACTAATTAAGATTGTAGATTAAATTCAAGAAACATTATATTGGACGTAGAGCTTCAAACTAATAAATAATTATGAGTATCTGATATCTATCTAAAAAAGCACGTACTCAGAAAACGACTGCTTCTAAGTTTTGCCCAGTTTATGGTTAAATTAAACAAACATTTTAAATTAAGACGGACAAACGGTGTTATTTTAATACAGCTATTTTTGTTCTATTAAAATAGCAAAATTATGTTGTGCATGACGTAGAATTTATTGCTTTTCAATCAATAACATTACATTGCTACAACAAACTAAAGAAAAAAGCATTCATTTCGCATTGCAAAGATATGGTTCAGATGTCATGTTGTTATATTTTTACCACTTCGTATATTAGTGATATGAAGAGTAAAAAAAAATATGTATTTGAGACTAGATGTTCAATACACTAAAAACCGTGTTCACTGACTGTACAACACTACTAGTTGTCCCCCGCATTGGTGATAGGTTGTAAGGAGGAAAAATCTTTACTTGGTAAATCTAGCAGATTGATATTTGATGATCCTATGCGTGGTGCTATTTATGCTGAATATGCATTATCGTTGAAAAATAGGAGATATGCTTCTTTTACGATAATTTCAGTAATACATGTCTTTAACATATTAGCAATAGCATATTTTATGTATAGAAATTAAAATATGCTATTTAGATCAGAACAGCTCTTTAGAAAAGTGAAGGCAATGCTTGAAAGAGTGATTTATAATTATAATTACGTTAAATTACCTGCAGTTTTAGTTAGTATAATTGAGTCTGTTTTATTAACATCTGTCGATCCCTCAGTACAGAATTAAAAATGATATTTTGTAAAGATTAGAAGAAAAGCACTTAAACAATAGCTCATTTATTATTGAACTTTTAAAGTAAGTATTTAATTTATATATCACATATAATTCATTTGCAGCTAAATTTGCTTTCTATTATACAATAACATAGAAAAATAAGGCAAAAAAGTTATATATAAAAAAAAACTATAAATACATTTTAAAAAAAAAATGTCAAATACTAGGTCATAAATATCGAATACTACTTGTTATTAGTGTTTTCATTATCATGTAATTATATACCCATAGGTCCTAATATATTACTGGATGGCCCTGCTTCTCCTAATTGTGACTTATAACTTTCTAATATATTTTTCAAGGCATTCATATCTACATCAACAGGCTTAGACGCTTCTATATCTTCAAATCCTTCTGTATCATTGTTCTTCACAAAACCTTCACCTATCGTAGCATTGGCTGATTCCCTATCCATTGCATCCATTAATTCCTGCATTTTATTGGATTCACCAATTTTGCCATTTTCATCAACATCTAAATCTGTATCTAAATTCCATGAATCATCTTCAGGTATAACAAAATTTAATATATTCTGTACCCCACATGCAAAAGAAGAGGGATCGGAATTGATCTTAGTAGCATTATCAACTATTTTTGAATCAGTTGAAAAAGAAACTTTGGCTTTGTTAAGTTTATTTCCTCTTGGTGGTCTCCCTGGCCATTCCTGAGATGCATTTTGATATTCAGCATCTTCAAAATTGGTTGGGTGATTAAGAAAATTATTAATAGTACTACTAAATTGTGTGGGATCAGTTTCATTATTTAAAACGAGGATTCTTTCATGCTCATATTGCTCTTCTAACATTTTATCGAGGTCATGTAGATTTATGTTTAACCATGAATCATCATCATGACCTGGAAGATTTTCTTCGTCCATTTTGAATTCTTCTACATTAAGATCTAAAGGCTGTAAATAAAATGTATGTCTAGGTACCGTCAGATTTAATTCACTTGATTGCCATTGGTACACAAGTCACTTAACACACTTGTGTGCATCAGATCGTCTAACAGAAGCAAGACACGCTTAAAATTAGAAGGAGGCAACGACAATAGTGCCTCAGGGTTTAATTTTTGGTCCCCTGATTTTTAAACTCTGTCAATAACTTTGTAATTTCGTAGATAGTCGAGCTCTTATTAGCAAAGTCTGGAAGCTTTGTACAATAATCATATGGTTATGGAAACAAATGCTAACCTAGCCGAACAAGTAAATAAGCAAAGATCAAAAAACAACGCTACATTCTGGTCTGTACCTACCTGTAGATTGCAAAGCATACAACAGGTCTCATCTGGCAAAGAATTTACTTTATATTGTTGCTAAAAACTATATACACGTATAGTTTCACCATATCGAACGAATCTAGATTTCCTAATGGGGCTTATTGTTTACTGTGGTCGAAAATTAATGGATGGAGTCAGTTTTAATGGCATGGATATGTAAGCTTCCACAAGACGTTAACGAAATATATATTTTCTCCGATGGCAGTGCTGGCCAAAATAGAAATCAGTACATCTCCGCGCTACTACCTTTTCTCACTTAAGGGGAGGTTTACATATATATATCGGAAAAGTCCAAAAACTTTGAGCTTTTTTTTCAGACAAAGGGAAAGATATACGAAATACGGCTTTTTCTTAATAAATATATTGAAACTTGAACATTAAAAAAATATATTTTTTTTAATGACAAGACACTTATAACGTTCGCTATTTGTATCTAGGTAGCAATGTGCACAGAAAACACGGTCAAACTGCGTAAACTCTAGCATACGCAAAAGTGATCCGAAATTGAAAATAAAAAGAAGAGTTAGAAATATATTAAATTTGTTGGAGGTTATACCTAAATTTAACCAAATAAGTCGAAAGCAAACAATGTGGCAGATACCTGGACTTTGACTTGATTATTTTCTATTTCTTTTTTGTGTGTATGTGGATATAAAAATGTGGAATATTGCAATTTTTAGTATATTATAGGTATAACCTCCAATAAAAACTGTTTACATTAAGAAAACAAAAGAATTAAGTTGATATATTGAACACTTGAAGAACTAGAACTTACGCAGATTTGAAGAATCATGTTCGAGAAAAACGCGTTCAAAGTTTCTCAGCAAAAATTTTTACAAATAGTTCAACATACACTTAGTCAGCTATTCCAGCACCATACATTAATCCTTCTCTTCTTCATACTTCTGCATTTGCAAAATTGTTGCTTCCCTTAGACAGCACAGCAAGTTTTGCAGCGCCTGGACATACTCTGCTCTGCTCGTTATATGCGCTGACGATCAGAATTGATGACGAAATTTTTGGCATCAAGCCTACTGCAATTCCACCGCATTCATTATTTGTAATACAGAAAAGTAACCTTCATTGAATAAATTTGCGGCAATGTAGGTAGCAAGTTGAATTGTTTATGGGCCGCAGTGTAAATCTTTTGGAGCTAGTTTCTACAACATGAACTAAACGAGTGTTTCAGTTTTGACAATTTTTTCCAATGCATCTTTGCAAGAAATCACTCTAGAAAAACTTCATAAATCGGCCTAATAGCATCTTGGTTTTTTTTTTGCAAAAGAGGGTCATGTATGAATGAAGCAAGCTCAACCTTGGCTTCTGCAACGCGCCACTTACACAGGTGTCTACACCTTTTGGACAATAAATGTGTCGTGGATCCGCGTCGGTTGAACATTTATAATGAAATGTAGCCCAAATAGCTGCCTTCATTTTTTATGCAGAATCTGGATGTTGTCTAACTGCTAGTCCACAGTACACTATTGTTAAATGATCAATAACTTTGTCAGTCAGTTTACCAGTGTCCTTTCTTCAAAGAGTCGAATATAGTATTACATCTAATTTGCTCCGTTTGTGTTCGGTACACCCGCTCTTTTAATAAGCCGTAGCGGCTTAAACAATGCGAATATTACGAAACCGCTTTAACCATGTATGTTATATATTTGGAGCTTTCAAAAAATGCAAAAAACCAAAAATCGATTTTTCCAGTCAAATATATGTAAACCTCCCCTTAAACCACATATATTGATGTGATTGAACAAAAGTTTTTGGAATCGGGGCATTCCTTTATGGAAGTTGACAGCTTGCACAGTGCAATAGAACGAGAAAAAACATGTGTTCGTTAATTATGCATCTGATTGGGCTAATATTATGTAAAGAGAAACAGAAAATCTGCAAATCCATATCATGTCAGGCAGCTTCAATTTTCGGATATGTTGGATGCTAAGTATCAAGTATTCAAGTAACTATATGTTTTCTAAATTTTCATTAGAAATTCAAATTAATTACCCACAACAACCATTCATTAATTTGCATCATCTTTATTTTATACTCACACACTAGATGATTTACCAAATAAATCGAGAGATGTAGCAAAAAAGATATCTTATAAATATAGATTGGATTAGAATAATATACGCAGTTTACTTATTTTGAATTTCAAATACACTGAATATAAAATTTTCATAAACTACTTGGAAAACTGCCATTTTGTCACGCATCTTCTGTCATAGAATTGTTTTTTCTTTCATTTTAACAATATTTTACCATTCAGTGTTGTATTAATCGTGAAACGTATTCATGGAAACATTGGTTATATACAAATTTGGTAAAATAGACAGCTACTGTTCAAAACCGTAGATGCCATTTAATTCTGAAATTGATATTTTTCAAATGAAAATCACGTGATCACCAAGTTATGAATACTATGACTTACTTTATCGGCACTTACTACCTATAATCTATCAAGCAAACTGCTTAATGCCCCCTATGTAGATCATTTTAGTGGTTGACCATACAACCACTTCAGAAACCTTTTGTGAATACATGTATGTATTACAGCTTGTGAGTTTTATGCGTAACTAATGAACGTATTTTGTTTCAGGCATTAACAAAATTAGATCAATTAGAAGCACAGCTAACGACAAGTGATTTACCGAAAACCTCACCGCAGCTGGCCCAATTGCACGCGCAATGCGCGAAGACAATAGAGTCCATAACCGAAGAACCGCTAGCGGAAGGTCACGCAATCTTAGAATCCGTAGGTAGAGGTAGGACGGGAACGGAAGGCGTGAAACGCATGGTCGAGGAACTAGAAAACAGGAAGATCCGCTTGGACGGACTGTGCGTTGCCCACAAAGAAGAGAACCGCAGAATCAACGAGGTATTGAACAGCTTCTTGGAGAAACAGTCGACTATCTGTTCCTGGTTAGTCGATATTGCGGAGGCGTTCTTGCAGAGTCACCGAGACATGGGAAAGGACCTACCTACGGCGAGAGATTTCTTGAACTTGCATAATCAATTGCTAACCGATCTACAAGTGAGTTTCAGGCTTTAGTGTAAAAGATTTGCTATTCTAATGTGATTTTGATAGAATTTCTGAAACACCGGTGAATAGAGAAGGATTAAAATAAAGCAATCAATGCATACATTAAATATTTAATTTATCAGAGCCGAGCAAAGTACACTGCACGACAAAATTGATGTCGTCGTCCACAGCGAATTTTCGTATTTTTCTATCTGATTTTTATAATTACCAACTGTTTTACACGTAAGTACTCCAATAAACCTCCTACCCGCATAAGCTGATGGCAGCCAAAGCGCATCTATTCAAATATTAAATCTACAACCAAAGACGTAAATAAAGTGGAATCTTCTCAAAATTCAATATAATTTTTCAATTGTTAAATTTCCAAAACTGCAGCTTGAAAGCACCTTCAGTTTGGAAAAATACCTTCAAATTTTTAGGATATCTAACCCTTGATTTTTTTCTCTGGGTCTTACCGTGGCTTCTATTGCAATTTTTTATATATAATTCAATCAATCAATTCACCTGGTTGCACATACCAGTGCTAAAAACGACGCTCAGCTCAGTAGTTAGCGTCTTTTTCTACCGGACAAAGATCATCATCATTTTTTAATTCATTTTAGAAAACATCAAGGGCATTTTTGAATAGGTATTTGTATTGAAAATTAAGCCATATTGGGAAATGTGTCTTCAGAGGCTATTCTACAGCCCACCAAATTAAAACTATGTCCTACTTGCAGCAATCAAGATATTCCAAGAGCCCAAAATTCTGAAATTGCGAAAGCATTTCTTTTTGGTCTAGCGTCTTTGCTTGCAGGTTTCGTTATACAAGCTATGTATAAATTGGTGGAATTATACATAGTGATGTTCCTTACAGATTTCTTAATCAATATTAGTATTCTAATGTTGTACTCATCTGTTCGAAGGATGATTTGAAGAAAACTTACATGTGGTAACTTGTGTGTGCTTGATTTAGCGCGATAATTGAGGGTTCACAGGGAATAATCGTATAAACCTTTGTATTTTACTGTACAAACAAAGCTTTTGCATTCACTACAGGAATTCTAATCATTAAAGAACTACGTGTACTAAAATTAGATATTATTTTATTGCCCCAAATATTGAAATTGAAAGCTATTGGCTTCAATATATAGTTGCAACCTTCACGATATGATATGAATCACTTGCTCCGGGAATTCTGGTGTAATTTCCTCACTTCGTCGACATTTAAGGATGGCGTTCTTTGATAAAACTTCAAGCAAGAAAGTCTAATGGATTAAGATCGGAAGACTTAGCAAGCCATGACAATAGACCACCATGCCCAACCCATCTGTTTTGAAAATATTTATCCAGCCCTAACATTAAAGGCATAGTGAAGGGGAGCTCCACCTTGCGCGCACAACATATTGCAAATCACATTTAATGGCATAACTTCTTTCAAAACTTTGAGATATTCAGTACCATCTATTTAAACGGTTCGGAAGGTAAATAGATCCAGTAACTGTGTAATTTGTGACGCCCATTAGTAAGCCACGTTAAATAACAAAATCGAGAACTTTATTTTGCAAAATCTGATTTTTTCCTACACTAGTATTGTACTTTCAAACGTCTACTTTTAAAGAAGAAAATTATTTGTAAAGATTATGTTCATTAAGGAGTAGTTACCAGTTCAGTTCAGTTTCATTAGATTCCTTTTTTGAAACCTCATATTTCATCATTTAATGACTTTATCAGGAGGCAAGATTATAGTAGATCATGAAATAATATACATAAAAATAGGTTTCGAAAAACTAAGAATGTAAGCCACTGAAATTACTATAAATCTCTTAAAGGCCTGGTTAATCGTACTTTCGATCTAAAAACGAAAGTCTTTTTTGAATATGCTTCTAAATCAAAAAAATAATAAAACATTATTGAAGCGCTTGAATTCACTTGGAGTTAGAGAGAAAATCACTAGTATTCCTATACAACTCGCTGATTCTGAAACAATAAACAATTACTTTGTTAACGAAATATCTTTAACACTTTTAAATAAGTGTTCCTATTTAAAAGTGTTGAAGATTTCTTTTCCCAAATTACGAAAGACACCGACTGATAATAATATAATTACCAAAATTATTTCTCTGGTGAAACCTAACGTTGTTCGGAATGATGGTATAAATATTTAAATGATTAATGATTAATCCATTCATCACCCACTTGATAAACTCTCGCATCTTCCAAAATACCTTTCCCAGATGCTGGAAAGTTGCTCTCATTACTCCCCTTCCTTAGAAACCTGAGGTGAGGAATTTTTCTGATTCCTTTCTCCATTTTGATTAGAAAATTAAATTCGCACGTTTGTAACCGATTATAAATTACTTCCTCCAATAGAGTCGGGTTTCAGAACTGGTCATAACTGCAGTATGACATTTTACTTACGTCAGATGAAGGCTTGTTCACAATATTGACTTTGTTGGATTTCTCTAAGGCATTCTACACGGTAAATCACGACACGCTCTTGACTATTTCAGATTCAATGAATTTGGATGGCAGTTTTTTGGAATTACTGCACCGTTTTCCTTTTCGGCAGGTCGCAGTATGTGAAATTAAATGGTGTCATTTCACAACTGTTACCAGTGCTACAAGTTATCCAACAGGGATCCATTTTGAGCCCGATTTTATTATCGCTGCACACCGTCTCTTTATCTCAACAACTTCATTCTTGAAAACCTCATTTTTTTATGCAGACGATTGTCAAATATATTATCCATTTATACTAACTGAATGGAGAAATTGACAAGATTAACACTGATCTTGTTATATTCATTAACTTAATTCTAAATATTCTTTGCATATTAACCCCGCCAAGTCCAAGCGTTTACATTTTGAAGATGATGAAATTACTAAATCGCTTTCATGTGTCATTAAAATTGATATCAACAAATACCGATAGTCCTGACCACCAAGAAGCCAGAGTTGATATTAGACAACATTTTCCGTTTTCACGAACACATTGATAGTTGTGTGCAGATTTCCGTACTTAAAAAATTACATCCCCTACGGTGCTAAATAGAGATTTTTAAAAGAATCTATTCAATTCTCTTTCCTCTCTCGTTTCTCATATTGCTGTGAAATATATCACTCCTATTTAGATATAATCATTTACCAGCCGACCTAAAAACAAAGTTTACATGGGTTTCGATCAGAATTAAGTATTCTACTTTTTCAGGCGCAGTGAAGAAAATGCACGCTATCTTTGTTGATATCATTTTGAGCAACAATCTATTAGATTCTGCTTGTATTTAGTAGTTTTCTTTTTTATTATAATATTATAATAATTATTTCTTTTTGTTGTTCATAAATCCTTCAACCGTGACAGAATCTAGTTTTAGCAGTAATTCTAGGCATACCTCTAAATTAATATGTTTATGTACATATAATACAGAAGCAGGTGGAACCAGCATATATAACTAAACCACGCCCTGAAATTGTGTTCTTTGGAATTTTACAATTTATACTGCTTCAGTTTTATTCTATAATAGTCCTTTTTTTCAATATATACTCTGTTTTGTTTAGTTATAAAGGCATATTATAAAATGTGTAAGTGTTACTTACAATTTGAAAATAACAATAAGTACTAATTATTTTACATCAAGTTTTGTTAAAAAGTCAATGAAAGATTTGTCAATATGGTGAACTAACTAAGTATTATGTAAAATATAGCAATAAAAGCGGTTAAATTGATTTGTATCAAATTCAAAGTTAGAATATACCAAAATTTGAATCAGAAAATCATATTTCTATTCTGTTCTACTGTTATTACATTAAGATCAGAATTTATTGTTCTCCAGCATCAAATATTCCCTTGTTGCTCAGTTAATAACCTCTTACTGAATGGTTTTAAATGGGCTGTTGTCTTGCTTTCGTGAGCTTAAAATTGTATATTTAATCACACAATTAATGACGCCACTCTAAATCGTCGGGAACTATCTTGGGATTCTTTTGAAGTTAACTTTCCTCCTACTTCTACTACATTCAGATCATATCGTTTGGTCACTGTTTTACGTCAAATTACTTATCTAAAATGCTCAAAAACGCTTCCCTAACATATTGTTTTAAAAAACGTCATTTACAACTTTTGAATACATTAAACAAAATGTTCTCTTTTTCTTTATAACCTCTCCGACCTCCTTCATAAAATAACGTCAATGTCAGTCTCTTTTTTAAAACGTAAGTTAAATTTACATATGCAAAAGTGTTTTAAATATAATTATAAATAAAAATGAATGTTTAACTTATTCTACTTGCAATTAGTCACAGTTAAAAACATTCTTTTTCAAAAAGGCAATATCCTAATATTCCTATGAGAGAAGGTCTGAAATGTGAAAGCTGATGAATACAACAATAAATAAAAATTTGACTGTACATTCCGTTTCGCTCATTGTCAAATACAAGACATTCTAATTCTCTGCACAAATAAATCTCACTTACGGTGAAAATGTCATATGCGGCCTTTGGTACGGTGATGAATATTAATTAACCAGGAGAGATTTACATGTTGTACAGCTGATATATATCACAAATTCATAAAATTTATTTAAGAAACATTTAGCATAAAATATTTCAGAGAATGTTAACAACAAAATTACGTTTCCTTCACTTTGTATGGGTATATTAAATTATAGTACAGAGTAACAAGAATTACAGTAACCATTAAAAGTTGAGGAAAAGTGTCTTTGGTTTGTTTGTGCCAGATTCTTTAGTTTAGTTTAGTCTAAAGTCTGAAATCACAAATAGCAAGTTATTTATTAATTTTTTTTATGAAAAATTGACATGAAAATTAATTGTTTTTTTTTGAAAAAATTCTTATGTAAACTCTTATAAAATTAATTGACATGTTAAACTAACACCTGAACTTCTACGCTTGTTGTCCATACTATACTCTGCTGGGCTTCCGTGCTGGAACCGCGTCCTAGATCTTCTTCCGACCCACGTTTCGTCCACACTCCCAAGGGACATTTTCAGATCTGCTGCTACTGCTGTTGACCTAATACTCTAACTCTAACTGAACTAATTACATGTTTTCTAATTTCTCTTAACAAAAACATTAAAAATGTTGCTATTTACGAGTTTCAAAACTTTTGGAATGCTCTGTATGTACATTCTATACGGTGCATTTAAATGAATGTAAAAAAGTGTAAATACATATGTTGATAAATATTTACACTATCATTTATTACTTAAGAATGAAGACAGTCCTTCATTTACATACGTAATACTGTTTACAGAAATAAATACAGTGAAACCTTTAGTTATTGCGTTAACAGCAAATATTTTTGAGTATCTGTTCAAACAAATTAATTAAGAAATATTAAAACGATTCAATAGCAATAATAGGTACGAAGTGGATATTACTATGTACAATAAATTAATTAATTTAAATTCCTATCATTAAAATTAAATATTTATCTACATTATAACCTACATTATCATTAATCAGAACCAAAATTTCCCTTTTTTTAACATTTTACATTAATACTTGCACATTTGAAACACTAACACTTGATTTGGAACGTGTCTTCCACTTTTTTTGGAAAACAAGAGAATTTTTTGCTTCGTTCTTAGTTTTTCTTAATGCCCGTAAAGTCCAGAAAATATAGTGGGAATACCATGAAATCTTATAAAAGTAAATAATCTTTGTAAACATTCATTTAAATACATTTTTTAATTAATATTACCTTACCACAACTGCGAATTATGCAAATATAATTCTGTCTGTTCCTTTTCATTTATGTTTTTATTTTGCATTGTGAAATTTATTCCTACAAGCAAAAAATTGATGCCGAGCAAGCTGGTTAAAGTTACTTTTTGCATTAGTTTCATCGTCCATGGTGACATGGTTCAATTTGGTCAATAAATTGTTATATAATTTTCGTGCTCGAATTTTCATAATGGAGTTTTTTTATTCTTTTGATTTCAAATTGATTCTGACTTGTTTGCCTTTTGGACACGAGATTGGTTCAAATTCTCCTTCTTTTACACTGGATCCATGTTTCTGCTTGTACTATCCTGCTTACTTACAGTCAATCTTCTTCAGAATTCTTCGAAACAATTGATTTTGAAATTTTCAATTGTGTTGGCTTTTGCACTGTAAGGCAATTTCGATGGCAATATTTGGAAAACTTCTTTATTTCAATAGATACACAAAAACTATATAAGATGTTGCGTGCTCTTTTTCGAAGGTAAATTTGGAGAAAAATCAATCACTCCCGCAATATGACCGGAAACTCAACATTCCGGGTTTTCTTCGTTTAACGTTCAGTAAGTAACGCCGAAATACCATCGAAAAATAATCGTATTTATGGTGTTTTTATTAATTATTTGACGTCTACAACCAACTGCAGTAATCTATTATCCTTCCTGTCTTTACCCAGTGGGTGATTTTGAATTTAATCTGTTATTTGTCGGAGTACCAGTGGTGCCGTTTCCATAATTATGTAGACTATATATTTTTTTCTTTTTATTTCAGACGAAAGGAACCGAAATTAACGTTTTACTACTAACACTACCACCAGTCCTTGAATATTTGGACGACGATCAGAGACAGGAGGTAGACAGACTGGTGAGCAATCTGCACGATCGTTGGAGGAACATCAAGGATATTTTGGAAAAGAGATTAGAGCTGTCCAATATATACGTGAAATTCCACGAGGAAGCCAAGATTGTCAACAACGAAATGGACAGACTGGAAGAGACGTTGGAGAAAGGATCCGACAACTTGACAGAAGAAGCCGTGAAGCAGATAGAGAGAAATTGGGAATCTCTCATACCACTATATCAGTCTGCGAAGAACACCGGCCTTACGTTTAAACAAATCAGCAGGGTGAGTGCTTCCAACTTACAAATAGTTTGCGATAGAAGTAGTTGTAAAAGTAGTTGGAACTTTAGAAACATTATTTTTTTTATTGTAATTGTTGTTGCAATTATTTTTGCGGAATATGTAATTTTATTATAAGATTATAACCTTAACAATAAATTAAACTAGAAACTTTATGTTGCTTTTGTAAAGTACCGCAAACTTTACGGTGGGCATGCAATAATAATTAGATATTGAAAATATTTATAATCTGAGAACAACAAAGTTATTAATAAGCGAACTGCAAAAACAACTTGCGCTATTCTTGACTTACACCAATATAATTTACATTCCAATAAGCAATCATGATAGGATAGATGAAAGGTAAGAAAGAGTGCATGCAATACTGCTCTAGTTATAATATACAAATTGCTAAGTTTATCATCAAACACAGTCTATTTGTGGACACAATAGGCAGAAAAGTGATATTTATATACTTCGTGCATTGTTCTGTAATCAAAGCTAGCAGGAGAAGCAGCAGATATTCCATTATAACGTTTAGTGAAAAATTTGTAAAAGTTAAAGGCAATTTTTAAAATAACTAAAGTTAACCATTTAAAGAAAATCATGCATCATTGCAACTCTTATCTTTTTTTATATTGTCAGATTTAAAAAAAAATGTAAACTAGGAACATCAGTTTTCTAAACTTTATACATAGTACGTATATATTATGACAAAAAAAGCGAATCAACAAGTAAATGTACGCAAGGCGTTGGAAATAATATATCATGTACATATATATACAATTCGTACACTTCATAGTGAGGAACTATGATATAATGAGCTGCCACCCCAAGGTAGTTAATTAACTCTGCTATTCTCTCATATGACCTTAATAAAATTATTAACGGGCTCTTAAGAAGAATGGTAACTTAGCCCTGTTTCAGACGAGGCGATTTAGTTGATTCAACTAAGTTAATATGCTTTCACTGTAAGCACAGCATTACGTAGACCTGCTCTGAAAGTCACCGGCCCAAGAGAATTCTCCCTGCTAAATTATCACCTTGGCATAGAACATTTTCAAATATTCTCTGCCAAACCCATATACCTCATACTTACTAATGTACAGTACTGACCAGTTCATTTGCCTCTCATTTTTTCTTAAGCTGGGTATACAAGCATAGGTGATTTTTCTTTGATTGCCCATCTGATTTAGGCACTCGGTTTCACTATATTTACCTTGATACTCTATCTCGTTGCCCCATGGAGCTCCTTTCTACCTCGCTCCTGCATTAGGGCCGACATTTCCTCTTTTTTCCACTTAGTCCAGTGTTTATTAATAGTTTATATGACTTAGCTATTGTATAACTGACATAATTCATGATTCGCTCTTTTTGTCTATTTATCTTCAGTTTTCTTACCACTAAGTTCCTTCCGAGTTAGCTTTCTTTCCTATATCTGTAATCCAGTTTGTTCAGCTTTACTTAGAACCCATGTTTTGCACGTGTATGTAATTATCGGTGTTATCACTCTAGCATACCACACCTTTCTAAGCTTTTCTGGAGATGTGTTTATTACACAGTATTCTGGTAAACAAACCTGCTATACCTGGGCTATCTGAGATCATTCACTTGTTATTTCTGCGTCCACGTTTGGCTTTCTTGTAAACGTAGTCCCCCATGCATGTAAAGGATTCTACCTCCTCGAATCTATAATATTTGTCCTTATGATTTCTTATTAAGGAAACGTTATTTTTCTTAAAATCTTCATGCGTCCACTCCATATATTTTGTCTTTTCTTCATTGGTACTTAATCCCATTCCATTCCAATTCTTCTTTGCTTTTGCTGTGATCGCAAAGTCATCTGCAAATCACAAGCATTGATCCCTTTTGTGATATATAAGCCTCCCTTACAGTTTTCTCTAGCACCATGCTAAACAGAATTGTCGACAATGGATCCGTCTACCTAGATTAGATTAGATTAGGATTGGGGTGGCCTATGGACCTGTTTCACTGCGACCTTTTCAGATCTATTGTATCCCTTTTTTTCCCAAAGGACGCCTCTAATTTCGCCCTCTTAATTAGACTTATCATCTTTGAGAGCGGCTTCTTTATGTAGCTGTGGGGTTCTCCTACCCCAATATTAGAAACCTTGTCCTCGCCAGGCCTTCACATTGGCACAGCACATGAACTGGTGTTTCTTCTTCCTCTTGGCAGTATCTGCAGGTTGCATCATCTGCCAGGCCTATGTTATACATATGCCTATTCAGTGTACAGTCACCAGTCAGCAGATCTACAATCATTTTGACAGTCCTCCTGTCTTTATTCAGTAGATCTCTGTGAATTCAGGCCTCTGCTCCTTTAGGAAACTCTTTTGCCTCTACTTGTCCCGGTGGTTTGCCACCAAGCTCTGGACTGATTACGTATCCATCATCGATAGATTTTTAATTTGTGATTTGGTAGTGCCGAAAGAGGGGTCGGCTCCAACGAATGACCTTGACGAACCTTGCCTGGTCAGCTCGTTTGTCGCCTCATTTCCTCTCATGCCCGAGTGGCTAGGGACCCAGGCCAAGGTTAATTTCCTTTGGGCGCCCACCTCATTTAGGGCGCTTACACAGTCCCACATTAGCTTAGAGTCCACGCTTGTGGAGCTAATCGCTTTAAGTGTGGACTGACTGTCAGAGAAGATAGCGACGCTTTTACCTGGCTCGGTACATCTTTCTATTTCTCGGACACAGTGGTATCCCTCTTCCAAAAATCTTTTTCTTTAATTTCAAAGTTTTCAGATATTCTTTTATTTATTCTTAGAGCACTTCCAGTTCTTTATAAAGTTACTTTCATCATTTTAATTAATTTTCAATTAACATTCTTTTGATTTAGTGCTTTGTAAACTTTTTATCCAATTTCAATTTAAACACAAAAATCTCATCCACCATCCCTCCTAAAACCACACTGATATTCTCTAACCACAGTTTCAACTTCTCCCATTAACATATGCTTTATATACATTTCTAATATTTTATGCTTCTCTAATTTTGGTAATTACTTATGGGCCTTTTTTTACAGTGGACATGTAATTGCTTGGGCCCATCCTGTCGTCAATTTTTCGTTCTTTCATATTTCTTTTTTACTCCCTGTAGATTCTGGCACACTGTCTGCTTCGCACATAAATAATTCCGCCGTTATTCCATAGCTACCAGACCTTTTATGATTATTTACTTTTTATTTTTACTCTTATTTTTTTCCAGTACCCTTTCTGTATCTAGTAGTGGTATTTTCTTCTGTACTCTTCCTAATATTAGGTTCTCCTTCTCACTCTGTCTCATTTCCCTGGTTTAGTAGTTCACTAAGATATTTTCTCCATTTGATATTTACCTCTTCCTCTTCGAAAATCAATTTTCCCTTCTTATCCTCGTGAAAGACATTTTTAGCTTGTCGTCCTCTTCTTTCGTTCCTTACTCCCTCACAGAAATTCCTAACCTGATTATTTTTATAATCATCCTTTATCTCTTCCAATATTTTTTTAATGTACTTTATCTTTTTACTTTAGTAGCTTCTTGGCTTTCTATCTCTGTTCCCTATATTCAGCTCTAGTTTGTTCTGTTCCTTTCTTTAACATTCTCAGACGTAATTTTCTTTTAATCTCTAACTGCTTTTTGCTTTCCTCATCATCATTTTTTTCTTTCCTAAACACTTAGCTCCAATATTTTGCATATTTCCAACTTCTTTTCACATAATATATTTTCTACTAGTGGGATTTAGATTTGATGGGATTATCTGTTGAAGGCATTTAACACATAAATTATATAAGAAAGCCCAAAAATAAAATCCAATAATACAGGGTAACATTAAGCAAAAATTATACAAATTACAATGCAAACAGTACCTTAAAGTTAAGTTCTGTAGATAAATGTAAATGGTGAGCGAAGCATTAGATTACTTTTGCAGAATAGGTATAGAAAGTATGTTGCAAAGCAACAAACGATGGATGTGAAAATCCAGCTCAGATAAAAACGACGCATCACTAGGGAGTCCATAGAGAAGGTGGAAAGTAATATAGAAAGCCACGGCAAGGATAAATAAGGTGTCTCCTAAACCAAAGAGTGTTTTAAGAATCTTCTTTAAACGATGTCGATCAGGAATTTAGTTGCAAATTCTATATAATAGGGATTCCATATAAAGGAAGCATATGCCAATTTAAAGGGGACTAAAAAAAAGACAGTATATTTAAAGTGGATAAATTAGTAAAAAGTAAACAATTTATAAAATAAATTAGTATAATAAATCATCTCGTGCTACGTAAAATAAACCCCAATATTTTATTAGCTGCATTTACCACCAACCGAACGTGTTCATTGAAGGTCAAGCAATTGTCGAAGTATATGGATACATATCTATAGGCTCTCGTACTTGCTAACATCGGTAGAATGTAGTATGTAATTCGAATGTAGTGGGGATTTTTTCTAGTGTAGGAAACAGTTTTACATTTCGAGATATTCGGGCTGAGTTTATTAGTAGAACACGAATCCACAATCCTAAAAAAATCAGGTAACAATGCTGCAAACGCAGTCATCAAAGAACAAGGAACCCGAATGTGAGCCTTGGGGAACACCAGAGCTTCCCTCCCTCATTGGCATTATAATAAACAAAAAAAAATGACGACTACGAAGATAGGAATCGAGTAATTTGCAAAAGTCGAAGCGTTTGAGTTTACATAGTAGAATACCATGGTGTACACAATCAAATGCTTTGGATAGGTTCGTATAAATCTACAATTCCATAGTTGATTACAAAAACGTACTTAGGCTGGTGTGAAATTTGTTGATAATGCAGAATCCAACACTTTCGCAAGATTGGAATGGATGGATATGAGTCTGTCGTTAGACATGTTGGATACTCACTCTTGAACACTGGGTGTTCTCACAAGCTTAATATAAATATAAACAAAAATATATGAAATATTTTAAAATATAAAGTGCTTCCTTATAATAACAACAAATAAAAAAATGCAAGAAATATATATCACAATAGGCATAATTACTTTTTAAAAAGTTGTGAAGAAATGATTTAATTCGACGTTTCGCCATGGTGCACCATAGCTTTTTCAAAATTTTCAAATACAAAACTAAAATATATAATAAATTAAATCTATTTTCTAAACAATTTACATATATTTCAGTTTTGTAATTGGTAATTTTGAAAAAGCTATGGTGCATCATAGCAAAACGTCGAATTAAATCATTTCTTCACAACTTAAGTATTATTTTTAATAATTATCCGCTACTACCACGAATATATAATTCCAATTTTTAATTACTTTTTAATATCTATTTGTATTATTGTTACGAATTTAAGCTCAACTTCCTTGTAATTATTTATTTAATGATATTTTCTTAATGCAACAAATATAGGCATTATTCCTCATCGTTCGTAACAATGATCTCTCGATCTTGTTCTCGATGCTGTGTTATAGGTCTCTCGGATAACGATTCGTGATTCTCAAGCATGTGATTCTTAAAAGTTCTCGATTCTGTGCGACACCAATATTTTCTACACTGATTTTGTTTTGATTTAATAAATAATTTAATATTAAGAAACCGGCAATAATTATGTATTCTAGAAAACACATATAGACTTTGCAAAAACTGCTGGAAGTTGTCAGTTGCCATTTTGCCAATATAAATGTTTTTGATTCTATTTTATTTATCATTTCCTGTTACCCAGTCGTTTCCTCAAATAAAAATAAAAATTGCGAGATACAACAGCTGCAGATTTTATTTATATTTTATGACAGCTGTCCGTCTTCATATATTCAAATCTTTTATTATTGTCAGTTGACGCTATCGTAAAACGGAATATAAAAGTTCGTCTTAAATAAATCTATATAATCTTATATAAACTAATCAGTGCGTAAAGCTCTGATTATCGATCAAAAATAAAACAGCATCATGCTAAAAGAAAAACCTATTTGAATACAATACAAAACGCCCATAACAAATATCTTTCTAATTGTCCATCGACATTAGAATCTTAAAAATCACCGATCCGTGAATACAGTCTGCCGCCGTCTTTACCGCGAATACCTAGCTCACAATTAGACCGGAAGGCGCCTTCATAACGGATAATCCCGAATCAGAAATACCACACACCACAATCCTGTAAAAAGAACAACGGCACCACGCGCAGCAAACACGCATAGAACTTGTGCGTCCATGATTTCTAGACTTCTGCAACGGTCTTTGGCGACGCCGTTGTTAGTTCTTCTTCTTCTACCGCTACCACTACTGCTATTGCCACCGTTCTATTTTTGTTATTAGGTGTCTGAGCCGTATCTCGACACGGAGCGGGCATGTGTTTGCGTGGATCACGTCTTAGAAGCGCTGAAAAACAGACAGCTCGTGGTTACCAGAAGCTGGCAGACTTTCCAAACGGATCTCGAGGAAAAGCGGGAACTTCTCATCCAGTGGGAGGAAAATATGGTGGAAAGTACAAAGGTGAGTTTTTTTTTTTGTTATTGATTTTTATTGTAAGACGGTCATACCTTATTAGATACTTTGATTATGCTGTTAGTTTACATGATTGGTCTGCTTGACTTTTGTTTATTCTAAGTATAACATTTCAGGAGTAAATAATTAAGCAGGAATAATAAAATTTTTATTAAAGTTTTTATTTTTATTGGCATGACCACTCTTTTTAAACAGACGCTTGTGCATTAATACCAGTTATACTTAGAAACAATCAATTATGATATTTTGTAGAAATAATGCAAATACCAATTGCAATTATGTAGTGTAAGAAAATATTGCTAGTCTAGAGGAAAATCATATCTTAAGAAGTCACGATACTAACTCTGAACTTCCTTTCATATATTTTTTTTTTCATACTTCATGATCTCTCCTTAAGTAACTTATTGCTTTTCTTAAAAATTTCTGAGTTGCTACTGTAAGCTGATTTTTTAATATTAACAACATAATCAAATTTTTCTCAATAATATATAAATCTATTTTACTGGTTTTCTACATGGATATTTAAAAGCTGAAGCCCTGAAAGATCTTATATTTTGAGATACATTTCTATTACTTCGGATTAGTAATTAACACGCATATGAACCAAAATAGTCTGTTCACCGAGCAGATGGCATGAAAAAAAAAATACGTGACGTTGAGAAAACTACTTTCTTTATTTGTTGGTAAGAATTAACCAAAAGTCGGTAAACACGATACAAATTCAAAAATTCTAAAAGGCATGGATTGTTTTACGTGAGATTTGAAGAACAGAGCACAATCTCATTTAAGATTTTCTACTGTTGTTTTTTGGTCAATAAAAATTGATGTTTGCTTTGAAACAAACCCTGAAACCATTTAATTTTACCAAGTGTTTTAACAATTGTTTTCATTCAATAACAAGAAATATGTCATTTCAGGACGTTTACTGCGTAAAATTGTATGATAAAATTCAAAAACTTTAATTTAGGCCCGTGAATATCCGATCACTCCACGCTACATTTTATTTATTAATTCGGGACAATTTTTCAGAAACAGGTGGGTTCCCATTATCTAGTTTATTTATTTATTAGTCGCCTAGAAACAAGTTGTTATGTTTATTATAAAATATATGTCAGTGGTATTCTTAAACTTGCATTTTAAATATATTTTGCGATATATTCCGAATACGAAGATAAAGTTAATGATGCTTTCACTAAGTTTTTCGATTTCTTTCGAAAATCACTAATATTTAAAATGTTAACTTGACTCCCTGTATCAATTTTCATCTTTTTCATTTTGCGAACAAATATATCCACAACCTCGTGGCATTCTACTGTGTCAATACTTTTAATCAAAATTGTCCATACTATTTGAAAATAATCATTGTCATTATTCTGTTGAGATCGACATGATTCAGACTCACAATCAGAATACAAATCAACTTCATGGACCTTAGATTTAAAATTCCTGCAAAATTTACAGAAATGTCCTTTCCGCTTGCATTTGCTGCAATATTATTAAAAACGGGGCACCTACCTGTGGGATGCTCGTAACTACACCTTGTACAGACAAGCCTAGAATTCTTTCTGTTGTCTATTGTGCGTTCAACATGACCTTCCTGCTTATTGCTGCTAAATATCATTCCGGATGATTCAGTTTCATTAAATACTAAGTATAGTATATTATATAGCATAATAATACTGTTATTTATTGACAATATTACAAGCCTAATATACTGTCAAGAAGACTACATCACCGATTTAAAAAAAAAAAAATTTCATTTTATTCTTCACATGGTTCATCAAATTTACATACAAACAAATAACAAATAATGACAAATAACCCTGTCCTTCGCAATAACGTTTGCGTTTCCACACTGCATTCCATTGACTTGCATATCTGTATAGCTTCATTGAGCTGTAGATTTGGATTTTGAAGAAGCGTCTCTTGTATTCGAATATCCCGAAACGAAACGTACGTCCAGTTTAGTGCAGTTTGTGGTGAGGGGTTTGGGAGAAGTTTACAGCATTACCAGTACCACCGTTTGGAGTATTTTTGTTATCCCGAATACTTGAAACGATTCGATCACGAATTAATACATCTTGTTCCTTGAATTCACAAGTGTACGCGAGCTTCCGAAGAGATGTTATAAATTGGTCAACGATCTCTTCCTACTGTTGGCCCATCTTGAAGAATTTATAGTCCTCATATAATAGATTTTTGATCGGATTGCAATATTGATCAAATTTTTCTAAGACGGTCTGCAATTTATCCTTATTTTCGCCCTCATTATATTCAAATCTATTGTCTCTGCACACCTTCATCACCAAACATATTTAAAAATATTGCAATTTTCACACTATCACACTGATTTGTCGCTGGCTAACAGATACAACGTGAACTTCTGTTTCAACAACCACCAGTTTCCAACAACATCACTAGTGAGGTGAAATTCTTTTATAGTGTACTATATGTAGTCTCATTTTACCGCAATTTTTTCAGTTTCATCAAACATTTCTATTTAACGTATCAATAGCTTTACCAGCTGCACCCTGTTTTATTTACATATATTTTCCAATAATCATAACAACTTCTTTCTGGCAACTTACATTATAAAAATGTTCATACATAACAGATGCCATTATTACAAAATGAATTTTAAATAATAATAATTAATTTGCCATTTTGAGGAATAGATTTTCTCATTTGGCGTTCGTCCCAATTTTATAGGTAGAAAGCAAACCAATTTCTGTTGTTTCCACTTGCTAATAATTAATTCAAGAGAACGTTTTGAATCTATTTTAAAACATTACATATGTAAGTATGAATCTATAGTATGTAAACATGTCTGGATTCTATATTTACTTCACATGGTTGTAAAATTAATTTTGACCGAACGGTTGTTTCTTGGTTCCATTTCCGCAATCCGTAAATAATAGCACGAATCTTAAGTGTGCCTCAAATAAAAGTAAGCCCAAATGAATTTTCTGTAGCTGTACAATGTCCGACGGTGTTTTTAAAACATTTCATTTATCTCCCTTGAAAGATGTCCAAGTTTTCGGTTAAAGTTAAACGAAACCGGAAGATTAAAGACATAAATCAACAAAAATAGTTTGAATATAAAAGAACTATTTTCGAGTAAAGTAACATTCCGTCGCATTGATCAGATTCCGACACGAATAAGCTTATGATATGCTACCATAGCAAATGCAATCATGCTTATTTTCGACCGGGAGGTTTTTATTTTGTTGTAGTTCCAGTGCATCGCTTTAAATATAGAAACTATTCCACGTTATGCTGCAGGGTTAGTAGTGAATGCCGCTCACGATTCCCATTGTACAGGCTATACGTTCTTATGCGAGCGTATATCCCGCTGCCTCTTAAACTGTTTATTTATGAATTTGTCTCACGACACGATGTATCTTGTTTTTTTTTTTCACGTCCCTTCCAACATTTGTACCGCAAAGGGGGAAATAAGAATTTATGTGCGATAATAAACTGTTCGGCAAGTTCTTTAACCCGTTTATCTTTGTCAAACCACAAGCGTTACCTCATAATTATAATGTAGATGCTGTCACTAAACACGAAAGTTTAGTATTAGGTATTTCCATCACTTTAGAATGTTGACATCTGTGAAATATATAGCAGTGAAAGCTGACGTTACAATTTTAGCCTGCAATTTTATCTGTAGTTTCAAGTAACTCAATCCCATAAAATCTTTAACGCCATTTCGTTCGATTAATCGCAATTTCCTTTCCAGAAAATAAACTGGATAACAAAACTAGACACCCAGCTCTATCCCGTCATCACTACAACCGCCGCAACGCCCAAAGATATTTCGGAGCACATTCACAAGAAATTGGAAACGGTATTACCTGAAATCAAGAGAGCACAGTATGAAGTGGAACAGCGCATCAAGACGACAGAAGTGCTCATGGCTAAATTACCGTCGATGGATGAAAAATCACTGAATGTCAAAAAGAAATTATCAGAAATGAATCAAAAATTGATTGAAATCACCAACGACTACCAAACGCTGCTAGAGAAACTAGTTAGGTATTTCAATAACTTGAACGAATTGGATAAGGTTGTAGCTAATGAAAATAGCAAAGCTGGGAAACCACTACCAAGAAATATCTTTGAATTGGATGTGGTTATTAGAGAGCACGAAAGCTCGAAGGAAAATATAATTGAAACCCTAAAAACGTTACAGAATGAATGCACTCACTTAACGGATAGGATAAACAAACAGGTAAGGTTTATTAAAATTAATCTTCTTTTAAAATTGACAAAGGTTTGGTCAAGGTTTTGTTAAAAAAAATTATTATTATATTATATAACGTTTTGTGCCCAAAATTTGCAATAGTAACTAAAAGTTGCCTTCACCAATATCTTCATTTTATAAAAATGTAAACTTGGCTAACTTAAAAGAAATTAATGTTTATTTAAAATGTACTAAAAAGCAAATATATTCAAAGAGGATTTACATTGTCCGCAAATATTGCTTCATTTGTCTTACTACTAAATTTGCTGGAAATTACAATTTCGTATTGTAAAATTTTGATAAACGTTTTGGTAGGATAGAAATACATTCGAGCCGTTACACAAAAAATGTCTATTGTTTATAATAGTGTCGTGAATCGAAATTGGTTTTAGATTTAACGGTTAAACGTTTAGGTACAAAACAAAAATCTTATCCAGTTTTTTTGCACACATTTAGGAGAAAAATAACAGTTTCATATTTTGTCATTTATTTGCAAAAGCAATACTGTATGCGAGTCAATAGTGTACGAACAGAATAATTTGTCTCTTTTGCTATAAGTACTATTCTCCCTATTCCTTTATCTGTTGGTTGTCCGCTAAAAAAAATCTCTTTCATCATAGCATTTATTCATAATCTATTTTTTAGCTTTGCCAATTTAATTTAAAACACCTTACTCTTTACTAGTTACCAAAGTCTTAACCTTTTCTGTCATAGATATGCGCAATGAGCAACAATTAATCGTTCTTTACCGTTTTTGCCTACAAAACATCTGCCATGTACGAGTGTACGTCTACACACCGTCACTTTGCTGACGAGGCAGAATACTGCATCAAGCTGAACTTTCCCAAACATTGCCAATTTCGAGGCAATATAAGAAAGACAGCAATATATTCGGGCGAATTCACATTGAATGGTGTCCTAAAACTTCTTATCCTTATCTTATGGATCTATTACGTTACTTATTCTTTTTACATTTCCAACTAATCGCCCATTCCTATTCCTTTAAAAAAGTGTTGAACGCGAGAAAGCTTCAAGTTAAGTAGATCATCATTCTCTTCAATTTTACACACTCTCAGGTATAGCGTCATTTGCTAAGTAATACGCATTTTGGGAGAAGAGGGAGAGATATTTTATTCTGTTCGTTACGAAATCTGTATTCTGCTTCCTCTATTATTCAAAGTCTACACAATTATCGTTTCAACTTGCAATAGTATTATCTTCGGTTAGGTTGATACAATTTGTAGATCTCTTTCACTTATATGTTTCCAAAGCGATTTGGCCTTCCTTGGAGATTTGCTCAATATTTGGATTTCCTGTTGCCGTTTCTCCACCTTTCAGCTTCTCCAAGACTGTGCAATTACTTATTCCATAAAAGGGTGCGCGTTCTAAAGGATGGTGCTTCAGACTTTTTTGATCAAAATTATCAATTATTTCACTTCCTTTCACTCTTGTGTGTTCCGGAATCCTTAGAAGGGTAACCGCGTTACGTTCATCTAGCTTGGCTGGTTCTCTTAGACACCCTCAGTCCATCCTAGTGCGTGAACTCAGCTCCTTAATAGCTACTTGACTATCATCGACATTATGATAATCACTACTCTTGTAAGTAAGTAGTAGTAATTGAGCTAGATGCATCTTTCAATACCGTGTGTACCTATCTGAAAGCTACACAGATTGCCCAAGTTTTCGATATATGGCTCATATACTCTTATTTTAGTTCCCGCTGCCGTTTTGAAGCCATCCGTATACCATTTGATGGCATTTCTATTCGTTTTTCTTTTTGTTTTTCGTTTTCACACAGTCACATTTTTTTAACATATCGGGTCCCAGGTTTGGTCGCCTTCGGAGGTTAAAACTTTTGTCATTCTTCTGGGTCATATCACCTTAAAATTGATTTTAATATACGGTCCATTAGTCGCACTGTGATTGCGATGCACTTGTATTTTTTTCATTATATTTTTTCTTTGAATCTATTATATCGTTCTAAAATTTCTAGTCATCCAAAACATGCTTGAAACTTCTTATGCCCTAAAATCCTAAGGAATTGGCACACACCACCGCTTTTCCTTTCATAAGTGGGTCTGAAATGGGAATGTTCTAGTTAGTTTCAGCTTACCGTAATAGACAAAAGACAAATATTCAGAAATTTACGAAGCCACAGTTAGAAACCAAATCCATAATCCATAATCCACAAAGCGGTTATGTTTAAACTATTTAAATAATGCAGAATTATTGAAGTATATATGAATCTGTACTCACGTATTTGATATTTTTTCTTTAGAGAAAGGTATTTTCCCTTCCAAATTAAAAGTTGCTTTAATAAAACCTATTTTTAAGAAAAAAGGTAACAGCAATAACTTAAATGACTATAGGTCAAACAGCTTGCTTAATGGATTTGCCAAAATATATGGGTCCGTAGTTAACAACAAACTGATTGATTATTTTCTAAGTAACAAAATCTTTAGTTCCAGTCAACGTGAGTTTTTTTTTTTTTCTAATAAGAGCACCAACACAGCTTTAAATAACATTAACTTATTCTTTCTTAGGCAAATCTCATGTGTGCGCAAATTTATCAATTGATTTAACAAAAGCCTTTGATTGCGTTATTCACTCAATTTTACTATATAAGCTGGACAAATATGGTGTAAGAGGACTCGCGAAGAAATGGTTTATAAGTTACTTATCTGACCGTGCACAAAATGTTGCTTGTAAAAATGTAAAATCAAAACCAGTGAAAGTGGAAGTTGGTATACCTCGAGGATCTGTTTTAGGTCCAACTTTGTTTTTAATATTCATCAACGATATACCTGAATATGTAAACACGAACAACATGATCTTGTATACAGATGATCTAAATATTGTCACCACTTCTGATAACAGCAACATTGTATTTTAAAAAATAGAATCACGTTTTATCTCGGTTAATAGCTGGGCCTCTTTCAATAAAATCGTAAAATAAGATCGCAAATAAAGATACAACCAATATAACACTATTTAAAATCAAAAACAACATAAATCAGAATATATCTTCATTGCAATTACTCAATTTCTCTATACCAGTAAGTGACACAACTAAGATACTTGGTCTTATTTTTGCAATTATCTTAAGTTGGAAAACCCATGTACTTTCTTAGTAAGAATTTAGCACGGATAAATTATTCGTTGTATCATCTAAAACAGAGTTGTAGTATGGATGTATTGAAAACGGTGTACTATTCAGATTTTTATTCTAGACTGAAGTATGGTGTTCTTTACGAGGGTACATCCAGTGCAGCATAGAGGATTTTCATTCTTCAAAAACGTGCTTTAGGAATAATCTACGGACTAAAATCACGTGATTCATGCAAAACAATTTTTAAAATACATAAAATATTAATTATTTTATGACATCTATATATATTGGAAACATTATGTTTTATATATAAAAATTTTGATCAATTTTGTAATCAATTAATCATACTTATAATACTAGATTAGACAATTACTTACTTCCACCAACTCATAACTGCAATATTTCAAAAAAGTATTGAATTTATTGGATGTAAACTATACAATGTACTTTCAAATAATATTAAAAAAATACACCAATTTTCTAAATTTAAGAATTCCGTCAAAAATTTATTATTAAACAAAAACTATTATAGTTTGGAAGATTTTTTTGCAAATGTTTACATAATATTACCAAAACACTTAGTTGCCTAAGAAGTTTTTCCTTTATTTCCTTTTCTTTGACTCCTTCTTCGTTTTCTTGTGATTTTGAAAATAAAGTGATATTATTATTATTATGTTCATAAACACACAAACAGAATGGACGTAAAATTGCCCCATAAGTATTATATACATTTAAATGTAATATATCTGTAACTCTTACGAATTAATAAACTACGCATATTTACCCTGAACAACTGATAAAAACTAAAAAAAAAATGCCCAAGGCATTGAACCACCCCAGTCGACTATAAATATACACGCCAGAAATTTTGCAAAACAATGGCAATTGGGATACGTGATTCAGAATGTCTAATTAACAGTCTGAATAATACCCTTTATTTTATATGCAGACGAACAGCGGCTTTTACCTTGGCCTAAAACATTCAAATTTACTTTCTAAATTTTATTTTACAGTTAATTAATTTCCAGTCAAATTTTCCTGTCAGCTACTACAACCCCATTTTTTTTCTTCCTATATCCTTAGTTTATATGGATAAAAAAAGATATTTACATGAAAAATTCTTTAAACGAATGTTAGTCAAATATTAGCTGCGATTATGTCACATCAAGAACAAGTTACAATTCCTCAATTCTAATTAAATATCTTTAAAAAAATAATTAATATGGATAATTTACAAACTCATTGCAGTTGTTAATTACCTCAATCAATCTTCGTCTATGTCAATGTATATACCCATCTCGTAATTATTTTAAGCTTTCAATGTACATACTTACTCTAACAATTTTCTTGCTTGACGTTTCAGGAACCCCAAGGTGCAGCGGAGCAAGACGTGGCGAAACTCCAACACACGGTACGTCTGAGGCGAGACAATGGGAACGAGACTGGAGCAAGAGACGTGACGACCTGGAAGCCCACAAGCAGTTATGCCAGTTCGATACGGACCTGCAACAAATAAACGGCACGCTGGACGACCTGAGCCGGCATTTGGCCGAAGTCAAAGGTCAGTACGGCGAGTCTCTGCCGGAAGCGAACGGCGTTTCGTCGAACTTCGTCCAGTTCGAGAAGACCATCGAGGTAAGTTTATTGGCACGAGGCACCTCGATACGGGCGCACTGCGCGACGTTGCAGAACCTTGACCGCGAACAATTAAATGAGGACGGAATGTTTTTTTTTTCTTTCCTTTTATAGGAGTTGGAGAAGCGCATCGAGACGTTCGTCAGAAAGGGCGAGCAAATGTTAGACGAACAGCACGTTCACTCGCCGCATATTAATCATCACATCAGGGATCTGCAAGACAGATGGAACAAGCTGAAGCAACAAGTCCGCGAGACGAGGAGACTGATCGACCTGAGCATAAAATATTTCCAGTTAGTCGAAGAGGTGAGTACCCTCCTAGGGCTTTCTGTAGCATGAAGAATATATGTGGGTGGTTCAATGAACCATATATGTCTACATTTGATTTAAACTCACCCTATTGACTGATTACAAGGAACTGACATGATTAGTTAGCTTTAATATACATAATTCAGTTTTGATTATTTTTTTTTAGAGCTAGGCAATTACTTTTGGATAATAGCAATCCAAAAATTATATATAAATAAAAAAGTATACCTTACCTAAATTTTCTATAGGAAATAAGAGTGTTGTGATCACTTGTAGCCGATAAAGGGGTTAATATTTGGATAACACCATTCTGCTAGCTCATGTTTTCTCTTCGATAATTTGAAAGTACTTGTCGAATCCGTCTTGATTTTTTTTGTTCATACTATCTTTCAAAATATTTATTCGAAAGGCTAAGTTATCTACAAAGATGGATTTTTAGAATAAGGCGACCGTTATGTTACTTTTTCAAAGTTGCAAATGAATACTGATGAATACATATTTTTTTTAAAAAAAAGATCTTCCCAGATAAGGTTCTTGCTGGGTATCACTGGTGCAACTAACAGTACAGCCCTTGCAGCCTGTGCAGAAATGATTGCAAAAGGGGGTTACATGAGGAGGAAAATTAATATAATGACTGACAGCCAGGCTGTCATTAAGGCAGTCTCAAACCCTGTAACTAGGTCAAAACTAGTTAGGGACTGCAAACAATCCCTCAATGTACTGGCACGAGACAACACGGTGTCTCTGATTTGGGTGCCGGGACATGAGGATATAAAGGGTAACGTAATAGCCGATGAACTAGCCAAGGAGGGCTCTAAGAGACACTTCATGGGTCCAGAGCCCGTTTGTGGGATTACTAAGGATTCCGCAAGAAGGGACTTCTGGACCTGGTTAGATAAAGAAAGTACAAAGAAATGGAGTCGACTGAAGGTCAACTCCGTACCAAAACACTGATAGGGGATGGGGATGGTAGTTTCTCTGATAACGTATTCAAGCGCAGTAAGAAGGAAGTTAAAACCATTACTGGGTTGGTAACTGGACACTGTCCTCTGAAAAATCATCTATACAACACAGGCCGTGTAAGCGAACCGTGGTGTAGAAGATGCGAACTACAGGAGGAAACGAGTTTACATTTAATCTGCACATGTGAGGAACTGAAGGTACTCAGGCAGAAATATTTCAAGAGAGATCTATTGGAGCCCTCGAAGGTCCTCAAATTTCCACTGGGCAAGATACTGGGCTTTATAAAGAACACCAAGCTGCTCGAGTGGAAATAAGAGAATCAATAGGGATGGTACAATGAACACCAAGCTCAAGTGCCCGGACATCAAGTGCCCACCCTAATTTGAATGAATGAATGAATGAAGGTTCATTCATATTTCGGGAGACATCTATTGGAGCCCTCGAAAATTCTCAAGTTTCCACTGGGCAAGATACTGGGCTTTATAGAGAACACCAAACTGCTCGAGTGGAAATAAGAGATTTAATAGGCATGGTACAATGAGCACCTAGCTCAAGTGCCCGGACTTTAGGTGCTCACCCTAACTTAATGAAATGAATGAATGAATGAAGGTTCATTCACAATCGCTTGAATTGCAAGAAAGCAATCAACTGAGTTCGTTCAGTTATTTTTGAGAAAAAAGAAACATTAATGTCCAACTTCTCGCTACAAACTTTGCTTGTTTTGAAAAGTTTTTCGCTTGCAATTAATTATATTTTGCCATACATCTGCAATTTATTCATTAAAAAACGATAATATGGCCAATGGTAAGTTTTCTTAGGTTTCTGTGTCTTAACTATTTAATAAATCCCTAATTCTTATTTTGCTTGCTATTGATGCATTAGTGTCGATAATGTATCTAAAGCATTATGCGCTGTCAAAAGAAAAAGAAAGAGACAATATTCGATTAAGAAAGAGTTCCATTTCAATTAAACAATAAAAAAATATGTATTTTTTTTTGGGTCTGTCTGACGCCCTATCAACAATTGCCAACATTTCCAAACAAAACTTAAAATATAATATTTAAGAAGTTAATAATCATATAATTATAAAATCAATATTTGACTCTGTGTAAGTTTTTAATATAAGGAAAAAGAAATCAAACAAGGTCTAGATCCTCACAAAATTCTTTCATAACCCACGACCGGTTTTACTCTATCCGAGCATCCTCAGGCCAAAATTTAAAATCAGTTAAGAATGGTCAAAGTTTAAAATTATTTAATTTTATTTTAATCTTAAACTTTAACCACTGTTAACTGATTTTAAATTCTGACCTGAGGATGCTCGGATAGAGCGAAACCGGTCGTGTATTATTAAAGAATTTTGTGAGGATCTAGACCACGTTTGATTTCTCTTTCTCTGTAATATAATTAGTTTTCAATAAATAAAACTATGATCGAACGAAACAGAATTTAAAAAAAAAACCATTATCAAACAAGAAAGCAGCATACGAAAGGCAATATAAGACTTAGCACAAAATTAGATAAGAAATTTGTGAATTTTGTGTCATTTTGTCACCTACAATTATGTTGTTGGAAACCTTTCAAAATATCCATAATATTTATGGATATTTTGAAAGGCTTCCTACTTAGTATATGATTTTTATAAATGCTAGCTAAATCACAAAATGTATAATTTTACTTGTTTGGATTTTATTTTATAAAATAATATTGTGTTCGTACCGTTGAAGCCGGGGAAAGTGTAAACATTATTTTAATTGAAATAAGAGCTATTTGTGAAGATACCTACTTTGGTAAACTATCCTTATAACTGGTCACGGTCATTTAGATAATAGTGTTGGGAACGAAACTTTCATCGTCATTCACGATAAATCGTCCGCTTCATAATACGACTTTAAGCTGTCTACTTCATTCATTGCGTGAATGAAGAGCTTGTGCATGAATTAAATCTTCCACATTGCTTTCACGAGAATAAACGTGTTTGTATGTAAACAATTTACTATTTATTTTATCAATAAGTTATTATTAATAAGGTATTTGCCCAAAAAGTAAATTGTAACCCATTATAAAAGTCATGCCATGAACGGAGCTGCTTGCTCCTGCCTTTCACGAAATATATCCATTCATATTGTGAAAGCAACCTCGAGCCTTCGTTTCATTCATTATGTGGCTTAGAAACCACGTTCATCGTAACACTATTAGATAAGGCCGAGGATCTTTAGAAGATGATGAACGGTACAGATCGCAAAAATGTTTTTCGAAACAACTACCATCAGAATTCTTCTTGAATACCTTGAAATACAAAGTCAATGTAAATCAGTCGAAGTCTTACATATCACCCAAGACAATATCACGTTGTTTTAACCAAAATCAGGCAGATACTATTGGTCGGATTGTGACTGGAGACGAAACATCAGTGCATTTTTATATCCTAAATCAAAGAATGAGTCTAAACAGTGGCATGTGAAAAGTGCCCCAACCCTAAGTCGACTAAGGAAGTAATGGTAGCAAATTTTGAAACTCTCAAAGAATTTGGCTTATAGATCACAAAGTATGCAAACATTTTAACTTGTTTGCAAGAGACCATAAAGATAGAAAGACAAGAAAACGCAAAGTTCGCGTTGCCGTATCTGCTATGGTATTAGATGGCTTTGCAAAACTTAACCATCCTCCATATTGTTTTGGCCTGCTCCTACTGATTATTTTTATTTCCCAATCTGAAAAAGAACCTACAAGAAAGGCCTTTTGAGAACGAAAAACATTATTGAAAACTGCCGGAAACGAACATTTCGAGAGTAAATCGCAAAATATTTTTTTCGAACGTTAAAAAACACTACTACAGAGATGTAATAAATGGATCATTGTGTGTGAAGATTACATTGAAAAATTAAAAAAAAAAAACTAAGTTAAAAAACATGCTTCTATATCCAATTCCACGATTTTAAAAAACGCCCCTCGTACATAACAATAAAAAATTTCAGACCTCACAAAAGAAAATTAAAAAAAAAAGAGATGAAGATATTTTTATAGCATCGTAAAATAATAGTTTTATTTTGTTTACCTTTTAAAGTAGTTTTCGATCCTGTCTCCGTACCTAATGGATCTCATAAATCGACCACTTTTATACTCCCATCTAGTTCGTAATACATCTATTATTTGACATAAGCTCGTAAGGTATCTCCTGATTTGTTGGAACCCGTTGCGTTGCCTACGTTCACGACAGCACTGAACGTTAATTTTAGCTAAAACTCTATCGCTTTCGATGTTATTATTCTCTTTAGAATTTTATGTCCTACGCCTCTATTCCTGATTTTAGTGGTATTGATAATTACATTCTTCTAAAATTTCGTGACAATTTATGAAACCCTGAATATTCTCAAACTTTTTTAAATTCGCAACCCTGAATCTGAAGTCTGAAGAACTTCATCTCCTTTCCTAATTTATCTGTTTGAAAACGTTTGCAAATATCAACGGACATATGCCAAACTTTGCACAGATGATACATATGTATGAGAGCAGTAGTACTTACTGATGATTTTGAAAATAATTCTGGGACAACATGTGGATTTCTATTCCACAACAATAACACTATTATAAATGTGCTCGGCTTCTTGAAGTTTATTGTAAATTCAGTTTACAACAAAATTACTGAATGAAACACCATAGAGGTGCACACTTCACACTTTTCTAAAAAAAAATATTCTCCAAAATCAATCACATATTTGACAAAAATACTCCAAACTGTGGTACTGGTAATGCTGCAAACTTCTCCTGGACCCCCACCACAAACTGCACTAAACTAAGTTTGCAGAATCACATATTTATTTGAATCCGCACCTTTTCAGTTAAACCTATTCTTTAAAATGTTTTCCTAAATAAAAATTAAACAAAAATTTAAACTGTAGATATACTTTATAACAAAGGGTGATTCTCACGTTTTCGGATATGAAACATCAATTTTATTTAAAAGATGACACTTTCATTACTTAAATTACATTAAGCATTAAATAGACAATCAATTTTACGCGTTTCGAACTTATATACAGGGCGTTTTCTTTTTTTTCTAAAAACTGTCTTATACACATAAGGCATGAGAATGTTTTAATTATCATTTACAGAATTGCAAAAATGCAACTTTACCTTTTGTCATTTTTCATTTTTTTTTTTTTCAGTAGACATGCTACTTAAAAGCCATGAATTACATTTGGGTGTTTCCAAACCTTTTGAGCCCTTTATAAGAATAAAACATTTTTTCGACTATTTCTGTTATTTTCACTTCACTTTTTGTTTCAGGCTGATAATTGGTTCAGAGAAGGTAGCCGTTTACTGATGACAATAACTAGGAAAGCAACGACAGTCAAGAAACCCGAAGAAGCCCAAATACTCCTCAACGAAATCGAAATGTTCTTAAAACCGGGCGAATCCAAACAAGACGAAAGAATACGTGAAATTACCAGATTATGCACGGAAATATTCGGTCACCTAAAACTCCCGAAAGTAAACGACGTATTGGTGCAAAATACCGATATGCTGGACTCCTTCGCCGCGATAAGCAAAGAACTGGAAGAATTGGCTAAGAATTTGAAATTGGCCGAAGAGGAACGCGAGAAAGCGAGAAAAGAACAAGAAGAAGCCGAGGCTAAATTAGCCAAAGCCAAGGCAGAGGCTGCCGCGGCTAAAGCGGCCGCCCAAGCAGCAGAAGATGCCCGTAAGGCAGCGGAGATCGCAGCTAAAGTCATGAAGGAATCGACCATGCCGCGTGAAGTGGAAATTGTTGAGGTATCGCATGTGAGGGAAATTCCTGTTGTCGAAGAGAAACCCGTCGAGAAGACAATAGAAATCGTGGAAATTGAACAACAGCCGATGATGCAGCCTCCCAAATTTGTAACACCGCTGAACGATGCAGTAATTGAAGAAGGTAAATGAGAAAAATAAATTTATAGTACTGACGTTAATTTTTCTTTTTATTTTTGGCAGGATCTAAATTCACCTTTGTGTGTAGAGTTACTGGTGTTCCCCTACCTGTAGTAACGTGGCTCAAAGATGGAATTTTGATACAAAACTTCCCCGATTATGACACTGCCTTTGACCAAGGATTATGCACTTTGACCATAGAAGAAACATTCGCTGATGATTCAGCTAGATATACCTGTAAGGCGACCAATGCTGCTGGTACCGCCGAAACTAGTGCCGTATTACTGGTAAAAGAAACAGAACCGGACGAACAATTGCAACCACCTACCTTCATCAAATACCTTCAACCAACAAGTGTAAAGGAAGGGCAAACGTTCCAGTTTGAGTGCAAAGTTGACGGCAATCCATTACCTACAGTGCAGTGGTTTAAAAATGCAGACTGTATTGATAACTCTCCCGATTACATAATAACTTATAACAATGGTGAGGCGATCTTGAAGTTCGATAAAGTGTATCTCGTGGACAAAGCTGAATATTGCTGTAAGGCTAGCAATGATCTAGGAACCGCACAATGTAGTACTACTCTGAACGTCATACGTAAGTTTTTCCATATTTTTATTTATTTAATAGTTATAAGTATCAAATTTGTTTTCTATCAAATTTTATTTATTTCTTCTACACATATACCTTTTTCCCTCTAGTAACACTAGAACTATTCATTTTATTGCACCTACCTTCTCTGCGTGTATCGAATGTCCCGTTTGTTCATTGCAACCTACGCGCTGTCAAAATATTTATTAAAAAAAAAAACGATTTGGATTAATACCCGTGCCATCAAAATAATATTCGAATAAAAGTATACTACATATAAAATCCATTTCGTGTCGTATTTTGGCGTTTTATTTTGGCATGAAACCTCGGTTCTTTTCAAAAATAGAATGCAGATAGCAACAGAAAAGTGTTAAATAAACAATAACGAAATCGGTTGGTGTGCCAAAAAAATATTGAGTAACGCTTATTACATATATTTCGTGATAACACTAATTTATGGATACAATAATGTTATTGTTTTGATACAAACTGAATTGAGCCAAAAATTATTACATACAGGAGTTTCATTCTATTATTTTGCCTTGCCTCATTACTCAATATGTATTGTGTAGTTAGAGTATCACCATTTGCTTAAATTAACTAGCAATTTTAAGAATTTATAATTTAAAATAGTTACAAATCCTTATGCAGTATTTTTCCTTTAATTCCCTGTATGTCCAACAATAGTAGTAATGTGGGAATAAGATCAAAATTAAATGGGTAGTTATATTATTGTATTGAATTACTCAAAACTTTATATCTTAAAACAATCTTCGCATTTTTACAAAATATATTCAAATAACCAGCAAATTTAACTAAAGCATAAACCAGCATAACTTATCCCTTAGCTCACAAACGTCTACTACATTCTGAGAATGTTCTTATGCACTTTAATAGTAGAGTGAAATTCTTTTTCTAAAAAAGTATAATATTTATAGCAACATTTTATACTTATTCGTCATCCCAGTAAACATTTTGGTGTTTCAGAAACAAACTTTTTTACGTATCTGCAACATCCCTGAAAGTGCTAATGCACGCTTCATTTCATATTTCGTTTGTAACATAGCGAACGAAGCTTTTCTGCGGGAATGTCTCTAATAGAAGGAATGATATAAGAATGTCTGTTTATTGCAACTACGTGCTGCTTGCACCAATACGTTGAGCTTGAATAAATTTGAATTGACACGAATATGTTACTCCACTGTATTAAAAATATAATGTTACATTTTAAGGCTCAATTAAAATTAATCCAAGATTAACGTATTGGTGTAAACAACCCTCGTAAAATAAACACATTCACATCTGAAAAAGGATTTCTATTCTCAATATAAAAGTTTTCAATGCAAACGCAATACTTACCTCACCCAAATACTATTTTTTTTTAATTAATTTTGTGGCAATAATAATTATTTAAAGCAAATGAATGTACAGAAATAATTTCACAAAACATACTTATCTTTCAATCTGTCTATAATTTTAAGTAAGTTTTCCAACTTCGTATCATTTGCAATATATTAGTTACAATAAGTACTCTACAAACCAATTTTTGTAAATTCCAATTGCCAAGCAATTTTGATCAATGCAGAAGTAAGTTTTAAGTTTTGTAGCTACACTAACCACAATCACTTTACATAGAAAATTGCACCATCTGACCATAACCTCTTATTATTCCGATAAATGCAAAAATACGCGAGCGCGTTTAACTTTGTACAAACGAAAATGTTTCTGAAATATGACAAAATTACAATCTCAAATTGTATGTTTTATGTACGTCAATGCACACGTTCTTTTGCGATGTTACATTATTTACAATAGGGTACCTATATGTAGGCTAAGTTACTGCAAAAATGAATGTTTCACACACATTCAATTCAGTTCATGTTCAGTGAGATTATTCTCAGATTGTTACAATAGTATTGTTAATGGGAAAATAATAGTATATCTAGAATATCCCAAAAGATGAACTGTTGCTTATCTTTAAAAGTCTGTGGCGGGCGAAAAGAGGAAAAAACTAAGGTCCATAAGAAAAAATATGGAATTTTGCTTAAGCAACATTTTGAAGACACCGGTAAATTATATGAAGAGAATAGATTTGTTGTATTCTAAATGTAAGCAGTGCATAATTTGAATATGTAATAAGGAATAATCTGAAATATTAAGTGTATTTCTTAGTACATACTTATAATCACGAAAAATTCATCACAGTTTTAAAATATTATTTACAAAATATTCTTATTTATCATGTGAAGTTAAGAGTTATCATCGTACTGTTGTAAGTTATTGATGGTAGTGCACAATCATAAATTCGTACGAAGAAACAGTGCGAAATATACCTATAAAATATGTTTGTATGTTTCGCATTATTTCTTACCGCACATTAAAATCATCTATAAACGAAGAATACAACCACAAACATAGAATACAACAAATCTATTTAATTCATTCCTGACTCTAAAATGTTGTTAAAATAAAATTCTATGTTATACCTTACGGTTGTTGTCGCCATCCCCACATGTTGAGCAAGTCCTGCTAAGCGTCACTGAATTTACTCACATAATGTAAACTAACAGAAGTCAGTCTGTTCAAAGCTACTAAAATCTTCTAAAGGGTACGAGGCTAAGATATTATAACACCAATATAAAATCAGACAAAAATATCTATTTTCTAACTAATTGCAACTTATATTTACAATCACCCAAAATACTATTAAACATTCATGCTTTCATTATTTCTCCTTTTCGAATCTCTTTTTTATCTTTACTAGTTACTCTTGCAGAAGAGTTTCCATGTCTGAAGCAGTCGCCTTATAATATATTTTCCTTGTTTGTAACAAAAAGTGAAATTGCAATCTTTCCAAAAGTTTTCAATAGGTTCCTTTTTCTGGAAAACCATATTTCCTTCATCAAAAAGGTTTTGATTTCAAATGAACTCAGTTGTGCTTTGTTTGTCCTAATTTTTTCCACACCTCTAATAATGACCAAACATACCAACTATATCGTAGCACCGATTATATTTTTCTAACACACCATAAATCAGCTTCTAATAACTACCATACAACCATAGAACACATCATACAACTAACTGCACAACTGGCGACATCATTGTGGTATGAGCACGTATGATAGTCATTTTATTTGAATGTTCCACAAACACTATAAAAAAAATATTTCTATAGTTAAAACTACGAATATTGTAATAAAATTGTTTTAATGTAATTATAAGTTTTAAATGAGATGTTATAGGAATATACATTTCTTTACTTGAATATGTTCCTTATATTCTTACAATATTCTCAGACAATTACCAAGCAGAAAACTATTTTATAGATATAATATTGTCCAAGCTAAAATTTAAAGTCTCTGTATAATTTCATCTAGTGCCCCACATTAAAAAATTGACATCAGTATAGTAATCTATGAACGTCCATTCATGCGAATACCAGCTGCAGTAAGAAACAAATCAACTTGACGGCCAGAAAATGTTAAACGTGTGGACGCAATCACCATGTCATCTAATTTGGTTTTAGTCAATAGCAAGTTAATAAGCAGGTTGAAGGTTATGGATTTTTCCCATCCCCCACCCAGATCAAAAGTGCCTATGCTACTTGCTTGTTCCTTGGTTGTACCATGTAATCAAACCATTTGCTGCAAGCATATCGCTTTGGTTACTACTTAAGTTTTAGTTCCAATTTTACACATAAAATCGTCTTTTTATAGATTCTTGTTGCTTTGGTGTTGTCATACATATTGTCAACATATTGTCAATTGGAATATTTTCAAAATTAACATTTTACATCTCAAAGAAGCTTCTTCAATGCGAGGTAATATAATTTTGGAATTTCCAATACGCCAAAATGTTAAAACAAAAAAGATATTACCATTTGAAGCGTTATCTAGGAAAATCAATTAAGAACCATTTTTAAATTTGCAACAAAATACTATGCTGAGGCTCCGCGTAGCGTATTTTGGTTATCTGCAATAGAATCTGTCATATAACCTCTTTGATTCAGCCGGATATATAAGTACGTAAATGTAGCAACACTTAAAATTACAACGTCATTGATCAACAGGTCGCTTACTAGTTTGAAACGCCTACAGAAACCTAGTATTTTATACATCTTAAAAGATTACTAAAGCAACGCGGAACTCCGAATTAACATAAGAACTTTAAAAACTCTCACAAACCGCAAGAAATGTAATGAATAGAAAAATAAATTTGCAGTTCCAAATTACGGTTACATCAAATTGAACATTGCTTTAGTGAGCAAGATCCAATCAATAATTTTCCAGTATTGTAAATATGTTCAACATAATTTTCATTAAAAAAACCTTTGAGTAGCTCTATAGCGGCTTTATACGTTTTATCAACTGGGGACCAACGGATGTTATGCCATTTCTGTTAAAGTATAGCTTGAGTTATGAACGATGAATTGACTTGCCCAATAAGGCCTGTAAGAGAGCATTTGTTATTCTAGAATTTATCATACAAATTCATTAAATCTTCAGATCTTCGAAAGGACTCTGGTCATAGCTGGATAGTGGCAAATAATATGCTCCACTCTCTTTTCTCTTACACAATTAACTATCAGTCACGGGGTTTGAATTTCGAAACCCACAGAGTACTCTCAAAGTGAGGACTTCGTGTGTTTTCTCACTCCCTGGCAAATACTAAGAGACGAACATCTTAAGTCGGTTCACGGGCGCAGCCATAATAATAACTTCCAGCCGGTCAGTGCGCCTATAATTGACAAAAGCTGTTGGAAGATGTCAAGGTATTAATCACTGAAAGAAACAAGTTATACCAACATTTTTTAAATGCTCATAAATATTAAACATTGATGTAACCATTAAAGGGTAAAACGAATACAAAAAAATACCACATTAGATCGAAATTTAAGTCTAAATTTAACATTAAAACACATAGCTTTTATTTAAAAGTAAACATAAATTCACTCAGATAAATGATTACCGTATTCACTTCATCTTAATGAAATACAAAAAAAATAATTACTTTGACACTTTTACCGTCAAGTTCGAATAATTATGTAAACTAGATAGAGCTCTTTAATTTTAAAATGGACACCATTAAGCGGTACCGTTTAGTAGGGAAATGAATTATTTCTTTGGTTCTGATCACATAACCTTCAATTTAAATGAGAGATTTGAATGAAAAAAATGTGTATGGGAGTTTTAGGATGAAAAACTTTATGTAGGTATATTATAATCGCGAAGATATTTATTAAATTGTGGTTCTTAACTACAACACGTTTCTAAATAAGAACATTATATTTTAATAATTAGCATTGGTTTCTAAAGCAAATCTTCTGTATCCTTCTCATGTCCATTATTCTTTATATGTTACGTTAACGAGGAATGATTGATGAAAGTATCCCACAGTAATGGCTTTCTATGTGTGCCTTAAACCTAGTTCCGATATCACGCTTTGTTTGTGAAATGTAAACTTTATTACTGCCTGAGCTTCCATTGAAATAAGGTTTATCTTTCAAGTCGTGGTACTTCTTACTACCTTAAAGGGATAGTGATCTGTAATGGGTTCTTCTATAAATGTAGTTCGGAGTATACAAAAGTGCAATATAAGCACTATGTAAGAAGTGCCGCGAGTTTAACTTCAGAAGAAAATCGCGACAGAAAGTTTATTAAATTATCTTGCTATAGTATTTCAAAAGGTCTAGGCAACTTTTTTTTAAAGGAGAGAATTTGAAGATTTGCTTTACCTCAGAAACACACTGAGAAACCTTTCAGGCAACGCGGAAGATAAGCTTCATCTCAATAAAAGATCAGGATTTATACAATCGGATGTAGTGAATGTAATAAGGTGGTGTAATTAGGGTGAGACAAACAGAGTGTACTATCGCAACTAGGTTTAAGGAACACATAGGAAGTTATTGCTGTGGGATACTTGAATCATCTAGCGCTGTGTAACGTATTAACGATACCGGACATAAGATTGATATAGAAAACCTCGAATTAGTGAAGAATGTCCAATCACCTAAAGTATAAGATGCATACAAAACCACACATATGAGAAACCATTCAAGTAACTTGTTGAATAGGGAAGTTGCACCCCTTCACCATTCAATTTTAATGGATTTATGGGGGGGATGGTTGACGTTTGCAGCTAATTATTGATATTTCAATTGGTATTTTACGTGTCTATTACTACGCTACTATTCTTGTGATATTTTTGTACATATTGTAATTTTAGATCGACAATTTAGCAAATATTTCCACGATTACAAAGTTTTGCATCTTCAAAATCTCATGCACAGTTATTCGCCTTTATTAAGTGTATATACCAATTTCTCCATATGGAAACATGGGTCGCCTAATAGCACTGATGATACTGTTGATGTTGTTTGATAATTGCTACATGTACTTTTAATATAGTAATTGTATATTATTTATAGTGTATATTATTATAATATAATTCGAATTTCAAAGTAATGTTAAATGAGAAGCAATAAAAAGAGCATGCTTATATGTACAAATTGACTTAAAGTGTAAAGGATAATGAAAAAATGGTGTATTGTTCAATCACATCACGTAATAAAAAGTATCGGCTCAGTAGCTTCACCTGAACAGCTATCTGAAGACCCATGTTAAATTCAGTAGGCAAAACCAATAAAAGCTACAAGATGGAAAAGACAAAGCATGTTAAAATTAATTAAAATTTAAAAACAACACAATACAAAATAACGGAACCAAGTTGAAAACATTGCAAGTGAAGAGAAGGATCAGATTTTTTGTATTAATTAATAGTCTCTCCACTTGTAATATTTTGAATTTAGTTCCGTTATCTTGTTTTGTGTCGTTTTTAAATTTGATTAACTTCTAATTAATTTTAACATGTTTGACCTTTTTCATCTTCTAATTTTTATTGTTTTTGCTTACTGAATTTAACATGGCTCTCATAGCCGAAATAGTAAGTCAATACTTTTTATTACATATGATTGAGTAATACAGCAGTTGTTTATTATTCTTAATAAAATAGTCCTTTTATAACGTTTAATTACATTATTGTTGCGAAATTCCTGCTGAAAAATAGTATTGACATCACACTTTCACCTTCACAGTTCCGCTATGTACCTTAATCATTTTAAATGATCATTTTCATTCTCATTCATTCTCATTAAGTGTATAAGCATTATTCACAATAATATCTTCAGTTAAACTACTGGCACCCACACGATTTTCTTCTCCTCCATTGCCGTATTTCTATATACATATTTTCATTTTGCCAAATTTTTCGCTATGTGCCTTTGCATCATAATGTAATTACAATCCTTTTTTTCCGTCAAAATTAAGTAATTGCTTTTTCAACTATGTAACTGTTTTTTTTTCAACTGTTGGTTAAATTTTCAAAATATGCCGGACTAGCGTACGCCAAGATGTAGTAAATACTCTTTTGCATAATTAAGTATCACAGCAAATATGACCCAATTTAGTCACTACTGTTTTTCCGCCGAAAACTTAATTTCTTTTTTTGAGGCCTAAAAAATAATTTAATGTGTGCTTTTTCTAATGGCGTTGGTTTCGAAAAATGAAATAAAGCATCAGAAGCGCCTCAAATAAATTGTCGAGACTTGGAAAGCAGCTGTACTTTTTCGCACTACACTTTGAAACTTTCATAAATAGCACGCGATTAATACAAAATACAAACTTACAAAGGTAGAAAAAATGAACCCATAAAAGTAGTAGATAAGTAAAAATGTAGACCAACACTATTGTCGTTGTTATTCAGTTTAAGAGGAGACGTTAAAAATCGGCGAAATAAGAATTCTTTCTTAAAATCGACCGTCTTGGAAAATGTCGGCTTTTTTACATTTTGGAACGTTTTCTTTAAAAACTATTAGTGATATCAACATCGCTCTTTTTTGATATTGTAAACCAATAATAGATGATTGCAGCCACTAATATTTTAAAATACCTACCAGATTCAGAAAGAAAGACAAAAAAGAAGTTGATAAACGGTACAATTATCTGGCCGCTAACTTCGAAAGTTGATAAAAAAAAATGAACAACTAAATATATTAAGAAATCGCAGGCTGCAAATACAAAACTGATGAAGAGTAAAACCAAAAAGAATTGGTGAAATTTCTCGCTTAAATCCACAGAAAATCGTACTTAAAAATCTTTTGACGATACAGCGCTATTGACTCATCAAAATTTAAATAAACTTTTGCAGTAAATATTTGGAAGATATGTCATAAAGAAGACTAGGAAAAAGAAAATATATTTAACAGAACTGGGGAAATTCGAGTTAAAAGACAACGTTCAACTAAGGCCACAAAACGGTAGTGATTCCCTTAAAGTACTTATGCAAGATTCATCTCTATATCAATTACTATAACAACAATAGTAACCATAGGAATTTTAATCAAAATTACAACGATTCGCTAGTAATGGTGTAATAGCATTATCTATGACATATATTTGTCAAATAAAGATGACAGCGCCGAGTTGATATTATACAATCAGCATTTAAGCAGCGCTTGAAGCCGTAGAGCAAGGACATGCATGAATGGTCCAGTACCGACTTATAAATTACCGCCCTGGTTTATCAATTTGATTCCTCCATTATTTTAACTCCATACATAGCAGTTTGAATTTATTTCAAAGAATAATCATATACTTAACAAAACTCTGTAAAAAGAAATATTTACAAATCAAAAGCTCATGCTTCTAGGCAATTCTAAATTCTGACGCTTGTACAACATTTCCAGCAATGGAACCAACTGAATCTCCCGCCTTTATTATGCCGCTCTCCAACGTGATGGCCAGAGCAGGACAAAAGATAAAATTGGAATGTGAAGTCTCCGGCTTACCCCCACCAACGCTGACTTGGTCACACAACGGCAAAACTGTGAGGGAAACGCGCGAGATTAAAGTAAGTGCTATACTTTTATTTTCATTTTGACACAATTTTGCAATTTTTTTTTGCATCTTCATCGCTGGGCAACTAACTAAACAGATTGTTTTGCTTTTCATTTTATGCGACATTGATGAATTAACAATCAAATTGAATTCCAAAGGATTAAATGCTTACTTTTCGTTTAGCTTAAAACATAATTTTTAACCAAACAAGAATTTGATTTGAGATTATTTTCTTTCGAATAATAACCCGACTTCTATCTATGGATATGCTGAAATTCCCACCGCATGTAGCTGAGTGTGTTTAGACGTATTTTTAAATTTTCGGTAAAGATGTGGGCGCGGCAAATTTAATTTGGCAGTATACCAAAAATCAAATGTTTTAGTTTCTTCTTATTTTCGGGCACAATGTAACCCAAATGCGATAACCTTACGCTTCCTACAGGTACGTTTCAGAGAATCTTTAATTAGGAATATAAATTTTGCCGACAATTGAGTGCATTAGCCGGCAAAATAACGCGCTTATTTTTAAACCCAACCTCAAAATATAACACCCAACCTACATACATACATAGGATCGGTCCAATTGTGTCGAATGTGATAAATAAAATTCAAAGAAATATCTAGAAGTTTATAAACTAACGGTAAATATACATTAAATAATATCTTAACTAAAGACAAGTGTATACGTATAGTTCACCTGTTTTCGGTTAATTGTAGAAATTTAACAGCACATTATAATTCTATTTCGGATGAAAGTTTTATTGAGGTTATTGTACCTAAGGAGCGCTAAACGTTAAACAGTGGTGAGCTTATTTTTTCCTTCCTGCCTATATGATAAAATAACGTGACGCAAACTACATGTGTGTTACCAATATCGTCGATACATAAAAATAAGCAATCTACATCATAAAGTATTGATGTCACGTAGATTTCAGATGCCAAAATATTCAAAAGACAAACTTTCGTGTGTCAAAATGAATTTATGTAGATTATTTTAGTAATATAGGGTTGACATAGATATCAATTGCAAAGGATTCATAATGGGCAGCCAAATAAAAGAACAATACTTAAAATTTTGTTAACTGTTAGATTCAAAATACATTTTCATATCATTTTAAAATGACAAAACGATAACACCTATTACTTTATAATAATAGTAAGCGTAATTGGCAAAGTTTCTACAAGTAATGATACTGTTTCAAGCTTTTAGAGATTCGACAAGTAGGTCATCATTCCGAATTTATCCATGTACTGATTGAACGAAATTAGTTCTTGAAAATATTTCCTCGTTCCAATGCAGTGCTGTTTACCTTAAAAAAAAACACGTAATTCCTATACTTGAAAGAAATGTTTTTGAATAACATTTTTAATTTAAACTACAGTAACTTTCGTTCCAAAGATATAGCATTAAAATTCATAATTGATTAAAACGAAAATTTATTTTCTAAGACTTAAAGAAACACTCCCATTGAAAAATTGAATTTACGTATATCTTGGATTTATTTATTAGGTTTAATAATTTATAGCAATGAATGTTTTTTTTTTGCAAAAAATAAATAAAGTCAAAACGATAAAGTAAATTTATTATTATTGGAACAATTATCTAAAAAGGAAAGATTTTGTAAAGATTATTAATACAAAATCGTAATAATTAACGAGCAAATTCCAGTTCTCCATATGCGTTCGATGAGGAATTCAGAATTCATGAATAGTACATAGTATAACATAAAATTTTCTGACGAAGTTAAAAATTACATTTGAAACAGAAATAAAAGGCTTTAAATACAGATTTAAAAAAAAATGAGGCGAGTGCTCAATATTATAGTTAGTTTTTGTAATTTGGGAGTCAAATTGTAGACACAAACGTGTTTATTTGGTACTGTTTTTGACACTTACAAGTACGTTATTATATAGCAAATTATCATTTAAGAAGGTGATATCTATAGATAATATACTTAAACAGTTACAGTTCTACTCCCCCCAATTTTAATTAAAGTAAACATAAATGAACATTTACAATTGTCGCTTTCCACGTCAGGGTGATAAAAGGGTTGAGTCTTTATTACATGTAATTCTTTATATCAACAAAATGTCATTCCATTAAAATCGATATCGAATAAACAGAAAGCCTTTATTCTGCTTGTTTCTTTGCGAAAACAGTAAGCTGTGTCGGTTTCATTTCAATATCATCCATCAGCAAGGTCTTCTTCATAGGGAGAAGAGAGTTTTTTTTCCAAAATCTGACAAGAAATTTTGTCTGGGATAAAACAGTCATAACGTTTCCCACAGTGAATCACTTAATTTTTCTTTCGTTTGACAATGACGATCTCTCACAAGAAGTTTCTCCTGATCAAGAATATCGAGATCCTTATTGGTTTTTACTCAATAATTGTTATCATTACCATCAGCATCATCACTGATCCCTGTCCCTTGATATAAAATGTTGCTACTTTAATTTTTCTAGAATATCCGAATATCAGCAGCATCTAATGGTCAGTTACAGTTTATGGCTAACTACCACTTTAATTTTCGTTGCGATCTTTATCACTTCAGGATTAATGTGTGTAGCGCAATGGACTCTGAGGGAGCAGCTTCTAACACTAAACCCTTATAGTCTTTTCTGGAAAATACCAAAACAGGAGAAATGGCCTTCTGACCAGTTGAAACGAATATTAGCTTAATTATTAGCTAACTCGGACGTACTGTAACATTCCTTATTTCCACTTTCAATTGTTTTCATAGAATCAGGGTAAAATTTAATTCTACACCAAACACCAAGATGCAGCAGGTTCTATTAAATTCGTTCACTACAACTTTCAAAATTCTTTGATAGGTATCACTCATTTCTAGGCTGTATCATATCAATAAAACATTGTTGTTAGTATCTATCTTCATTCTCTTCAAGGTTACAAAAATGCCAAAAAAAATCGATGGTTCTTTCTGGTCTGAAGTTGAAATTTCAGAAGTTAGACAGACCCATACCTGAGACATACTTAAGCTGGTTTGAAGTTATGCTTTACATTCGATTCTAGAAAAAAAAATATCTTTAATTTCAGCGTAATACATATAAGCCCATATTTCATATTATAGCCATTGGGTAGTCCTTGGATCCTAGTTACGCTCTATTTTCAGCAACTTCTCGCAATATTCGTTCGGCGTTGCATCTGATCAATCAATATTTCGAAACCAAACAATCTTCCAAACTGCAGAACATCCAAAAAATAGTGATAGGTAATAAAGAGTGAAAAGCGTGTTTATCGTTCACAAAGTATTTAATATCTCATGACTAGTTTCAGCCTAAATGGCCAGATCAACGTCAAAATAGGTTATTTATTGATCGAAAGATGGTTATTTACGCCGAAACTAGTCATCAAATATTAAATACTTTGTGAACGATAAGAACGAGTTTTTCACTCTGCATTATCAATTACTAATTAACGTTCATTGGATAGTAATATAATCTAAAAAATAGCTTTTCATAAGTAAATTGTGCATCAAACTCGGTTAGAATGATCAGGGCTAGTCTACGTCTTTGCGCGTCTTTTGTTTGTACCATTTTGAACACAAAATTCTTCGAAAGCAACACTTCTCAGCTTTACAATTGCTTGCAAAAACGGAAGGCTCACAAAATAAGGATCGCCAAGCTTTTGCGTAAACAAGAAATATTATACAATCCACGAGTATCAAATGTAAGAAACATGCATATGGTATGGAACTTGCAGATTTTGTTTGTATTTTTGTTCGGTTGGAAATGCACTGCAGTGCACTTAGAAGAATTTAGTTGCTACGCCAACGTGCCTTAAAGGAATTCCGGAAGTGCGGCATCCTGTTTTGAAAATTCATTTTGGAATTTAAAACATCACTATAACTTAATATCGGCATTTCCTACGTGATAGTATTTATATACAAGGTGTTTGGTAACTAGATCGCCAAATCAAATTCTATCTGTAAAATAGGTTATTAAATACAAAACAAAGAGTACATTCTTTTCCGATTGGAAGTCGTTTAGGAAATAATGTAAGAAAAAATGTAAACTTAAGCAGCTAGAATTGAATGGATTTACTGTTGACGACTCGTCATCAACTAAGTAGTTGTAGTGACGTTTCATGACTTTCTGTTAGTGCTTTGTTAAGATGTGTTAAAAAGCAATTCAGTAACGCAGAGTATGCTGATATTATTTATGTTTATGGGAATTGTGATGGTAACACTAAGGCTACACATCGGGAATACAATAGAAGATATTCAACTAGACGACAACCTTTTTCTAATTCATCTTGAAGACTATGAATTTGGAACTGGTGAACGTTGTAGTAGAGATATACATCATCAGCATACTGTTGCACAAGTAATTTTCATTACTGATGCAGTACTTGATGAGGTAACAACAAGTATTAAAAGGATAGCAATGCAGCTACAATTGCCGTACAACTTTATTTTGAAAGTATTACATCCATAACATCACCAGAGAGTTTTCTTAAACTTCTTTTTATTTAAAATTAAATTTAGGTTACGGATTCAATCCCCATAAATCCAACATTCATTTGCAGGTGTCCATCCAATAAGTTCTTTTTCTCTAAACCATAAATTGATTTTCTTGTTTTGCCGAGTCTACTGAGTCTGAACCATAACATATTTCTTCCTACTTGAATACATAGATCGCCGCGAATTTGTATCTGAGGCACTATCTGCTGGATTGGTTGCGCCCAACATCACTCTGCCTGGTTTGTCGACAGAAATCATCCTTCCATACCATAGAGACGACAGGTCCGCTGCTCATATATTTTACTAAACCTGAGAAAAAAGGTTTGCCTGCCAAATCGGCGTAACGTTTTTGGAAGCAGTTCTTTCTGGCGCAAGTAAATTTTAATGCAACCAGTTTAAAACCTTTCTGTTTAAAGCATTTAATGATTTCACCTACTAATCCTCTTTGGACACCATCTGGTTTAACCATGATGAATGTTCGTTCGCATTGGTTAGCCATAATTTCTTGGATAATGGAATGTCAGGAACATGCAATCATACAACAATGCGATGCAAAAATTTGCAGTTAGGCAACGAAGTATAACGGTTAGCATTTTATCATTGGCTACTTGAACAGAATCGATAGAATCTTTGTTAGTGAAACGGTATGGACAGATGAATCTTTTTTTTTTTTCGAGGAATGGAATTGGCAATGTTCACAACACGCACACGTAGGCTTTACAAAATCCCCACGCAGTTAGAAATAAAGCTTTTCATCAAAGAGTTAAATTAACATTTGATGTGGTATCTCTAATGGACAATTTATCTCTATTCAAATTTTACCTAATTATTTAAATGCTGTCGCATACCCAGCAATTTTTCAAAAAATGACTTTGCGAACTGGTAGGCGACATTGAACATGCTATCACTTGAAGACACACCACTACAGCTGGACGAAGGTGGCTGTACACCAATTCAATGGATTGGATTGGAAACATGGTCCACTCACTAACTTGCAATATTCCTAGTTTTAAATTCTTTAGACTTTTATTGAGTCAAACCTAAAACATTTCATGTGGTGACCTTTCGTTCATAATTGGGTAATCTGACAGTTGATAATGGAATAAAAAAGAAATTATGAACTGTTAATTTTTTTATTTACTGCATATAAAAGTAAAAGAATTCTTATTTTAACTATTGCGTTCGTTAATATTTAATATTCAAGCACCGAGGAAGACATTTTGCCGAACCGGTTGTGCAAGATGTTCAAGTTTTAAATGCAGTTAATAAAAAATTATAATATAATTATAATGAATTTATTGTCATTCGCGTTGAGAAAAGAATATAGTGTGTTTTTGTAACTGAATATTTCCTAAATGACGCCCGATTGAAAAAAAAATGTATTCTTTGTTTTGTATCTAGAAACCGATTTTATATACAAAAATTTAATTTTGGCAATTCAGTTAAAAAGCTGGGTTTAACTGAATGCGGAAATAAACTATCTACATACTTCTAATCTTTCAGATTTTAAAAATTGCTCCTACATTTACATATTTTGTTTTTAATTTAAATTGTGGTTCTTACAATTTTATTTTATTGATGGATCTTCATAGAAATGTATGCCATGTAGGTGGGCGTATCTATTTTCAATTGCCTATAAATAAATTTATTCTTACCAATTGAATTATCTCATGAAATTCTATCAACATTTTTAGTTCATCTTAATCCTATCAAATGTATTTCAACGGAGGCTTTTTAGGTGATTTATTTTTGTAACTCTAAACAATAGAGTCTAACTAAAGGCCGTTACAATTAACATGTGTGAAATTCTATGCGCTTAAGCGCAAATAATAGCAAATAGACGCATCCGTTCGCGTTTACGGTCTAGCAATGCAGAAGTCTAAAAATACTTTGAATTTCAGTTGCTTCGAGACGACAAAAAGGCGACTCTCCTAGTCAACGAGGCTTTCCCCAAACATGCCGGCGCGTACGTAGTGACCGCCTCGAATATTGCCGGTGAATCTACCAGCGGCTGCACCGTTTCCGTTAAGGGACGACTACCAATCGAAACATCCGATTCGGAATTGGCTAGTGACATGGAACCGATCAAACCGTCCATACAATTACACCTACAGAATCTTACCGTTGTAGAAGGCAAGGAAGCGCGATTGGACTGTGTGATAGTGGGCCAACCGGAACCGGAAGTCATCTGGTACCACGACGATTTACCTGTGAAAGAATCCCCAGAATTCCAGTTGAAATTCCAAGGCGATCACTGCACCCTCATCATACCTAGTGCCGTAGCGGAGGACGCAGGAGAATATAAAGTGATCGCGAGAAATTCCGCGGGCGAAGCTTCCAGCAAGTGCATTTTATCGATCAGCCCAGCTGTGGAAATGGAGGAAGACACGAAGCCGGAGGAAGAGAAACCGGCTGGCGTTCCGCCAAAGTTCAGCAAATTACTTTCGGACATCTTAATTTCGGAAGGCGACAAAGTTATTTTGGAAGCGACCGTCTCTGGAGAACCCACGCCGGAAATTAAATGGCTCCTCAATAATCAAACGATAGAGGCTAGCGATCACGTCAGATTGACGCACGACGATGACGGCAACCTTAAACTAGAGATTGAAAAGGTACTTCCGGAAGATCGAGGCGTGTACACGGTAAAAGCATCCAATCCTAGCGGCGAAGCGAAGTGTTTCGCGCAATTAATCGTAAAATCTTCCAAACCGACCGATGTAAAAGTTCACGAAGAAGCGAAATCGGCACCTGTCTTCAAAGAAACCTTCACGGATCGTGCAGTATTCCAAAACACCTCAACGAAATTCGAATGTATCGCAGTAGGAAAACCAGCTCCAAAGGTGCGTTGGTACTTCAACGACGAACCGGTATCAGGGAAGAACTTCCTAGTTTCAACTTCTGGTGATAGACAAGTATTAACCATCCCGGATGCCAGTCAAGAAAATGAAGGCAAAATAACTTGCGTGGCGGAAAATGATGTGGGAAAATCTACGCTTAGCGCTCATTTGACAGTCAAATCAGTTAGCGATGGTTACTCTGCAGGACGCCAAGTGGAACTGGCGCCATACGCGAGAGACAATACAGCAACACACAGAATCTAGTTACACGCTCAAGAAGGAAGTCATAGTACAGTCTTCAACGTCCCAATCCAGCAAGATTGTCTCGTCCACAGGCGCCGCAGAACCTCAGGTTGAAGAGCATAGAATCAGTTCGCACAAAGAGCAAGCATTCAGACAAGTAGACGAGAAACCACCCGAAATACAAGAGGCGCAAAATTCGAGAGTACCACCAGTTGGAAAACAACCCGTCACGTATGAGAAATCGTCAACTTTTGTATCTACAGGAGGTGTCCAGGAAACTAAAACTCAGCAAACGCAGCAAGTTCAGCAGACTATTGTTCATAAACCAATAATTAAAGCAAGACCTCCAAAGTTTATAACACCAGTCATAGGAAAAATTGTCGATCAAGGTAGCAATGTAATCTTGGAAGGTATTCTAGACGGTTTTCCCGTACCCGAGGTAACATGGACTAAAAGTGGGGTTCCAATCGCTTCTGGTGACGGTATTAGAGTTACTTTCGACCTCAACCGCGCACGAGTTGAAATTGATGATGTGCATGCGAATGACGCTGGTCAGTACACTTGCACAGCTGTGAATGAAGCGGGTAAAGCAGTTTGTACATCGGATTTAGTCGTCAAAAGTAAGTCACAGAAATGCAACTACCTTTGAATAAATTTCTAACTTCTGTCTGATTTTCAGAAACTATTTTCCCACCAGTATTCGGTCATCGTTTACAAGCTCAGGTTATCAAGAAAGGCGATAGGATTATAATGAATGTGGAAGTTACTGGTACTCCAGAACCTACAGTTACATGGCATAAGGATGGAATTCCTGTGGAACAAGCACTGAAAAGCGGATATAAAATTACAAGTCAAGGGAATGGTCACACCCTTGTTATAGAAAAAGGTAAACGTTTCGTTTTATATGTATTAATACTAGAAAAAATAAATATGATAAATTATATTTTCAGCCGACCTAAGTCACACAGGAAAATACATGGTACGTGCTGTTAATTCAGGAGGTGAAGCACAAAGTATAGCTGATATGGCGGTATTTGAACCAACACCGGATACAATGGTAGAGGTAGTCAAAACTGTGGTTTTCGAAGATGTTCGCAAACATGAAACTCTGGTAAGTGTCTTAGAAAGTTAATTTTCTAGTTAATCCCTTTTCCTTCACACATAAAAGTACAATTTTCTTCACTTTTTGAACAGACGTCAGCAAGTGATAAAAGCACAAAAACGGTTTCAACTACAGAGCAAGCAGCTACCGAGTCTGTACAAAAACCTGCCGAACTTCCAAAACCCACTCCTCCTACCAAAATCGAACAACCACCACCCAAACCCTTCGAACTACCGAAACAAATAGAAACTAAAAGAGAAGTTGAAATTATTACATCGGAGAAACCGCTCTCTACTGAGTCGACAGTAAAATCATCAGAATCCCAGTTTTCATCTTCGAAAACGGAATTTTCTTCGTTCGTTCAACAAAGTGTTAAGCAAGAATCGAAAACACTAAAATTTGAGAGCAGTACTCTCCCGCCGCTCGTAGAATCAATTGCCCCCACTAAACCAATACCAATCGAGAAACCAATGGAAGAACCGTTTACATTAAAAAAAGAAACTGAATATGAAATCATATGTGAAGCTGCCCCTACAAAAGTTGAAGAAAAGACCGAGGAAGAAGAGGGAATAGAAACTTCGTCAATCACAAAGCAACAGTCTTTAGACTTTTTGGTTAAAAAGATGAAAGAAGGCGAAGAACCTTCAAAACCGAAGGAGTTGCCAAAGGTAGCTCCGATCAAACAAGAACTATACACTAAATTCGAGGATTTCTCGAAAACGGAGAAGGTAGAAATCCAAAAGCCCGAATTCCAGAGGTTACCAAAATAGAAATAAAAGAAGTCGAATATCCAAAACCTGAACTTCCGAAATCTGAACTTCCAAAACCTGAACTACCAAAACCGGAAGTTCCAAAACCTGTACCTCCGAGAGACGAAATTCAAAAATTTGAAGTTCCTAAACCTGAATTACCAAAAGTTGAACCACCAAAATCTGAGACTCCACAACCAGTCATTGAAATGCCTCTAAGCCATTTCGAACAAACCGTGATCACAGAAACGCGACAAAGTACGACACCAACTAAATTCGAACCATTACCGCGCTACACAATGAAGACTGCTACATATAAACAGTACAGTACACTTTCAAGTAGCAGTCAACAAAAGTATGAAGAAATTAATTTAGTTCCAGAACCGCCCGCAGAAATTTGTTACGAACCCTCCCCTACAAAAACGGAAGAGGTATTTGAAAAGTCAAAGCGTTTACAAGAATCTTATAAAGAAATAGCAAACGCGGAAGTCCCGACTGTTGTACCTAAACCGCTGCCTACAACTGCAGCACCTCAGCATGCATTTTTAGAGCAGTCAAGCATCAAAAGCGAATTTTATAAATCAGAGTCAGGTGGACCAATATATCGACCAAGTGCTGATATTCCAGTCAGACCAGTGTCACCAAGGCCTTCAGCTGAAGCTCTGGAAATGGAGAAATTATGGGCAAGCCAAAAGGTAATGAATCAGACAAAACAGTGCCGACTGTTTCCTCGAGTTACATCGTTGAAAAGCATTCTACCACAACTGGCTCTCTGGGACCTGCAGTGGACGCTATAGCTATGGAGAAAATGTGGGCTCACAAACACTCTGAATCTAACATACAAAAATCTTGGCCACCGCCACCAGCGGAACCAGCTAAAGTCACTCCAACGTGGTCAACAAAAGACCCTTGAAAGAAGATTACACTCCTACTGTTGAAGCCGATAACGCAGGAGTCGAAGACCACAGTAAACAGGATCTTTCAAAGACCGCCTATGAAAGCAAATGGATACCTGCTTCTTCAGAAAAATTCATACAAGAACCAAAAACAGAACCACTCCATGTGCCTCATATATCGCTGAAGTTACGCATGAACATAAAGTTAATGAACAGCAGCTCCTACAACGTACTGATTTTGCAGAACATAAAGAAACTAGGGAAAGCGAGCTTATAGAGGAAAAAAGTGCTAAGGCATCTGAGATTATTAAATCTTGGCCACGCTAAACCAATTGACACCGATAGTTTCCATCAAACCAACACTTCAATTAGAGTCCTGGCAATCAGACCTGTGTCTGTTCAAGATATAACTGATGAAGTATATCTAGAACCAGGACCCACCGCCAGAGATTGGTTTCGCTAGACCCTCCTCCTGTGGGAAAGAAGAACTTCTTATGTGGAAACCATTGAGCAAGAAATAGAGAAAAATTTGGAGAAGGTCCCTACAAAAGTCTTCCGCGGGGTGCTAATAAGAACTGTACACCACCACTTTGCCTCCGAAGAGAGAACTTCCTCAAGCACCACCTCCTCTACCGGCCTAAACCAAGGATTGAAACCGCCGAAGAAAGTTGTACATGTCGAAAGAAAAACCATTTGAAAGATTTCCTGACTTAGAACCACTTCCCATTTAAAGCTGGTCCTGAAACACCTAAGCCGATCAGGTTGTGGGCCTCCGACCAACACCAATCGAAATTCCCATTAAAGGGGGAAATTTACAGATAGCGACTAACGAAAGCGACTTTGAATCTGTAAGAATACCTCGCAAAATGGCGTCCGTATGTCAGCGACACAGAGGAGGCCTACATATAGGCGTGTAACAACCAACAAAGATAAAAGTGGGTGCATAGATCTCGATCTACAAGAGAGAGGAGCCATTACCAGCCATCGAAATTTGAACAACGCACCGAATTTGAAAGGTCCACCAAGAACCCGTAATTGATTTTGAAACTAGCCGTCAGATACGGAAGGGAAGCTCAACAAACGAAGAGTCAAACCAAGCATTACACGAAAGCATGAGAACGAGGAAGGAAGTTATAAAAAGAGATATCTCCGCCAGAACTGAAAACCTGGATCACCACCAGTGTTTGTGCAAGCAGAACCTAAGCCGAAACAACCATCGCCCAAAATGAAAGCAGAAAAAATAGTTGTTGACGGTTATATGGCGGATACTGATGAGGCCATTTACTCTACGTCACAAAAAAACTGTAAAGAGCGAACATAGGCACGAAGAAAGAACGGAAACAAATAAACAATATTATCAATCCTTCTCAAAGCAGCACTGATGAGGTTCGTTCCATAAAACCACTATTTCCCGCTAAAACGTCCCCTCCCAAATCCTCACAGCACAAAAAATACGTGCAGTCTTCGATTTCTACCAAGAAGGTTCGTTCGATGTATAATTTGAGGGTTTTTGTGTGTAAATTACTAACTATGCATATTGTGTTTGTTTTGTTTTTCTTTCTTTTTCGTTAAATTTTAGTATATTGTAGAATAGTGTTTGTGCAAGACCGTACTATTAAAAAAAAAGATATATTTATTAGTTACCCTAGGAATTTTCTCATATACAGTTCTGTTTCTCAAAAAACGAATAATTTGCTTAAATTATTTATTACTGAAGGAACTAATTTTACAATGTACGGAAACTTAACTGTAATTTTGCCAAAATAATGTACTAATTAAAACAATAAGTATGAACAAAGAAAATATACAGAGTTATAGAATAAGCACGATTAGGTTTTCCTAGTATTCCTGCGGACGAGTAACGAAGTAGTACACCACATTTCAATATTTTATTTTCTTTTAATAATCTATAATATGTAGAATTAAGTGCTTTTTTCAAGAATATTAGTATTTTGCATTTACAACTAAAATACATGAAACTACTGCATTACTTTTTCAAAATGGTATTATCTCTTCGAGACACCATATTCCGTGAGCATAACTGTAACTAATTTAAGATAAAATCATCTTAATATAAACGACAATGAAATAAATAGCCAGAAATTCTTCGACTTACAATTAGATTTGGTTGCACCTAAGGTGTTTCTTCTTCCATTATTCTTCCCATATCTAATATTCTTTATAATATTCAAAAAAGAGAAAAGAGTCAAAGTCAAGGGGGGTTAATCTACGGGGGCAATTTTGGAATTTACAAACATTTGTAGTAATTTGCTCTATGCCTGAAATGTTAGCTTTTCATAGGAGTATCCAAACCAAACATAAAACGAACAAATTTCTGTAATTTTCAAAAAACTAAACTAAAAATAAATCCCGAATAGGCTCGTTCGACGACATATGTACAGTTTTTAGTTATAAAATTAACAAATGCTCATCAAAGAAAGCTTTTACTTAGTTCGCAGTAGTAGAGAGTGATGGTCAATAGAATGTATACTCCTATATATCCAAAACCACGAGTATACTCTCAAATATTACCCTCCATTACTCGCACTAATAACTCAAAGTACCAGGATATATTTGTACCATAGTGGCATCTCCGAAGAAAAAAAATCGGCAATCTATTTTACATTTTTCTTATAAGTTTTCGAATTTTTAGTAAATAATCGAAACTCCTAAAGAAGTCATGGCCAACTAAGATCTATTTAAAGGAAGTATTTTTAATTAATTATCCAATTAATATTGTTGTATTGAATTTCTCACATGCAGAATATTGATACCAACATTTTTCATTTTCAATAGAATGCAAAATAGTAACCGATCTAATTTATGAATTTGTGGTGTTATGTATGAGCAGTTTGCGTTAAGGTAATAAAACTCAAACAAGATTAGTTTATATTTATCTCGAATTCTTAACGCAGGCAGCTGGCATTCTTCGGAACAAAATAAATTATTTTTTAAAATATTTTCTAAAAAACCTAAAGGCCTCTTACCTTTTACAAAAAAATAATATACTCAAAATTCTATATAAAAAACAGTTTTACTTGCCTTAAATTGGAAGTTTTTGTTTTACATATTTTGGACAATTTTATAGAAAAAGGCGACAATATTTCAAAAAGTATGAAGAATAGGTAAACCATATACCAATCGATGCAGAAATTTGCACTACATTCTATATTATAATAGAAAATCATGTTCTGTTTAAAAAAAAGCTATACATATTGGAGATGAGTTTTTGAACGCTCTGTATATAATTTGACTATGATTGCTGTAGCAACTCTGAACATCTTCCCCGTGTGACAAACTGAATCGATAAAAATTGCACCATTCCATTTTAAAATAAGAAGATTGGTATCAAAAACCACTACACCACTTTGAGACTGAAAATGCTATGCTTAAACTGTATAGTCGAGGCTTCTCTGCGTATTTTAATGGTAAAGTTCGAGAAATTCTAACAAATCAGTTTTTTGTGTGTCCGCCTGCATAATTCCTAATATAGGTAGAGAAACAACACAATGTTTACGTATTGTAGGTCTTCTATTGGCGAGCCATAATACTACATTTATTACATACAGCACCTGATATGTAATAGTGCGTGTGCAGTGCGCGCTTGTTGCCGATAAACGTTGATAAGCTGTAACAATAAATTATTTATTATTAAAATTAAGTTAAACTATACACAGTGAACATTGGGGCATATAATCTTTGTTAGTGTAAGCAATTACTTACATTTTAAGCATGCCATCCCTGTATCTTCTTGCACAGATTATTCCCATTAACTCCCCAGAATCTTAAAATTTAAAAAACATAAACGTTTCATCTAAGCAATTTCATCATTTCTATCATAAGAATATTATAATGATGAAACTCTAATAAAGCTATCTTGAACCAAGAGAACTACCAAAAGTTATTGTCATATTATCTTCACGAAAAACCACATAATTTGGATTAAAAATGAAATATCTATACAGATCTATTTTCCAATAGGGGTTTATTCTAGAAAACGCTACTTAATTTTGCCATTTTAACTAGACCTATTGTGCTATGAAATTCTCTGTCCGAAACATGGACCAGAGCTTCCTTTTTGTCTTGCAGAACCTAGACCTCTCTGCCAGACCTGTGATGCGCATTTTATATTCTTAGAACCCAACTCTAATAAACAATCCTGGTTTGGTCAGTTTATCTGTGGCTTCATTTCACTTCACACCCGTATGGCTCTGTACCTAGGCCAATGTTATTGTGCTTTGATGATTATTTAGTTTAGGATGTACATTATGCAAATTAATCCTTTTAGTGTTAGCTGGTTGTCAGAGAATATAATGTTGGTTTTACATAAGTTGGTGATCGATACATATCTCAAATTCTTTGTTCCGGCAACCTGGAAGTAGCTTGGAACGCTATTGTATTTTCCCTGAAGCTAATCGAAAAACCCGTTTCATTTTTTCCTATGTATTCCTAGTCAGACTCCAGTGTCTATTTTAAAATTGTTGTTTAAAATTAATAGGGCTTATCTCCTTTATCTAGAGATTGATGCAGAGGCCCTTTTATATATGATTACATATAGATACATACAAGATTTTTTTTTCGTAATGGAGCACTTATAAGTTTCTTAAAAGAAAACCAAGAATCTAATAGCTTATCCAGCTGTTGTTAAAAACACATAAGTGCAGCTAGCAACCTTTCTCATTATAAGTTCACACTATCATACTTTAAAGTGTTTTCGTATTTAAATAATCAGCTGAAATATTACTAGTGTTGATATATTTTTGGGAACATTTTGGTAAAAGAAAATTGTGGTAGCGTAGATTTGATGTCACCCATGATACAGATATGGCGAATGTGGCTTGCCAACGCGAAACATCTGTATCTCGAAGTGACGTAAAGAGCATGAATATTATTTAGTTGTTTTTTTTTTTGTATTAGATTATGGCTATTTGGTTTGCCGCATCTTACAGTTTATGTGTTTAAATAAATCTTTTACTTACTATATAACAATATATAATCTTAATCTTCAAAATCTCTTTTAGGAACTCATAAGCACACCTATCATAACTAGCGTTTCTACCACCGAAAAATACATCGACCAAGGAACGAAACAGCAGATTCTAGAACCATTCCCGTATCAGCCGGAACCAGCGCGTCCCAAGAAAACCAGAGCGCCACCTCCTCCTAGCCCATCAAAATTCGTGAAGGGCGAATTCAGAGAAAGTGACTACGAAAGCGAATACGAGAGCAGGATCCCGCCTGTCTGGAGACCCAGCTCAACGGAACCGGAACCAAGTTACAGACCGGTTAGACCAGATTTGACGCCTACTGGAAGAATTAGTCAAACCAGCGAACGCATCCCCACCCCACCAACGCAATTTGACGTACCACCACAACTGGGAAGTATGCGTCCGAAATTTGAACCCATAGAGAAGCCCACGAAGGTTGTTAAGATGGAGGAGATCGTGAAACCCATACCGAAACCGGCTTTATACAAACCTCATGTGCCCAAACATGACGTAACAGAGATTATCGTGGCAACACCAGCTGCTCCGGAGAAAATGCTACAACCTGGTACACCTCCAGAGATCGGTTATGCACCGGGACCACAAAAAACGCAATATTATAAATCCACAACCAGTACGCCTTATCAAAATGCCGTGCAAACGGAAACTTCCAACGTTATGCACTTCAACGAAGCAACTGAACACAGTCGCCGAACTGTAAGTCTGCAGCAGACAACAAAGGTAATCAAATTTGGAGACCAATCGAAGGAAACTACCCACTACAAGACTGAAGGTGATAGGCAACGTTATAAGGGTCCACCACCGCCTAAGCCGACCAAGTTTATACCTGGAGAATTTAGAGAAAGTGATTACGAAAGTGAAATCGAAAGTGCTCGGATAAAACCGAAATGGGCGCCGAGCGGAAGCGATACTGAAGACTTCCACTACCGCAAAGTCAAACCACCTTCCATAACGCGATCGTCCAGTGTTCCTACGTCCCAAGAAAGGGTTTACACGCCCATGGAATTCGATACTCGTCCACCTGAAATCTCGTCGAAGATATCAACTGAATCTCACGTGAGCGAAACCAGCAAACGCTTCGGTCAAACAAAATCTAGTCAAATCGTTAAATCTTCCGATTACGCCTTGCATCCAGGATCACCTCCGGAATACGGTTATGTTCCGGAGAAGGTGACAAAAAGCGCCGCAACTAAATTAGCTTCGCAACACATGGATAGTATGACTCACTCGTTTAAATCCAAGACGCAGAAGTTCGTGAATGATATAGTCGGTGATATGCATAAGAAGACAGCCCAAAAGCCTATTTTAAAGGCTAAAGATGACACTGACGCGCAGGTATACAGAGAAGAAACTCGAGCTGCACAGTACGGTGAGTAAACTTCATGATTTCGTGAAATCTAAACTTCTTACATAATCAATACATACAATACAAACTTGTAGTGAATAACACGATAATATATGTCAGGAGGGGTGAGGGGTCTAGGAGAAGTTTGCAGTATTACCAATGCCACAATTTTGTGTTTTTTTTGTCATTTTATGCTTTGGTTTTTCTCTTTTCACTCCTTATTTTCCAGCTGTTTTTTTGTGCTTAATTTTAATTTTCAATTATACGTCAAGCCCCATTTTTTCGGCGTATGCCCCTATACATTTCAATTTTTCTCTTTAGAAATCTTGTCCTTACGATCTAACTTGCATCAACAGAAAAAAAATCCTTTTAAATCTTTAAAACCCTAAAATATTTGTTTGGCCCAAGGCACTTCCATTGCTCCGTTTAATCCAAAAAAAAATTGCTTGGCAATTGTCTTTATCTATATCTTTCAACAACAATTACTTCCAAAATCAATACTTTCTTTAAGTTGCTGCCTTATAAACTATAACATTTAGGATACTTTTTTCCGACTTAAATGCTAAGTTTAAATCTTAATAAGAATAAACGCACGTTTACCCTTAAGAATACAACTACTACCCACTTTCCTTAAACGATCCAGTTTGTTTATTAACGTTGTGTTGACACCACGACTATTTAAAAATATACCCACAAGTTAAAATTAAACGGTTTTGGAGGGTTATGTAATGCCATTTCAAACAAATTAATTTGTTTCTTTGGTCCACTTAATTGTAAACCTATAACTATTGTGGTCTAATAGTCTTAATATATTGACATCAGGGTAATTTAAAAATGAAAAACCTTTAAATATTCAACAAGTTTAAATTAAACGGTAAACACCTTAAACAGAGTGCGACATCAATTTGAATAATTGCATTTACCTCTTTGTTCTACGACGCAGCGGTTGACTTACAATCATTGTAGTGTAACTGTCTCAAACCGATCATTTCTTATTATTTACGATATGTATTAGCATCACAACAATTTTTTAAAATTGGTATTCGATTTAATGTCCGCAATCTTTCATTACAGTATTGTTACGCTGTAAGCAGCAGTTTGGATTAAATGATGCGACACCATTTTGAATTATTGAATCCGTTTCATTTAGCCAGCAATTTACTTACAGTCGTTGTGGTGTAACAATCTTAAACGAACAACTTTCAGTTTTCCTAATACATGTATTGGCATCACTACATTTTTTTTTTAAATTGGCATCTAAATTAATCTACACAATCGATCATTGTCCGGCTGTAAGTTACACGTTGACATAATGTTGGCAACACCGGAACGAAAAATAGAACGCTGCAAATAAAAAAATAACATCGATTGAGAGATTCCGGCACGCTTTTTACATGAGAGACACATAGTTATTTTGAATTTGCTTGCCAACATTAAAACCACAACAATATACAAATCTAGGTTCACCAACTTTGAAATATAAAATAATAATATATACCTATGATAATTATTAAAACTAAAAAAAACGCGTTTTTTTTTTTTTAATTTGTAGCCACTAAAAAAGTACGTATGTTCAAAATATGTGCATATCTATAGCCTCAAAAATAAATTCTAACTTTCTCTAACAATAAGTAATATTTTAATATTATGTCATCTAGTCTCAGTGTCGTTGCTTCATGATATATATTTCAAATTTGCTGCTATAATAGTGGTCACGTGCCGCGTTCAAATATAATCGTTTTGAAACATGCTGCAACTTATCTACCAATCGCTTTGTAGAAGAATTACTTTAATTGGTGATAGGTAATGGTACTAACTATATAACTGATAATCTGGAGAAAATTTTCATAATAATAGGCGAAGGTTTGTCTTATGCTTTTCAATTATTGAGCTGGTGTCCAAACATTGAAAAACTTAGTCTCCACTTGGTCAGTGTTTCAACAATCCAATTTAGTAATTAACTACCTTCTAAGCAGTGTTGAGCGGAAGTTAACCACTATCCATGGATAAATCAAGAATTGACGTCATTTTATTCTCTCTTTATTTATATGTTTAAATTAAGTACTTTATATTAGGTCACATTAAAAACATGTGTAACACTCGGTTGATATCCTAATTATTAATTAGCGTTAGTTACTTAACCTATGTATAGTAGCTTAAAGTTGTCCTACAATTATTGTTATGCTTTATAGATACATATTGTAGTTTCAGATCAACAATTTAGCAAATATCTTCACGTTAATAATGAGATTTCCATTTTAAATTCTCATTCAACTATTCTTCCACTTATTAAGTATAAATATACTTTATATTACTTTTAAAATGTATAATTATTCCTATTGTTTTCTTTCTGCGTTTCACTTATTAATGTTGTTGTCATATTTTTAACTTAAAATTAATTTGCAGACTTTTTAATCCTAAATTAATATGCAATAAAGCTATTTATTGAATAAGATATGAAATAAGAAATAAGTACTAATTTAATTTCAAATAATTTTATATAATTAATAGTAATTCTTTTCGTCATTCAATAATTATTTATTTTATCATTATTTGTGCAAATATTCAGTGCTTGTATTTTGTTCAATTCAATTCACCTTTTCATAGAAAGATCCATTTAACAATTTTATTATATTCAACTGAGGATTAAAATGCAAATTAATTTTAAAATATAAGTATAGCAATATTAAGGGATGAAAGACGAAAAGAAAACCATAAGTATATTGTATATTTAAAACTGATATAAAATAGTTTTGAATATTTGAAACGTAAATTGTAATTTACATTTATTTGGTATTCTATTTCCTCAGAAATCATTTTAGTAAATGTTTGCTGTAAGTAACACTTGAATGTTCCACAAATATTATGAAAGAATATTCTAAGGAGATTCTCTGTGAATATTAGAAGGTTTAAATAGAATGTTATAGGAATATACTTTTCATTATAGAATATTCTTCGCATATTCTTACAGAATATTCTATTGTGATCCCATTTTTACTTCCTAAAAATATTCTTAAAATATTCGTGCTATTTGGATAACAACTAGTTGTAGCTGTTTTCATAATTACATTTCTTCAACTACTAACTGTAGTTATACATCATCTTTAATTGAAAGATGTAACTGATCATTATCAACTACTAATAATAAATTACCTACAAGGGTAATTATAAGCGGCGATAGTGCAGTTACAGTTTATAATACGTAGTTGCAACTACAATTTTCCCAACACAGCTTCCATATTTATTATATTGAAATAGAGTAGTAATTATAATTTTCTTAGGCATTGATGTTAACATAGTTCCCTAAGAAAAAAATAGAACATACTAACTTACATGTACTTTTGCTCTTGCTTCCTTTCCTATACGCATGTTTTTTTTTTCTCTCCCACTCAGGCACGAAACATGTCGATCCCGACACCGGTCTTATATACTTTAAGTATGATTTCGGTTACGAATTCGGAATAATATTGCCCGGCGAAAGTAAGGGCGGTGAAATACCAGTTCCGAAGAAAACGATCATAGAACCCCCAAAGAGAACGGCCGACATAGAAATGCCGGTTCACCACGAAACCTCCGCGAAACCAACAACGAACAGCCATCAGAATCAATTCAAGCCGAAAAAGTTCACACCGGCCAGCAAGAACGTTAAGTGGGAACCGACGTCGGAGAGCGAAATGTCCGAATACGAGGGAGAAAGTAAGAAAAAATTGTCCGGTACTCGTTGGGAACAGTCCTCTTGCAGTCCCGTGTCAATTTCACCAAGTCTACCCAGCACTTCGCCTGCTTTCAATAACTATTCGGGTTCAGGTATTACGCTTTTGCATGCTTTGGTGTATTGGAACTTTATTCTAACTTCTGTGAAAGCTAATTAATTCTTCTTAATTTTGTTTGGGGTGTTTCGGGTATTAATAATTTAACTTCTTAACTTCAATGTGACATCACTGTTCATTTCTCTAATTGTAATTTATTATTATTACATCTCAACAAGCGATGTTGAACCTCATTACATTATTGATAGTTGCCCCTGTAGATACAATGAAGCTATAGTGTATAAACGCTTAAATCGGCTATATGATGAGAAAACAGAATAAATCACTCTTATCTTTAGAAGCACTTTCTTTATCAAATAAGCAAAAATGCTTTGTAAATTACTATACTTACAATTAGTGCATAACATAAAGGGTAACAGATTAATTTCCTAAAATCCTTTTTATAGAAGCTAGACCAAATTACTTAAATACATTTTACAGCGGAGATATGAAAAAATGAGATGGGTAGTCCAGAGTTAGTTTTTCGAGATGAAATTGGCCAAGTTGAATTTTAAATTTATCTAACATTTTTAGGATCTTTAATTATTTTATTATTTTTCTTCAACTTATATTATGCGTTATAATGTTCTTATTGTTTAAACTTCAAAAAAATAGTTATTGTAAGTTCTGGATTGGTGGATTTTGATGTTAGGTATTAGAAAACAAGGAAACAAGTTCTATCCAATCCTCCAATTTTATTATTATTACTACCGGTTTCGGTTCTAAGCCATTATCAGGTGTACTGTATGAATAAAATGACAAATTATAATATAACATAATAATTAGGACACATTTCAATACAAATTACATTCAATTTCAGATTTTAATTCAATATGAATATACAACTCAACATACACACACACATTTTAAAAAATTTATATGTATTTGTTATACACATACATACATATACGAAAAATTATTTACATCAAAAGAGATTGTACAAAACAGACAATACATACGCGTTCCGTTTTCTCATTTAAAGTATACAAGACATATTAAAATCAGTAAAATTAGTGTGTTAGTGCTAAATTTTTACATAAGTGACATAGCCTCGAAATTCTACTGATGTATGTAAGTAATAAATTTTAAAATTCGGATTATGTTATACTATAATTTGTCATTTTATTCATACAGTACGCCTGATGATGAGCTAAAGCCGAAACCGGTAGTAATAATAATAAAATTTGAGGGTAGGATAGAACTTATTTCCTTGTTTTCTAATACTTAACTGCAAAAAATAATTTAAATTAAATTAAATCAATTTACTGTCATAATCACATAGCAAATTTTTAGAATTAAAAATGTGAACGACTGAAAATTAGTCATTCACACTTTCAAAACTTGTTTGCTGCAATGATTTCGCAGCAATTTGTTTGCAGGTCAGAACAAGGCAATTAAGGAATTGTCCAGCTAATTGAAAATATAAGATTGTGTTCATGATTATGTGTTGTATTTTTTTTAAATACAGAGATGATGGTGAATGGTAGTTATTGGCACCTCCACTAAATTTGCTAAATTTGCTTGGAAAACAAAATAATAACTTATATATGTGTTTCTTATCCGTGAGTTATTTTAGTGATTTAAGTTATATTATACGGATTTTTAAAAAAATAAAATAAAAAATAAATCTTGAACAAATGATGAAATAATGAAACCAGGAAACTATAAAGCAAGAACACTATTAGAAATGATACAAATTAAAAACATCAAAACCTCCATTAACGATCGTCAAGGTATCTCACAATTATCAAATATAAATACTTTTCAATTTTATAATCATCTATACAAAATTCTTTATTAGCTAACCCTGTATATTAAACATATCTTTCTACTTAACATTCATAAAAACCAATTCAAACAAATTTTAAAAATATATTATAAAAGAATGTTTACTTTCAGGTAAAATTTAAATTTAAAAACAAATAAATACATTTTCTAAATAATTAATATATATTTCAGTTTATAATGGCGTTGATTGATAAAACTATAGTGTACTATAGCAAAACGTCAATAATTTCATTAAATCATTTCTTCAAGATCCATTTTTTTAAAAATCCACTACCACCAAGAATATATAAATGATTAAAATAATAACGGTAATCAGTATTATCATTGAACTGTCTGAAATCCACATGCTTGTAATTCGGCAGGAAATGCCAATTGAAAGAGTCAATGGAAAAATGATATAAGTGAGCGAAAATCTTATTTGTCAAAGTAATAGTTAAAGTTCAAGGCGACCATAGTATATTTTTTAAACAAAGCTTTATTTTCAACAATATTTCATCAGCATGTACGAGTTACAGCTAGACTATTGTTCCTCTGAATAAAACTCTACCTAAAAGATCTAATGCAGCATTTATCTCATTTTCTTCTGAAATTGTTACTTGTACCACTTTTCCACTTAGTTACTTTGCTTATCTATCAAGGGACTCTGCTGGGCTTTTATATACATCTAGGGTATCCACGGCATACTAGAAATCTATTAATAGTTTAAATTCGCGGTATCTTGCTTAATTTTGTGTATTTTTGTAAAGAATTTTGGCTATTTAGTTATAATATAAGCTAGTATATTTCCCATATAAAAAGTTTATATGCTGACAATTCTCAAAATTTTGATTTTATTTGTAAATTCCGATTAAAAAAACTATGTCAAAAATATCTACTTTCAGAATTTTTAAATGGTAAGAACTTATGGTGGATAATAGAAATTAAATAAAAATCAATTTCTTTAAATAACTTGAAAATGGTGAGATAAATTGATAAATTGTCGCCAATTATTTTATTTTATATTTTTATTTATTGGACCGCCTATACTAACGACACTGGTTTTATTTTCAAATGAAAATTCACACAGGGGATCTTATATTCCACTAAATAACTTAAGCAAATAGTTAACCCATCAATCATTTTTTTACCTCGGAAATTACATGCTTTGATTTTCTACTAGCTCACATCAGAGGAACTGAAACGCCACCAAGTTGTCCAAGTACTCCTGGAAGTATACCAGCTCAGCAAGGAATCAAACGCGCTCCGCTGTTCATAACAGTAAGCTTCTTTCCACTATCATTAATAATTTAATAAAAATTAATTTTGTATAATTATTACAGCCGCTAAGGGATATTGCAGTCGTCATTGGTCAAACTGCAAGGTTCGAGTGTATCGTACAATCTGAACCACCGCCAAGCATCTTATGGTCTAAAAACGGAAGAATCATAGAAAACTCTTCTGACCATCAGATCTTCTACAGGAACGGTGTATGCAGATTAAAATACCTAAAGCATACCCAGTATATATGCTAGAAATCGGTGTTAGGGCTAAAATTTTTAATCGATTTTATTTTATATTATAGAGGATGCAGGTACTTACACGTGTACAGCCACCAATCAAGTAGGTGCAGTTGGTACGACTGCAACTCTTCAGGTTCCAGGTGAGCGAAGATCTACCTACATAAAGTAGAACAAGGTGGAGGGTTTTTAATATCTTAACGTTACTTAACGACGCCGAATGAGAAATGGTGCTGCTAGTCAATGTATTTGATCGGTAATTAAGAATTAAAAGGTAACCAAAGTCGTTACATATTTAAGGAAATATGTCGATTTTGGCCACCTTTTCCACTGCCAATTCGTTTATAAAATACGAAATGAAAACTCATGCCTTTAACAGTGCCTTAAACCTAGATAGGTATATTTTTTCACTTTTTCTTACACTAATTCCCTGTTCTCTTCTAACACTCAAACGTGATCAAAGCACATAGTTATGTTGCAATTGATTACATCTTAAGTTTATTTATTATTATTTACTTACAAATCTCGCAATGAAATAAATATAAACGATACTGTTGCCGCTTGTGTAAGATTTTTTTTTGTCTTTTCTTCGACTTATATAAAATATTTGTGGCGATATTATTTATAATATGATACTAGATAGCGTGATATACCATATAACTTTGCCGAAATGTGTAATTTCTGGTCATACCTTTAAGCTTTATATAATTTAGTAGTGTGTCTAGCTTTACTATGTATGTATTACTTATTATTATTTGTTATTTGTTTATTTAAATACACCTATTGTGATTGTTAAATTGTCATGATTAAAGCTTTCTGGCAAAATACGTATTCTTGGGTCTTTCTCTACCTCTTTCTCCTAATTAACTGGTGGTTAACTATAAGGTGTAACTTTGGAGCTCCCACGTTTGTAGTAAATTTGGTGGTTCGTGTCACTCCATCTCTATTTCGGTATACCTAATACGATTGCCTAATAGAGATAGAATGACATAATTCACCTCGGCTTGAGTGTAGCACATTTTTACTTATTATTAGCAAAATGTAATATCTTCACTTATAGCTCCTTGTAACAATAACCTTCTTGTAACAATAATTTAGAACTAGATACGCAATAAACTAACTAGAAAACTATCTTCATCGCTGTACACAGCTTATCTTCATACAGAGCTAGCATATTTCTCACGCAGATATTCATTGAGAGGTAAGTGTGAGCATTGTAGGTAACTAACACTGCGTAGGAAATATTTTTCTGTTCTATTAATGAATAATTTGATGCTAAGGTATGTTAATGGCAACGTAGTCTACATAATATAAGTTCGGTGGGATGAACTGAGTCGTTAATATTTTAGAAATATCTAGCAAAAATTATTTATGACTGCGATTTATTTAAACAAAATATTTTCAACTTGGACTATAAACTCTAGTACCATTTTATCAAAAATCATTTATTTCATTACAGCTAAATATGTTTTCTTGCTTTTGTATTCTTATTAATTTGAATTTTATACATAGACTTTAAACATAAAAAAAATTACAAAATTATTGTGTATGAAACGTTTAACCAATTAGTTTTGCTAATGCACTGATAATTGGTGAATAAATATCGGTTTATTATATTGTACATATATTAAATCCAAGCAGTTACAAAAACAGGCAAGCCTGTATTACCTGATATTTTCTTTCTAAAGATAATAAAATAATGCCCAACACTGCTAACAACACAATTATATAAAAATAGATCGTGAATGATTTCTTCATCAGTTTACTTTATTTATGCAAAGCTAAATAATTACAATTCATCCTAAACGCCGTACTTTCTAGATAGCTAGGTACTCTATACTGTATACTGTAGCTGTGGATTGCATTCTGGCCCACTGGAATTGGGAAGGATTTCAACTGTAGGCGCACCTACGTACGAAGTCGCAGCACAGATTTATTAACGTTCGGCGAATTGTTATAGTTCAACCGAAGTAAAATGAGCGTGATATTCTTATTTTCGCTAGAGATCGCTATCGATGGTATGAATAACAGCTTAATAATCAATTGTCTAAGTGAGTTATTGTGAACACGATTTATGAAGTTTGTAAAAGCTATATTAAATCCAACATTATAGATTTGTGTTGGTGAAAAGGGAAATAATCAGGCAATACTCATCTGATAACTAAAATCTATTCATGCTTCTTTTCTATTCTTACTTATTTTTATATCGAAGCGTCAGACAATGCAAAACTATAAATTTTAGTAACAGAGCTCATAAACAATATCAAAAGAAAAAAAAATTAAAAGGAGCTTAAAAGTCAATAATCAAATAAAATAACAAACATAAGTTCTAAAAAAATCCAACAATAGTGAATAAAGTACCTATTCATCCGAAAGTAGCATATTATTGCAATAATATTCATCTTCGGGCTATTTCTTAATCATTAATTCACAAAATTCCATGCGACGGTAATTATCGTTAGGTAAAAGTTCTTGGGATATGCTAATCTTGTACGACCAATATTTATTCTTATATAAAAGATTTAAAACAGTTGCCATATAACAAACAAGGGTCTATTAAACAAGTAAAGTCGAACATGTCTTAAGCGGAGATTACACCATAGTATAAAGCAATAAGGGCGATCTCATTAAATCCTTTGCTCTTTTGTGGTTCGTTTTCAACGACCTTCAAGCCTAGCTGCCACCTTGTAAAGCTGTTGCCTACAATTTTCAAACATACATTTTTAAGAAAGTAGGAAAATATATTAAAAAAATCTACAATTTATGCGTTTTTTATTCTAATATTATTTCAAATATTAAGTGGTCCATTAAAAGTTTATGATGTTCTATTATTTACTTATATTTGAGATTTGGCACCATTATCTGTTCGATTGGAACTATAAATGTAAAATACTTTAACCAAAAAAAAGAGTTTCCTCTTTTTTTTTAAATACAACGCCTGTATTTTAATTCGTAGTATTAAATATATTAAATATTAGATTTTCGAAATACTAACACCAATACAAACCAACTTATAACTAAGGTGAATAATATATTTTGGTAAATTTCTTGTCGTTTGATTGATTGTTGTCTATAATGTGAATAAATATGAAATGTGAGGGTTAAAACTGGCAGTATTCAATACAGTGCAGACCAAAATTACATAAATTTAAACAATGAACATAAAATGAATTGCATTTAGTTAGTTATTGTGATAAATAGCGATAAGGTTTACACTGAGTAGGTATCTAACAATTAAATGAATCTAATATCACCAAGGAAACTCTGCACAACGACAATAGTTCTTAATTCTTGTCCTCTTGCAATTCTTGTCCAATTGCTAATTGTCGCGATTTGATTAAAAAATAGATCTATTCGGAAATCCAAAGAAACTGCGACCATCCTTAGTATCAGAATTTATCTTGCAAGAGCGAATGGCACATAGTATTGTGCCCATTAGCGTCTTCTTTTACGGTTATCTCACTCAAACATAACAATATAATATACTTACAACAAAGTATAGGAAAGTTACGATCACTAACCTTTCTTTTACACAAATAATGCTTCTTATCAAGGTACATTAATTGCTTTAAAAACTGCATGGGTAATTTAAAACTAATAAAATACGTAATATAATATAAATAAATAGAACAGTAAATCCTGTAAGTTAAACTGATAAGTAAGTTAATGTATGTACCAATATAAACAATAACAAACTCCCATATTGGAAAAGTGTTGTTTGAAGTAAAGTTAGGCTTAGAAATTGAAATCCCGATGACTCATCCGTTGTCCTTGCTGATTATAAAAATCAAATTATTCTATATTACATTACCTAAAATATTTTATAAAGGTTTTGTGAAATAACAGTGAGATGTATAGATAAAAGGGTTTATTGGAATTGTACCACTATCCTTACATTTCTATTGATCAATTGATTATCAGTTGATTTTGGGGAGAAAGGACACCAGAATATTCTGAACCTCCTTTAATAATATAATAAATGATTCTTGGATAAATTTGCGAAAGTAAATATCAGACCGTGATCATTTTCATAATCATTGAAACTAAATATTTTAGAAATAATTAGAGCAGAATATATTGCAGAATTGTGTTGTGAAAGTTTGTAATTTTCCACTTTGCTAAGCTACTTTACAAACTAAAGATCGCACCACAGATTAAAAGATCAGACGATATAAAGATCTGCGAGTGCACAAAAACGAAGTTCTCTTATTTTCTAGTTAAGTCGTTATATCAAATATCTGTATAAATGTAGTCCAAAGTATTTAGAAAATCCAATATAACCACTACGCAAGAAGTGCTACTCCCTTGACTTTAGAAGAAAATCATGACAAAAAATTTGTTAAATTACCTTTCCTTCATATTTAAAAAAGATTTAGGCGACATTAAGACGTAAAGAATAAAACTTGAAAATTTGCTTCACCTCGCGTAAAACACTCGGAAATCATCTACGCGTGAAGATAAACCTCATCCCAACGAAAGATCGGACATTTATAAAATCGGTTGTAGCAGGTGCTATAAAATTTACATTGGAAAAACAAATTCTCTGATCGGAACTAGGTTTAAGGAACACATAGCAAGTTATCGCTATGGTAGACTTGAATCATCCAGCGTTGCGGAACATATAAACGATACCGGATGTAAAATCAAGAAATAGAAGGCCTTGAGTTAGTGAAGAATGTACAATCACCGACAGAATTAGCACATACGAAACCATATATATAAAAAGAAACATTCAAATGACTTACTGAATCGAGAAGTGGCACCCATCCACCACTCAAGTTTGATAGATTTACGGGGGTAGAAAAGATTCACCTTTGCCGCTAATTCTTTGTATTTCGAAGGCTCAAGTAGACGTAGAAAAAGCAGTTGTAAATATGTTTCCCTTTTCGAAGGAAATAGCGGTGTATGTTTAGGTAATAGGTCTTTCCTTATTTTTACGGAATTCATACGCTTTCGGTCGATAATGGGAACCTAGGTGTTTCCGAAACAATTGGCTCAAATTAATAAAATCTGATGTAGCGATGGGATATTTATGTGTCTATTACTACACTAAAGTTCTTGTGATATCTCTGTCAAATATCTATAATAAAATATTGGATGAAAAGGCTTAACTATAACAAAAGATCTTTTATAAAAGACATCTTGTATAAATGTTTACCCAATACGATATAAAGTAAATAAGAATTCTCTGTTAAATATCTATTATCTATTTATTTATTGTATAAGATCCTTGTCAAAGAATATTTATAGTGCAACATCCGCCATATGAAATAAAAGGTGGCGCCACCTTTACGCTAATTTTTGTACTACATTTAGTGTGTTTTTGTCACATAGGTAGCAACTGTGGTGCACTGCAACTTAGTTAAATTAACTAACATTTTTAATTGAAAAAAAAACAAATTGTATTTTTAATCATATTATACAGGGGATTAACTACATCAATAAGTATGAATAAAATTTATTATAACCAACGCAGAATCAAAAATAAGTAGTGTAAAAAATATGAATTGAAATACGTCTTTAACGGATAAGAGTACAAAAATAGTTGTATTTGAAAGGTAATTTCCAAAAGCTAATTAAAATTTCATATTTATGATCCTTTTTGCGCTAAAATTAGGAATTAAATTATAAGCAACATAACTTTTAAATTGGCAGCGGTACAAGAAATGCACAAACCAAATCCAGCAGACGGTAATCGTAACAACTCCAGAAAATTAAGTACTGCCTTTTCAAAGAGTCGAAGTGATAAAAAAAGAAATATTTTATTAAATATAAAATTTGATCCGTCCATGGTGTTGCCAACAAGCGCATATAAATTTTACACACTTTTTATTTTAAGAATGTGGATGATCCGTTAGAATGCATAAAAAAAATAATTACGTCTTAGTTTTTCGTTCTCGCCCACAAACTCGTCACCATAAATGCGAGATGGGTCCTCTCCTCGTTATTTACGCTTCCAATATCTTACGAAAACAATTGAATCAGAATTCTAGAGTTTTTCCACTGACATGTACACGGACCAACTCTGCCACGTCGCGCGATGGAGCGGTGCCCAAGGAGCTTCTCAAAATAGATAAGTCTAAATCGTAGCAGCTGTAGCTGATTCCCCCCTATCGAAGAATAAAATTCCTATCGGTATCCGCCTTTTTTATGAAGGCGTTAAAGAATAAGGAACCAAACTGATTTACCGGGATACCGTGAGGTAAATTTCAACAAGTCAATGTACTGAATGTGTGCCGAGTAAAATTAAAGTTATTTCCATGCGAATGTCAGTAATCGTTGGGAATTTTTGTTTGCCACTAAATATTCCGGGTTTGTTAATGTTTTGTCGAAACCCTACATTTTATCGATGCCAAACTCTGTTCCATCATCTATCAAGTGGCAAGAAATTTACATATGGCCAAATCATAATATTTTAAATCTCTATGAGATATTACAAAACAGCATTGCCCCCAACATACAGAACATTTAAAAGCAAGTGTTTTTTACACCAAGAAAAATTACGGAATATGCCAATATATTTATTGAGACTTCAAAAAACCTATTCAACCTTCTCTATATGAGGAACCAATTGATAGTACACGTAAACTCACTGCCCATTAAATGCAATGTTAGTATAGGATGATTCAAATTATAGACTGAGTGTACTAAAATTAATAAACAACGGCATATTGGCAATTTCTAGACAGAATGATACAATAGACCATCAATACTGTGAACAAAGAAACGGAGGCAGTTACCACTAACTATTTGTTCACATTAAGTTATGTGATTGATTTTATGCTCGAAACAATATGTATTGTTACATCTGCAATTGTTTACTTATTTGTAATTGCAATTTTGAAAAATATGAAAATGCATTCCAAATATATTGTGTAATCTTTTGTATTTGTATATTGTGTTTTTCAACTCTTTGTGCTGCATCAGTCGTATTCCTTTCAATATTTGAATATAGTTCAAATTTAAGTCTGCTTTTTTCTTCTGCCCATAGGATTCATATGCTCAACGCATTCACTACATTGTCTGATGTAATTCGATTGTATTTTTTGTTCATCTTCCTCATCTTTAATTTCATGTTCTTCTTTTATTTTCGTCAAAATTGTTTAAGTGTGCATCCATATCGTTCCATGCAATTACGTCTGTCTCATCCAGTTCAAATAATATATACACAGAGTGATGGATGTTATGTGGCAAAAAAAAAGTGTTGAAGATCACCTATTTCAGCTAAAGCTTCTGTCTGACCTTTTTTCCATTTTTGATGCAATATACTAACAAGGAAACCCAAGTTGATCTCTCCGATTTTGATAAAATTGTGTAAGAATGTAGAACACCGAAAAATATTTGACACGTGTTTTTTTTAGCGTCCCATATTTGGGTGTGCTGCAATGGATACGTCATCATTATCTTTAACAGTATGTGTTTGATAACTACCTATAACTGTAACAAATGGAACACTTTATAATAATACACTTTAGCGAGCTTAATTAAATAATTTAAAATTTTATTTATAATCAGTTGCATACATTGGCAAGCATAAACACATTGATTTGCCAAGGCGTAAAAGTGTAATTTATATTTACGAGATGATCAACAACACATAAACTTTTTTTGGCCTTAGTTATTACTTAATATAACAAAAGATTTTTTATTGAAACACAATATAAACTATGAAGAAAAATAGTTTTTTGTAGGTGTACATAGAAATGACCGTAACCTCCTAAAATGAGCATTTAGAAAAAAAGTTCCAAAAGCACGTAACCTTTATTCTTTCATGTAGTTTAAAGATTAAAAAAAGAAAAGTCGAATTTGTAATATACAAAAAAAGGGGTGAGAAGAACATTGTATTTTTCAACCCACTAACCAGCCCGTTGGTGCGCCACTGTTCTTTTTTCAACCTAAAATATATAGCTGCTAACAAGAAATGATTTGATCTTTACCCGATCTAGATACATATTCTCGTTTCTGATATATTGTAAAAAATGTGTTTTTGGGGGAAACTTTGAGTTCCCATTACACTCCCTGGAACCAAAAATAGGACGCTAAAAAAATACGTGTCAAATATTTTTCGGTATTCTATATTCTACCAAATCTTATCAAAATCGAAAGAGATCAACTTGGGTGCCTTTCCTTGTAAGTGGCAAATCATCCTCCTCTTGTTGTTTACTGAAAACTAGAATTTTGCTCCAGTATTTAACAGTCAGTGCTGAGTCTAATCGTATCCGTGCACACATCATATTTGCAACAACATGTTTTGTTGTCAACTTTTTTAATGTTTCTAAATTGGAACCATTTGCAATGATATTGCAAAGAAGGCTACTTCTGTCTGATCGCATTGTAATCCATTTGTTGGATAAGAGGAGTTACATTTGGCGAGAGGCATATTATTGTAATTTGCCGATATTCACTCTGTAATTCTTTTATTGGTGTGTGTGATGGAGCATTATCTAAAATAAGTAGAGTTTTTATTAGGTAACCACTTGCATTGTAAAAACGCGTAAACTTCCATCACAACAATGAATGAATTGTCAGTAATTTTCGGAGATTTATGTGTGATAAACTAAATTTGCATTATAAACTTACCTAAAAACAAAAGAATTATAGAATCAATTCTCAAGAGTGTGCTGATTTCCAAGCTGATTTGGAGTAGCGTGGTCCACAGCAAGAGATAATTTTTAAAAACCCTGGAATTTACTAGTAACCAAAGCCATAGGGTCGGCTTTCATTGGCATTTTAGTACATGTCAAAAATATTAGTTGTTGTTTCACATGTATTCTGCCTGGAGCAGTCTTTTCTTCAGATGAAGCAAAGATTTTCCCTAGTAGAAGCTTCCTGTAGAGAGTTGATTCATCAGCATTATATAACCGATCAGGTAAAATTCCCAGTTGTTCTATTTTATTTTTTAACTGAATTTTAAGTGGTTTAAGTAGCTCTGGCTTAGATGATATCTTTTGGCCTTTCTTTGATCATGTACCACTGACCAAAACGTTCTTACTTCTTCGATTCAAGAATTCATTTCTATTTTTTCTCTTTCCCCCAATTAAGGATGTTTAGGCCCCTTTAAAATTTTCATTTTATCATGGTCCTGCATAAGTACAAGTCACCGCATGTAATATTAATTCTTTTTTAGTTTTTATTGTACAAATCGTAAGCTTACATAAGAAAAAAGGTGTAATTTAACGAGTGAATTTAAAAATATAAGTTTAAATAATAATAATAAACAATTTAATGAAATACTACGAATTTACATTTCATGGGATATTTAAATCTTCCATTCTTTTACTAGGAAATTTTTACTTCAAAGTATGTAAATTTTTTATATTATATCATATATAAAATACATTCAAATTATTGTAAGTTTTGGATTCGTGGGTGCAATTTGAGGTATTAGAAGCAAAGAAAACGCAGTTCTGTGTCCAATCATGAAACTTTTATTGTATTTAGACCGGTTTCGGACATCATCAAGTAACGTAAAACTGCAATGGAATTAAAATCAATAAAATTAAATATTATAACTTTAAACAAGTCATTATTGTTTGTGTATTGTTTTATTTTTATTTATTAAATAGTGTTAACTTCACACATATAAAAATATTAATGACGTTGCTTCATAATTCCATTGACGTTTTAGCTTACCTGATGATGGCCTAGTCCGAAACCGGTCGTAAATATAACAAATAAAGGATTGGGTATAGCACTGCATTTATTTTGCTTCTAATACTTTAAAATATACACATTTTCTTTTAAATTACGCTATATATCTACACTGTGCTACTCTAATTTATATTTACGATATTAATTGACTTTTGCATCTAACGCTGCAATCTTATACAAATTTCTTATTTTATCTGCTATTATAGTAGTTACTAATTAGCTCTATGTAACATATAATACATACATCATAACCAGATACAAAAAATCATAAAAAATGAAAGAAACTTAAACCACAAAAACATTACTAAAATAGATCAAAAGGACACCTTACTAACAAATAATACTCATATCCTCAATAAAGATAATACGAAATAATAGCTTGGGCTAAAAAAATAGTGCTAAGAATACAATTAAATATATTCAATACTAGATGTAGGAATTCTGTACTTTAAAAATAAACCGGAAGAAAGTAGAGAAGTAGAACATCCCTTAATAGAAATGCGGTGGAGGTAAACTGTAGGTAATCTGTTTTTAAGCATAATCGACTCAAATGCATCATCTAAAAGGAATGCAGATATAAAGAGGCATATATAAAATACCTAACAATATTTTAATTACACTTAAAGTTTATTAATTTCGATATGACCTGTCGATGCCTGTAGTGTAATATTTTACATGCACACTTGAAAATACAAGCCAGTATGTTACAAACATACATTCATATATTCGGATACCAATATCTAAACAAGGATCTTGACTGCCTAATTGATGTGAACCGAGTGCATATTTCCAAAGCTTTAATTACTAAATGCAGCTGTCCAACAATTACCAAAAATAGATTGCGTTGTATGGAACAAACTAAATATAGTCTTATAAGTAATTGCTCATATTAATCCATCGTCTTACAAGGAGTACGACACAAGCAAGTAGTCATGCGTGAATAATATTAGTTTCAGAACTTGTAGAGTAGGTATTACAAACATATTACATACGCCGATACGTGATAAGAATTTCTTAGTAGTGAATAGTACGATGTTTAAATGAAAATCAATTTCTTCATTATTAAACGCAGTACATGACTACATCTAATGAAATTCTTATAATGATGAGAAAAACGTAAATATCAAATATGCAGTTGTATTTCCTATTTTGTTTAGACACATTATGCATTCCCACAATGTTCTAGAAGTTTTAAAGTAAGAAAAGAAATAGTATTTATACAAGTTGATTCATTTTCAACTTTTAACGCAGGGATCTCGTTTCTTATTAGAAATACAGGCTAGGTTTAAATTTGTCGAGGTTGCCAAATTTTGAATCCGAAAAAAAAATACTTTTAGACAAACACCGCTCGAAATTCTCTTCTTGGTCTGTTTTACAGTATTGTAGAGAAAAACTCCGAAACACATTTTCAATGTCATCCATTCTCGATGTGCTGTAAAAATTTTTGTGTGAGGTTTCAGTTCGGAACACCATGTCTTTTTTTTTATTTTTATTACACATGCAACTACGTTTGATATTTTTGTTTTTGATATTACCCTTTAATTAATGAGGAGTACATTTGAGAGTAACAATAAACTAAAAAAGTTAAAACTGTCAAATACTTCCACTATTATTCACGCTTTATATTTTTTGCTATTATATAATAAGTTCCATGTTTCTCATCTGATGAAGTTGACAAGTTGGAACCGATAACTTTACATATTAAATAATTTTTCATAAAAAAAAAATGGAAAATACTTATTTATCATCAATTCTCACTGGCTAATAAACGCCAGTAAGCTGGTGTAACTTTTCCGTAAATTTTACACCCTCTTTGGAACAATTCAAAAAGAATAATTAAGAAACACCTGCCGGATACCTAGTAAAGCTTATCTACATTATATGCAATCCAACAACCCGCAAAACATCCTGAGTTTTCGATGGTTTTTGTTAGTGCGTATTTACCTTCCAATGACTGCTACATTATCAGATGTTATCTCAAATTTACCACTATTAGTAATCCCACCTATTGCCGACTTTTTTGTGCATCTAGAAGATTGAAAAAAAATAATTTACTTCTACCCATGAAAACATACAAAGTTTTGCCGTTAAAGACCGTGGCTGTATCTTCTCGAAGCCCTTCATCCTTTCCCCTTTCCCTTCATCCAGTCCATCATATATACTCAGTGTATTAGAAGTGTTGTTCCTAGAAGGAATAATTTTTTCAACTTGATTTTTTGGCAGTGTGATAGTTTTACATCAAAAATGAAAAAATAATGTCTTTGCAACCCCGTAGCTGAGTACACTCCTGTGCACGTCTAGGCATCGACGAACTGAGATGGTCGATAACTGCTTGTGGCACATCGTTCCAAGCAACTTGAACTTCGTGGATCAACTGTGCCAGAGTCTGTGGAGGATGGTGCAAAGTGAACAGTTCACTCCCCATGATATCCCACTCATGTTCAATGGGATTTAAATTCGATGCACGGAGTGGCCACGGCAAAACATTAACGGCTACTTCTTGGAGAAAGTCCATAGTTCGACGAACAATATGGGATATGTGTTGTCTTGCTGAAAAAGGACGTGAGGATGGCCATCTAAACAAGATAGTAAAGTGGTTTGTAGGATATCTTAAACATAACACGCAGCTGTCAAACCGCAGCGTCGAATAAGAAGAAATGGTGATCGGCTGCCATAGGCAATAGCCCCCAAACCATTACTCCAACAGCCCTGTGTACATGCCTCTCAACAGCAAACCTAATATCATATCGTCGTACTCTTCCACGGCCATCGTGCATACCTAGACAGGATCGCGATTCATGGCTGAAGACAACATTATCTCCGCATACTACCGTTCTTTCCACCAGTAAAAGTTGATGACAGTGGTGCTCAGTCAAAGGAAGCACTAATCGTGGGCGGTAAGAAAAAAGTCCAAAGGCTCGAATGCGGCGATATACTGATATGCCTCGGTTGACCAGTTGGTCTTTCGTGTTTCCTATTTCTTTTACGCCACACACAACACACGCATACCTCATTTGCAGTACAATTAGCACGGCGGCCAATTTCACAATAGGATAAACCAACATCTCGATAGGTAACAACTCTATCACTGTCAAAATCACTAACACCGTAATAATTTTGACGTCTTCGAACTCTAGGCATTTTGTAACGTTTAACACTCATAAACGGACGTAAATAACTGAACATTTCTGTGTTAATCAGCTCTCATAAAGAGGTTTCTTCACAAAAACTAAGAAATGATTTTTCTCATAAATAATTACTAAATGATAACAAAGTGCATTTTACCCATAGCTTGCTTAAATATAGTTATTCTGATGCCAAAAAATCGAGTTGAACAAATTATTATTCCTTCTGGTTGTAACACTTCTGATATCCCTGACTATATCTTTAATCTATCATTAAGAACAGCGGCGTTGCAAGGATTTGCCCTTCCAGAAGGGAGATAGGGCACATATTAGAAATTACCGTCCTGTTCGAATTTTTCAAATTTCTCATAAGGTTTCCGAGCACCTTCTGCACATATCTCCATTTCAGCACAGATTTATGCCTGTACGTTCAACTTGCAATAGTTACTCAGAAGGTTGCCCAAGAAGATTGCTGGGTAATGGTGGGCAAATGGAAGTCTTGTACTTATACAATTTTATTCCGAAATTTTGATTTGACCACTCACTGCTCCTAGCTTTTGGCTTTGTACCAACTTTAATTGATCTCTTTCATAGTTACTTGCACAATAGCTCTAACTGTGTAACCTATAATGACTACACTTTGTAGTGGGATTTTTGCAACGAAGGTGATTATGAACAAGATAGATTGACCGCAGATATTATCAGAATTGTTATTTGCGGTTCCGAGATCTTCTGCCAGGCATGTCAATCACATTTTTTGAACACTTGCAATAAGAACATTATGTTACGCTGAGGGCTCCTGATATTCACATTGTTATGAATGCCAATACATCACTCGGTGATATTTTTCTGTAATGTAACCAGGTATATTATGTTGTCAACACTTAATACTCAATATCAATTTAACTTTGTATTTCTGTAATATTGTTCTCTTATTGAATCTTATATCTATGAAATTGTTAAAGACATTATTATTAACCAATGACAATAACAATAATAACAGAAAATGAAACAATAAACTAAAAATAATTACGTATCTTGTAATTTTTGCACCAAATTATGTGCCAAATTTTCGCCGATATTAATTCGAATTCTCCAGGATACTACAAATAACAACAAATAAAGAAACCCTTAATTAAAATCACAGTTAAAAAATCTTTAGCACTCTGACGAAGTACAAATAATATCAGCGAAAATTTAGAATTGAATAAAAGAAATTAATTTGTGGGCAATTAGGCCTTTAACCACTCCTCATTGAGTATATTATGGCGGAAAAATGTATACGTTGATCTGATCTTTCAAAAATAATTACAAAAAAGAATTCTTTTTTGTTACGTCAAGATTAAACTTGGCATAAAGAAATAAGGAAGCGGATGATGACCGAAAAGAATCAAAATGTCATATGAAATTTTCAAGCTATTAAAGTCCAAAAATGTTTTTAGTATTTTCTGCAACGCCAAATAAGTAACAGTTTCTTTTCATTAAAAAAAAAAAGGATCTTTTGTCGCTGCTCCACCTTCCCTTCAAATTCACAACAAACCCTCTATAGTAAACAAGACTCCCATTGGTGAAGAACAAAAATAAATCAACTTGCATAGATAAGTTCTTTTTAATTTACATTTTAGAATTTGGATACTTGTTTACCTATTCCCAACTGAAACAGGAGCGTAGTAAGAATTTCGTGATTACCAAATAATAGCAATACTAACATATGTTAATTAAGTTTACAGTAAATTTTAATCTTCGTTCTTTCGTAGCCACTTGCCACAATTACAAGCAAACATACCAAATGTTTTCTCAGACACATAAACCGCGAATTTCTGGAAAGAAAGCGCGTTGGAACGAAGAATTTCTTTTTTGGTTTTGGGTTACCCGAAACCCGCCAAGCTGAGACAAATATTTAGAGCTCTTCCTCAGGATTGTTTAAAACTGACTGCTCATATTTTCGAAAAAAAAAAATGAAATCATTATTTCGGCCTGTGTAAATTTAGACATTCCACTCACTGTTTTTAACATCTTAACGTTATTGCTGCCACCACTAACTGACTCACCTTCTGAATCCGTTTACCTATTAATAGACGCATGCTCCACATATGACGGTTGTCTGTAAAAATAATATTTACCCGATGCAATTAACACATACTGCAGAAGGTATTTGATGATCGATCGATGGCTAATAAATACTTATGTCGCCTGCATTAAAACCTGTATGTTCTATTTCATAAGAATATAAACAAGCAAATTTATTTGACTTTCATATTTGAAAAGAATGATTGTAATTAAGAGAAGATGGAAAAGTGTATGGAACTTGCCTGCAGGTAAAAACTGATTCGCATTGGCACAATCTCAAAACGTATTAATTTTATAATAATATGTATGTACCCACTGTTGGCATTCATGCTCGATAGAAAATAGCTTTCGTACATATTTAGAATAATGTAACTTTCCACGTAGTCGCCAAATTTTTATGTTATAGTTGATTTCCTGTAGGTTTTGTCCGAGAGATAGAAAGATGTACCGAGCAGGTAAAAACGTTACTATCTTCTCTGACAGTCAGTCCGCACTTAAAGGATTAGCTCACAAGCATGGACCTTTAAGCTGGATTTGGGCGTGTAACCGCCCTTAAAGGAAAACTATCCTGCCTGGTTCCCTAGCCACTCGGCGTGAAAGGAAATGCGGCGGATGCGAGCGGACGTCAAGGCCATTCGTTGGAGCCGACCCCTCTTTCGGCACTACCAAATCACAAATTAAAAAATCCATCAATGAATATCAATGGATACATAATCAGTGCAAAGAGTGGTGGCCAAAATTACCGGGACAAAGACACGCAAAAGAGTTCCAAAGGAGCAGTGGCTGAATTCAGAGAGATCTACTGCATAAAGACGGAGACTATCAAAATGAATTATAGTCTGTTGACTGGTCATTGTAGATTGGCAGATATGCAGCCTGCAGATATGAACAGAGAACTGCCAAGAGAGGAAATACACCAGTTAATGTGCTGTGCCAATGTGAAGCGCGAGACAAGATGCATAGTAATTGGGGAGGAGAACCCCGCAGCTAGTAACTACATAAAAGAAGCCGCTCTCAAGATGATAAGCCTAATAAGAGGGAAAATTAGAGAGCGTGCTCTAGGAAAAAGGGGATCACAATAGTTCTGAAAAGGTCGCGGTGAAACAGGGCCACCCGAATCGTAATCTAATCCTGTAGGTTTTCCTTGATACTTAATCACAGAGCCACTAGCTTCAAATGAGCTTCTTGTTCAAACTGGATGACAAAGCAAGTTGATATCTTAATAGTGTTTGCGATCTTCTTTAAAGACGCTAACTGAGACATATTGACAGAGAAGAAGAGATCTTTCTTTTTGGGAGAAATGAAGTGAAAGCTTATTAGTATAAACATATTTATGCTCTACGGATTACAGTTTCAGAGTTGCAAGAATAGTAGCTCAAAGTTGGTTATTCAGTATTTTGGTATTTCAAGTAACGAGAATTTATTTTACGGACTATTCCTTCAGCTGCAACAACCCATAAAGAAAATACGAAGAGAAGAATCCCTCTAGCACTTATAAGATGTTATAAATAGCGCCGCCACACCGATAAATGGCAAACTAAAGGAGTGAAACTTGGTTAAACCGGACTTTTAGGTATTTGTTAACGCATTATTCACAATTGTAAATATTTATACAAGATTAGGCAAATGTATGAATCCATTCAAATATCTTTAATATGGCTACTTTGATTTTAATAAGACTTTTCACATTTAATTAAATGCAAATCGCGGATTAGGTGAGTATACTTATATCAGTATCAGACTTTCAGTTTGGCCGGAAATAATGTTAACTTTTTTATTTTAAGTGAATGTGTGTATATTTTAAGAATTTCAATAGAACCCTACTTCAGGGGTGAGTGTTAATGTTTAACGCCCCTATATTTAATAACGACAAAGATAGATATATGAAAGAAGTAATTAATACAAAAATAAAAGCCCTAGAAAATTATATTAAAATTAAAATGTGAAGAAACAAAAAGAAAAGTACTATGATCACGATATGATAAAAACAAATATGGAGAATCGTCAGCCGCTTTCATTTTTCTCAGATATGCACACATGCGCTAGTTTTCCACTTGCAGCTAGAGGTGCTGAAAAAGATGATGTTAAAGTGTAAATTAGTACCACTTCTACAACTACATAAAATAAGCAATAACAGTTTACACACTTAGATACTTTTATTCCACTATATTGATGCGACAGTAAACTGTATATATGACTTCGCGTAATTATGTATATGTACACAATCCAATATGAATAATTAATTAAGATGCAAAAGGTCTAAGACTTTGATTATTGGCAGCTTGCCTATTCATATTACCTAAATATTTTACGCGTGACCTAATACTGTCTACAGAGGCGCCTCTCCCAAAGCAAAATTGACAACTAAATTTATAATATTTACAAATACCTAAAAATAAAGACGAGAAGCAAAATTTTTGGGTTGGTTTTTGTAAATTACTTTATTACAAATACGTCTTTAGTTCATTCCAGTATCCTGGATTCTATTTCAGTTTAACATTAAAAACCAATACCTGTAGGTATATAAATTTTATTCAATCGGGGAATCAAGGGAATTGTAGGGGAATTTCAGAATATCAATATATGTAGTATCAGCTCTTTCGGCTAACAATAAAACATGATAAGTTTCGAAACCCTAACCTAACTAACTAAAAGGTTACACATAATAATAATTTCGAGCTAAGGAAAAGAAAATAAAAATAGAAAATGCAATCGCGACGGCAATCGAAGTGTCACACATGGATTAATATGTAACTACTGGGTTTTAAAAAGTTGTTCATGCAATTTTGATCTGAAGGTTGATCCGCGAATTTTAAAAGATTGAGGAAGATTATTATATAAGTCGATATTATATAGAAATTACTTTTAAATGAAATATACGTGGACAATAAAAGATACGCATGTTAAAGATACTAATAGATAGATGCCTAGAGAATGTAAAGTCCTTCTATTGGACATATTGGCAGATAGTTCCATTAGTTCAATGATCCATGCAAAATTATATAGGAAGAATTTTGAGTTTTTGTCCAGTATGCATTCTGAAGACAGTGACATCTTGTTCTAAAAATCAACCACATAAGATCTCCCATAATGTGGTATCCAGTTGTGCCAGACAATAATTGTTTATCGTAGTTTGTAAAGGACTATTCTGCTAATAATGTAATCCAAGATCACGATATACTTCGCTACATAATGAAAAATAAACTGGATTTTCTACGACGATTATAAACATTTACATGCGTAAATTTATCTCGCAACAAGATCGCAAACTGTAATAATACTAGAAGAACACGAAGCGGAGAGAGTTATTTTACTGCCTTGAAGATACTATGCTAAAAGTTCTGCAAGTCGGCCCGTGTAGCGAACACTCTGACACTAGAATCTCTATAATTTACAAGCTTCTTACACCAGATATGCTAAAAATTTGTAAAGTTTAAGTAATCAGAGAAACATATAGTCTAGCTAGGAACTGCATATGATCTACAGTACATTATTAACTTCTACAAGAGAAAATCGGACACAGCAATCGTGAATTTGAAAATTTCTTGGGGTAAATGCAGCTTTAGAAGGAAATATGCACTTATCAAAGCCATACATCACTTTTTTGTGTGTATTATGGCCACAAAAAGCAAAGACTACAATTTAAACAGAATATATAAATGTATATAGAGAAAAAGTTTATACATTAAATAAACACATTGGAAATTCGGGCGGGTGTTATCGTTAGAAATACCGAATAAGGAAAATAATGGCAAAAAAAAATACACAACAAATAAAAGGCCTCTTGAGTAGAACTGCACCAATTGAGAAATAACACATGTATGTATTAACTTGTTTGATGTTATGATAAGATAATTCTTTTTTTAAGAAAACATATGCATAGGATTTTAAAATTATATAAATTATATGCTTAGTTTGATAATGCCGCAAGTATAGCTACCAAATAGACATAATGTCAATCAGCCTCCCAGGTTTTGAACAATGTGCTTTTCACATGGATTATTACACTATTATTGATGACTATTCATTATTGTTGTTGTTTAGTATTCTTAATATTGTATTACTAAAAAATATTTTTCTATGTATTAAAAATACAAAAACAGATTAAGATTATTTAAAACATTTTACAACAATTAATTTCAAAAGAAATTTTTATTTATTAACACTCCGGTTATATTATATTTTCAAGAAAAATTATCTAACTATGCGCTGTGTAATCCAATGTCGTTCAATTTAATTGAAATTATAGGCTAATACTTTTGGTCTGTAAACAGCTTCGGGCAGTAGCAATGAAAAAGTATTAATGTATCAATTAACATAAATATTTAGCACTAACTGAGATTGACGACAATATGCTTTCTACATGTTTTGTTATGTATTATAATCCAATAATATTTTAAATATTGTATAAACGTGCTACATAAAGACAGTTTGTAAAGAGACCCAGTGTTATATTTGCCATATTTCAAGAAAATAGATCACGACGTCAGATTATACAGGCGATACTAAGATATATTTCCTGAAATACATAAACGGAAGGTTATAAAATAAATGATTCTTTGCGAACTCAATTGCTTTATTAAGAATTTTATAAATAATCTTAAACCTGGTTTTGGTAATTTTTTATAGATAGAAGAAAACTTTATGGTAATACAATATTTAAGAATATTAAACAACAATAGTAATTAATACATCAATAATAGTCTCAATAGTAGTCAATAAATCTGTGAAAATCACATTATCCCAAAACTGAGGAGGCTGACTGGCATATTATTTATTGCTGAACTAATACTCGCGAGCATAAATCCAAGTAAGTAACTAATATCAAAGCAGCACTAACTAGTAACATAATTTTAAATAATAAAATCCCATCACCACGTTTTCTTAAAAAAGAATTATCTCTACATAACATCAAACGAGTTAAATACATATATATTTCTAAATGAAGCCCTCTATTCAAGAGTTCTTTTTTTGTTATGTATTTTTTTTTCATTGGTATTTCTAAAGGAAACGCCGCCACCAATACTCCGATTTGTTTATTCTATACATAAACCTTTTTCTCTCTACATATTTATTTTCCTCATTAAATTTCTAGTCGTTACCTTTGATCGCAGTAATATATATATATAATTAAGTGATTTATGGCTAAGATAAGTGCATACGTCCTCCGAAAGTTGCATTTACAATAAAGAAATTTTAAAATTCTGAATTGCTGGTGTCCCGATTTTTCCTGTGAGAAGTGTACCTACATGGTTTTGTAAGTCAGTAGAGAATATTATGTAAGGTTCTGTATTCACATGTAACAGAACTTCATATTCACAAAGGAAAATCTAGAAAGTATTATGTGGTTACAATTTTAAAAACTTATTAAATTACAATGAAAAGTAAGAATAATTAACATGATTTAGTGAAAAGAGCCTCCCCTGTTTTTGGCCTATTAGTTGTATTAATATTTTGAATAGAAATCTTGAGATAAGGGCGTTGATTGGATTTATTAATATTAAATGCATTTTTTTGATAATCGTTTAAATTTTACATGCCGCTACATAAAACAAACTTACCATCATTTTCAAATGTATTGTTGTGGAAAATTACACATTGTGCACAAATATAAATAAACAGCTACATCTGAGACGCCGCCAATGCGTAGAATATTGCGAAAACACAGCTGCGCTGTGGTTCGTGTCGAACAAACAAGTTATGTATATACGCGTCATCACTGCGCATTGAAATATTCCACGTGATTTACGAGCGCATACAGTTTTTATACATGGGTGTGTTTTCCTTACTCGGTCAAAACAACTACAGGATTTATACGGGCAATCGGACGCTTTTCTATCAACACCTGTATGCACGTATGTTCGCTAGGAACGCAGACCTCCTTGCTTTAATGATTACATTCTGGAAATCAAACAAAACGTTTTTATTCCATATAAACTGAGAGAAACGAAAAGATTATTTCAATTTTTTTTGTGGTTCATATGATGTGGTGGGCATTGATCTAATCACCAAATAGGAAAATGAATATAGAAAAATGTTAGTAAGGTAAATTTTTGGTAAGATCAAATTAACATTTTGAGTATCAATTTAACATTTATTTAATTAAATTTAAAATGCCTTGCTCATATTCTTTTTCTCTCGGTGTAACAACTTATTTTATAATTTCATATAAATTTTTAAAAATAAATCTGATAGCCACCCCATTTTGATAGTCCAATCTGAACAATGTAAGTCGATACTTCATCGATGCTTCACTTAAAAATTAACCATCATGTATGCAAATTTATTAGGGAATTGTTTAAAATAAACCAGTGGGTTACAGTACAAAATTTCCAAAAAAAAAAATCAGTGCCAAATCAGTAACTTTATTGCATACTTTACCTTGGCTTGTATATATAATCTCATGCATTCAACCGTTAAACTAAAGCAAACTGTTTATCTAACCAAAAAGGAATCCACCCACATGCGATTTAAAAAAGAAAGAGTACATATTCCACATTGATTCCTTTAAATGCTGTTACTTCGATTTTACTTTAAGTTGAGAAAAAAATCTCGGTATAGCTATTTTGCATTCTTCCAAAGAATTTTGTAACGGTTTCGTTGTCATAAGTGTCATGAATAACCCGTTGATTTTTGAAAAAGCGACAGGTACCCTTGGCAACAATTTTCGAATATTATGCGGGCGAATATGTTTGCTTCTTGGAAAAATGGCTTTAGTATACATGTCGGCTGCGAAGAAGCATCCGTCTCGCCTCTATTTTTATATTTGGAGACTATTTCAGTGCCTATTTTAAGTACATATCTTGCAAATATTTGCCGGCTATTACTTTCCTTTGCTCGTTTTCTACGCATACCGCATTCATATTCAAATTCCTTGCGTATATTCTGGAAAATAAGTGAGGCATTACATAAAAGATCATTTCAGTAATATTGTGTGAAAATCTTAACCTAATACAAATAGCATCTAATTATGCAATATCAGTAAAAATTATTCCACCAAACTTATTAAATTGTGCTTATAATGTTTCTAGGAAAGATTAAATTGCCTTAATTCCTTGAAAACTGCAATTGTTACGTCAATACATACACTAAAGAACATGGAGGGTACCGAAAATTATGGAGCCATTACTTAATTACTTCCCTAAAATCTTGGAAACATGGTTTATAATAAAATAATAACATTTTTCAATATCAATAATAATATTATAATATAGAGGCCAGTTTGGTTTTGGGAAGACTGGTCGACGGAATAAGCGATAAATGATTTTATTCATACTCTTTATAAAAATTTAAATAATAACTGCGAATACAATATTAAATAATAACCGTTGCTTCATCTCCACTTATTTACACACACTTCCATACAGTTATACTGAATTCATATCCTCTTCCATTATTTTATAACATTAATTGATTTCTAGACTTGAAAAATTGCGACAATTATTATTTTGTTTTTCTCTTGTGACGTATTGACCTGAAGATGGCACAACAGCCGAAACATGTAGTCTAAGAAATTTAGAAATAAAAATAAGTGAAGAAGGGCCATCGGTTATTATTTTCTATCAATTTCACATTTCACTAATTAGGACAACAGTACAGTTATAGTGTTTTCCATAATTTGACTAAAGCATTTGATAGCTTAAATCACTCGGTTTATTATTCAATATTTGACAAATTCTGTCACAACTAAGGAAGCTTTTTTCTACGTCCATGATACTATCATTCTCGTAAGAGTGCCAGCTTCCGAGTACTTGTCAAGCAAATTGTTACAGGCGATAATAGAGTTTGATTCCTAATGCTTTCATAGTCAATTAATGATTAATTATGGGAACATGCCTTTTATTAAATTGAAAAACGAAACGAATATTCAAATATTTCTGGCAGCGGTAGATTTTTTTTGGATTGTGATTGACGCTCACCTTTTGGCATTGCTTTTATATCATTCAAAGTTTAAAACCAAACATAAAGCTCAAATTCTCTATTGAGTGTTTATTACATGACAATGGTTTTGGAACCGGCATGTTGTTTGTTTTTATTTTTCAAAAAAGGATAATTTGGACTATGTTTCGTTTGCAACAATCTACATACCGAGATATTTTTAAAGAGATGCAAAATAAAAACCTTATATTATAGAGGTTTGGCATCATTAAAGTGGCAGTTTTAAAATAGAGTTTTAACCATCAATTATTTGAATGCGATTTGTCCATTACTTGTTAGAAACACGCAGTTTGTTCTACCAATTGTAAGTAGGAATAAAATATATTGCTTTTTGAAGCTTCGGGTTGAGGAATATACCTTGACACTTCATATGCTGATATTATATAGCGCATTAGCACTGGACCTGTGGTTTTACTTCCTATCTGGGAAGAAGACATGTAGACACCGCTTTCTATCCACAATTAAAAACCAAATCATCTCGGCCGGAAATCTGGAACCCGAACCGTTTGGGTGAAAGATGAACACGTTAGTTGTTTGAACTTATTGGACAAAATGGTATTATAATCTAGTTCAAGTTTTAAAAGAAGTATTGTTTTTATGTACTATGTCTGTACTTTTCTATGACCGGGATTTTTAGTAAGTACCAAAATACACACAGTAGTATTAATTAATATTACGTGCAGGTAAAACATATAAATTGTTTGTTTCTATAAGAAATCAAATAGAAACTACTGCAGACTCTATCAACACTGATTAGCTCTGAACAAATATATTAGAAGACCCAAAACAATACAGCTGAAACTGAAATTAAAATTCAAGGACAATCAACAACACTGATTTGGTCATCACTTGAACATTATTTAATATAGCAATCCATACTAATAACTTGTCACTACCGGAATTTTATTTACGTTTTCTTAATCAAAAACCTACCTATGATTTTATGTATTGGCTATTCTAATTTTATATAATCTTTTAGCATACCACTATCCACATGGGTTTTGTCAAGTTCTTTTTCCTCTAGAAAGTGAGAGCTACTTCCGAACTACATTGAATTAACTTTTTCAATTAAACGTAATCGCTAAATATAAACTACTATACGTACTGGAATTTAAAAAGCACTCAACAGTTGGTATGTGATAGGATGAATACCAGTTACGATTTCCATTAAAAATACGGATACAGGTAAATTGCCTCCCACAGATAAAGAGCAACTATTAATAATCGTGAAATTGCCTCCCACAATTTTTAGCTACTCCATATACATTTAATTGGGTCCCGGTTGATAAATATAAAACAATAATTTACCTACACCCAAAAATGCCCTTTGATTTATATTAGAAAGTATTAATATTAAGACATACAAATGAAGCTCTTTTATCTCTATTATTTAACATTCATAAACGCTAAAGTTTTCGTTTAATTGTTGTAAAAAAAATTCCCAAGAAAATTTCAAAATGGAAAAAAAATTCTTAGCTTAGGGAATCACACAGGAAAACATACAGTAACTAAACAAATAAAGTATGCATTAGGGCAGGAATCCTTCTAGGCAATTATGGATTGGCATTATTGTCATGAGGTGTTAATATTAATATTAAAAAAATGACTCTTACGGCAGAGTATCTCAGATGTATTCTATGTCCCGCAAGAAGGGCGAATAAGTCACAATTCGGTTTACAATTTTAACATGACATTTCCTAAGAAATTTAGCATTCTAGTCTCCTAATTTTACGCGACACAAAAGTCCAATATATTTCGAGGCCAATTCAGCCATATAAAAATTGACAACTTCTGACTGTATATGATTCTTATGGTATGCTTGATCCCAAAACCTCGCAGACAACGCTTCGTTTTCAATGATTATATACATCTTGTTCTTTTCAGCAATTTTCTGTAAGAGTTGTATTACTTCGGCACAAAGACGATGAAGGCACTTTATCTAGGGTTGAAGTTCCTCCATTAATGCTCAGTTTAATAGATACATTAAAGTACTAGTTTTAGCCGTTACTTCACTATTTTAATAGCCGTAATGGATACTTTATTTGGATGAAAACGTCTTGGCCTTGTTCCTGTATGTATTACACTGTATTTTTTTTTTCTTATGTGATTCCGAGAATTTCCAAAATGAAATAGGGTGACTTTTATAAACTTTTAGGTATTATTAAAAACGTTTTTTTTTCTATTTGAATATTGTTACCATTTTATTACCATTGATTTTAGACTAAATAGTTGTACAACTCTTATCCTAGTTACAGAATCTAGAGAAAAGTATCAATAAGTATTTATTAATGAAAAAGTATCGATACTTAAATATTCTAGACTTTGATTTTGGACGACTATTTTTAAGAATACAGCGTTATCTATCACTGATAGTTTAAACTATTTTGATAACGGTAGTTTATAACTGTAACAAGAATATTTAAGTGAAAATTGTATATCTAAATAATTTCAATTTTGTTACATTTAAATTAAGAAAAAAAATAATTTAAATTAATCCATTCTACTTAACAATTAAAAAATATAATATAAACATCTACATAATCATACTTTACAAAATAACTCAAAAACGTACAGTGCATAAATATATCTCTGGACATTAATGGATTAATAAAAGCTTATAAGAAATAATTACTTGTAATTTCTCCAAAAACTTGAAAAAAAGGGGATTTTTTCCTTCGGCATGAACTGGAATTGCCACAATCTAAAAATATTTAAGAGCTTGCTTGTATGTACTGTATGAAAGTATCCTTTTACTTCTACTCAATAACTCAGGTACAAATTTTAGTATTGATATTGATCTAAAAAATAAACTGAAATTGAGTTATTCACTTTTTGGTTATGTTGTTTTTTTTTCTGTTTTCAAACACATGTCTGTATCTTGCGATAAGTTAGTCATACGTAGTGTTTCACGAATAGAAGGCATACTCAGATAAAGGGTAAAAGAAAAAGTTAGTATGATTTAGTAATGTATGATGGATACTACGGCACAGATCATGACTAAAAAAGATTGAGTTATCCCAATGTTAAAAATGTGCGTGAATTTTAAAGCGGCGCTAGTTTTGGTGTTTCGCGGGACTTTTGAAATCATATATAGGAAGCGGGTATTATATAATCGTTGCTGGAATTGCGAACGCGTAACTTGGAAACTCTTACTTTAGCCGAGACGAGAAAACTTCGTTTTGCTTGTTAATGCTGTTTTAAATACGCACTGTGTCGTATCTCCACATCATATTCTGTTAATAAATACAACAAAAATACGAATAGAAAACAGCATTAATAATTTTGAACGTCTCCGAAGAGTAACAGTTTTCAAGTGGCGCGCCTCCCAGTCCCAACAAGAATTATTACATATCGAAAGCAAATATTCTTTAAAAAATGAATATGATATGCCAAAACTGTTTATTATTAATTTACTATTGTAGTATACGGAAAAACAGTGAAGTAATAATTCAAGCCAAGATTTTTGCATTTGCCAAAGAATGAGAAACAATAATTTCACTCAGAGTGAAATTTCTTTATTCTATTTATGTTCTACATACATGTATCAACATCTTCGAGGGCATTGTACCTGGGAGCATGTGAAATCGAAGAGGGAGACTTACCTAGACTGGGGCCCTCTGACATCCTACACTTTTTAAAAGGAATAGGATTGGAAGGCCAACTGTAAAGCAGCAAGAATGGGGGACACAATAGATCCTTTAGGTCGCAGTGTAACACCACCCTTCATCTACATACATACATACATACATCAACATCTACAATATTACTAACAATTACAGTATTAAACTTTGCAAATGTCCCTAAAGACCGCTTTACAGTTCCCAATTTTATTAATGCATGCAATAAAAATAGCGCATGCTCTATTCCGTGTATAGCACGTGCAATACAAGTAAAATTGCACTCAGCTGATCTAAGTCCATTGAATGCGCATGCGGGCAGTTTTTATTGCACGCAAGAAAAATTGCGAAGTATATACTAATAATAGTAATAATTTATTACTCACTATTTTATAATATTATAAAGCTTAACCACCTCAGTGCAATCTCTAACATTATTATAAGTCTAGTATGTCTATTACAATCTAGTATAATTGTTAATTTGGCTAATTTTTTTTAGCAGATGTTTGGTAGAATATTCAAATCACATATGTACATATGTGAATTTACTTCGTTCTCAAAAGATTCATCGTTACAATGTGTTAGCCTGTGTTCTAAAGAAAATTCCACGATTTGGTGAATAGATGGTAACTAGCCACTGACTCTTTGTAATAATAATAAAAAAAAATATTGTTCTCTCACTTGTTGTTTAGAGCAGGCATGTTTTCTATGTCTTCCTTTGTAGAAACTCCCCTTAATGAAATGTCTAGAGACTATATTGTTTACGAGTAAAAGCACGCAGAAAATGCAGAGCATACATCTAACGTAAAGTGTATACACACACCACGGACAATAATGACAATATTCAATTTATATAAAAATGAATTTCATATTAAAACAAGTAAATAACTTAATGGAACTATAAACCCACGCAATAAAATGCAGAAGTTTGACATTTGACTCCCTCACTATCGGTAAGGCGGGGATGATTGAATTTGTACTAGTGCCGCCCCTCGTGAACTCTACCTTCAACTACACCTTCCGTGACGTCAGAAGGGACAACTTTTGAAGCCAAGTACCCAGCCGGTATATTCATGCTAAAAGTACTTGGTGTCATCATTAACGTACCGATGCTGTACTGGCATCGCTCATGCCCCTAAGCTTTCCTTAAAAAATGTAAATTGTGACTTCGGAATAAGCTAATTCAATTCAACCCAAATTTAATCTGAAGTATGCTTCATAACACTCGTATCTGCATGATTTTAAATCAAGCATGAGAAATACACTATATGTCTACACTCATAAACACCAGATATAGCCACGCTAGCTTGCAATCGCACGAAATTTTCTAAATTTAACCGTGGTTTGAAAATTATTAATTTGGAGAAAGCATATCCTATTGACGCAAGCGGTACGTAATTGTTAGTGACTAATGAACGAGGCAGATGCATAATCGTAAATTTCCTGTAAAATAAATAAAACGAAAAAATCGTAGCCCGACCTGCGCGAAATTTTTTCTCGTTAAAAGCGAAGAGTAGGCGTGGATAAATAAAGTATCTTTTTTAGTGTTACGTTCACCAATAAATCTATTATTTATATCTACATATGCGGCACTTGCATATACAACGACTCCGTTTTTTACTAATAAAATAAATAATCGCTATCCGCGTTACTAAACTTACAATTAAAGTAGGTGAGTACTGGATATATGTGTCAGTAGAACTAACATCTGAAATCATCAAATGGACATTGCCCATTTCCGCTTTTTGTTCTGTAATTTATATACAAATGAGGGTAGGAACTGTCAGTAATACGTATATAGATTTAGGTTTAGGAGATTTAGCTTTAAGAGAGATAGCACCTCAATGAGTCAATTAATCTTCACAAGAGTTGCGACCACTGGTGCTTATTGTGGAGCAAATAACTTTAAAGATCGTACAGTAAGTCCAGGTCCTCAGAACAGTGGCAAAAAATGTACTTAATTGTCTCCTCGTCCGGGAGTCCATTTCTGTGTAGGTCCTTTCTAAATCTACAGTGGCCTGTGAAGACAGAAACAATTGCTTTGGCACTTTTGTGGTCAAGGTCAAGTAGTTCTTGACTCTAACATGATTATGTAAAATGCACTCCTTCGCAGAACCAGAATAATCATCCCAATATTGAATCAATTTCTATTTTGCCCAGAAATTGATTTGGTGTTTAACACTCATAGGTTCTATGTCAAAGACAGTTGCGGGTGTCTGAAACTGCTTTGCAGCACCCTTTTTCACAAAAATGCCTGCTTCCTTATTTTCACGAAAGAGAGAACCTTTAGGTACTCAGATTAGGGGCAGATAGTGCTTTCAGTGCTGCAGTCGTGTCAAATCACCAAAACGCGAAATCAATTAGCTACGACACTAAATTCCAAAGATTAAGATAAGAAGATCCCTTTTGTAGGTTCAGATCTCGTATGTGTTATGTAGAGATCTGACAACTGTAATATCTTATGAAATACGTAGCCACCTGTAACGTGAGTAGTCCTTATTACTTACTATCTCCTGAAAGAAACCAAATCGGCAGTGCTGCAGATGTTGCAATTTCGGCTCCATGAATTAAAATTTTATGGACCATTGAAGGCAAGTAATATTATGGACGTATGTATGTATGGTAGGTGATGTTACACTGTGACGCTATTGTGTCCCCTATTCTTACTGTTTTACAGCTGTGGTCTTCGAATCCTATTCCTTTCAGAAAGTGTAGGATATGAGAAGTCCCCAGGTTAGGTTAAGTCTCTCTCTTCAGATTCCTTTGCGAATTCAAACTTACTCAGAGTTCCTTTCAGTTTACAATGACTTGAAAGTATTCCTGTTAATATACGAATATCGTTCTTACTCAAGTTGATGCAATATCATAGATACAACTGCATTGCAAAAATGTGGTAACATGGGATGGCTCTGGATAAGGAATTCAACTCCCTCCAAATCCTATCAACAATCCTCACTAGTAAGCCGTAAAATTCGAGAATTTAATAAAGTCCATGAGCATCCTAATCACTTAAACCATGATGACGGTTATCTCCTACACAACACCTGGCAGTTCTTCCTTTTTCTAAAACAACCCAATCACAACCGCCACGCCCTTCTGAACCAAAATCATCACGATCTACTGAATAGTAAATCTACCACTACATAAACCAGTCCCCATGTGTTAATCTTTCAATTTCATGTCAATAGCAGCAGCAAAACAAACAAACAAATCGTCAGCCATAAACGCGACTCCAACCCGTAAGCTAATGAGTGTATGGAATGTACGAAGTTAATCGAAAACTTTGCGATATGATTCTCGAAGACCAACCACAATCAGGCACCTCAAATTTTCTTATGAATTAGAAAGATCTCCAATCATAATGAAGAAAAGTTTCAAATGATAATTTAATAACGTAAACAAATGACGTAGAAGCTTACAGGTCACAACAATGCACAATGCCCTAAGAGTATAAAATGCTCTAGATATATGTTCACTTAAGTTCACACAATGATTACGCCATTTTCAGTTCGGGTCAACTGGGATACCTAAGAACTTTGCAGAGGAGACTTCGGGATTAATTTACCATCACACTGTATGTAAAAGCTACACGGACACTGAGAATGACATGTTTCGGCTACTAACGGCTCTAAAGATGGCTTTGTAGCCGCAGCATGTAAGCCAATATATCTGTATCATTGATTGAGCTTCAAATTAATCATTAGCTGAATTTGGGTATAACCATGCATCTTATTATATTTATATTATGGAGATAATTAATTGCATCACTAGCTGTAAATGAAATATGTTATAACTAGTGTTATATTTTTTTCCCATAGCTAGATTATATTAGATATTTTTGTCTGTGCAGAATTTACCACGTCTAGTACTTATTCGAAAATTGCAGATGTGATGTCGCCAGCATACTGCGTCAGCAAGCATTGACCGTGAAACCTAAATCGTTTATATACAAAAGAAATAATGTAGCCCCAGTATCGAACCGTGTGGCACACCGCTTGTAGCGTCCCACGTATAGGAATAAAACTCTGTATTAAGTTATTTCTTTTCCCACAAACATACTAATGACTTTGCAATAACAACAATTTAAAAAGATTGAAAGTTATTCTTCATACAACGTACATAGACAAATGCGTCAAATGCTTTGTTAAACTCAAAGGACCCGGCACAATGCTTCCACCCCTAATTTTCAAAACACGATTTAGCATATCATACACCGCGCAACATGTCTACTTTCCGCACAGAAAATCAAAATGGCTGGCCCTCAATATTTGAAATTTATCTCAAAAATGAAATTAATCTCTTATTAATATTTTTTTACAAAAATCTTAGAAAACACCAATCGCAGAGCTATTGGCTATAATTATTTATCTTTTCTGGGCTCCTTTCTTATGGATTGGAATCATTTTCAAGGTTTTTAACACGTGTGGGAAAGTACCATACGCTAAACATTTACGAGCAATAGTTCCGCACACATATATACATATTTCCCATAAATTATGCACTCCCAACTCAGATTTGGACGATAACTATTGTAATACCAAGCTAATATTGCGTAAACAATTCCATAATTTATTAAGTGATAATTAAACACCATATTATTCTTTTGCTGTTGATGTAGTCATAAAAGCATTCCTGTATATGTTTCTTTTTAATGCGAGCAACATAAAGTTTAAAAAAATAAACTAAAAATTTATAATCCTGCGTTCATTAATTATATTGCTTCAGATATTTAGCGTGTGCCAAGGCAACAGATTTTCCCAAATACGCAAACACATATATTAAAGACGAAAAATACGTCGCTCACACATGTATGCATTCATATTTACAATATTTTCCAGAAGATGTTTATGACACCCACATTTTAAAGAAACCCAAAATTGGATTTAATCAAAAAGTAATCTAAACATCCATCTAATATAAAACCAGCGTTTTCACTACTTCACTGAAAGATCTAAACTTAGGAATATTGAAACGGTAAAAGTAGTTTGGAGGGTCTCATGTCGTAAAACAAACACATTCCCATCCTATTTTCTGTTATTATGTTTTGTGCCAAAAACACTGATTTTGTAAAGCTTACTTCGAAAATCTGCTATACTTAGCTTTTATTACACCTATTTACTTTTTTACAAAAATCGTGTATTTAAACTAGTTGCTGGCACTTTTCCAACAACCTTCTGTTCATATTGTTGCTACCTTTACATACTTATTTTTAATTAAATGTACATGAAAAAAGTTATTTTCATAATATCAAATTAATTTATTAATTAAAATACGGCAAATGCACTTTTATTTTTCCCATATTTTTTAGTGATATAGTACAATATGCGAAAAACATTGAATAACAAAGCAGTTAAGTAAAATTTATGTTGAAAGTTATGTGTAAATTTTTTACTTCTTCTGATTTATCAGCTCAGCTATTTATAAATATACTAAAGTATACCTACGCCTAGACAAAATATATTCTCAACAAATATATCATCATCTAGTAATAATCTAGGATGTTACATTTTAAACCTTGCAAGTCATTCGTACAAATACGCAATCTAATATTTAATAAAAATTTGCAGAATATACCTCTTAATCGTTTTCATTGTTCAATGTGGATTTACTACAACAACCACTACCAATTTCGTATTGACTATGAGTTGAGGCCCTCTAATGTATAAGTAAACCACGATTCTAATTCAAAAGGAATTGCATTAAACTAACTGCGTTTTCTATATGACCAACATGATTTGGTGTTTCCCTGAAAAGGAATATAATTTTAAATTCACGCATTTCTTCGGAAACAATATATTTTTCGTTGAAACAATTTACTCTTTTAAGTCAAAGACATTGGTAGTTGATTCAAGTCCTCTTTATTTTGAACTTCAAAACTATGCAGATTGTCAGAAAACCGTAAGCATTTTGATTCAAGAGGTTTTTCCTTTTCTTATAATATTTATTCATTTTAGACTTAAGTGCAAACACAACACTGATCATTTTTAAATAAAAACTAAGGAGGGATTTGCCGTTAGAATGTTGTAAATCCTAGTAGTATTGGGGAGTTGGTCGCAGTGACCATCCTAGCACCTTAGTGTGCCATTAAAGAAATCGTTCTTTCAATGGCGATGACTCCTATCAAATGTTGATGTGGTAAATATAGCAGATTAGGATGTTATGATCGTAGTTTCCAGCCTATTTTGTGTGAAATATTATCTGTTACTGGAATGAAATAGGAGATGCGCCATCTATGCGACAATTTGCCTACTACACAAAAGCATATATGCTCATCTGCTGTACTATATGGGGAGAAAACTGCTATACGAAAATAAAATGCAATATTTATTTTTACTTCCACGTAAATATTAATAAACATTGCGCTAGCTTCAAATAAATTTACTAACCAAATTATTTGTTTGATTGAATACAGGAATATTTTTAATATTCCTAAATCAAGTAAGAATTTAGTAACTGTAACCAAATACGTGAAAAATGGTAGAAAACAACAAGATCGTTTTTCCCTTGCACAACAGTTTTAAAACCTTCAAACACTATATGCTACTGTAAAGTTATTTGGCTTAAAAGTAAATCAGCATTAACTGAAAAGATTCCAATTATCTCTGAAATTTCTTTAACCTCGCGCGGAAAATATTCACTTTTTTCATATTTCATTACTGTCTGTGTATCTGAGACTTATGCACGTGGGAACATAAATAAAATTAAGATACTTCCGCGTAAAAAAGCACCCAGCTTGAGTACAGGTGCTTGCATTTTCCGTTAAAAGGCTAAGAGACTAAAATATGTTGTTAAATATGTACATAATAATAACTATATAATATGTAATGTGTATTGTCTTACTTAAACAAAAGTTATACAGACATTATAAAATATTAATCAAAACTAAGGTGCATTCCATTTAATTGCGGTTGCTTTTCGTCGAAAAGCATGTACTTAAGAAGAAAATAGTCTTCCGGCAAAACAGCACGCTACTTTCAATTAAAATAAACAGTTTTCTGAGAAAAAGTATTCTTTTCGTTGAACATGATTAAAATCAAAAATTATAAAACCAATTCCATTTAATGCATTATCTTTTCTCAGTGCGGTTAATCGATATTTATTTAAAATCGGTTTTCAAAACCAGTTTTTAAGATCGATTTTTACATGCGATTTTTTTTCAATACTTGCGCCATCTCATTACCTTTCGACACGGTGAACCAGTGTCGAAAAGCAATTGGACTAAAAACTAACGTTTAGTTGCACGCCTTGTATTATCTTTGATGTAATAGACTATTTATACGGGAGGTATCATAATGGCACAATCTTACGTGCACTGTCATTGCAATTCCACTAGATTTTACTGCACTACATCAATAAATGATTAAACATTTTATCCAAATATTAGGTATAGATACGTAAAAGACACACAGCTTCAGGGTAGCTTTTCTTATAGTTACTCTGATTTGAAGCTTATACAGTGAACATACCAACATTCCAATTACGAGTAGATGTGCCAATATCTATGTTTACCGGCAGACTTGAATCTTAGCAAATATCCAAAAACACTGTAAGCATCACAAATGCTGGAATTTCCGGTTGTTTTTCAGTTCAAAATACAACGTAAATATCGTTCTCGAACAAACTGTGCCAGTTATAAAGATAACATATATACCAGCATTAAATCTGTCGCAAATTACAGGTACAGCTATCTAAAACTAGAAACTCTTGGAAATTTGAAAATGATACTTTCTTTTAATTACTCATAATTTTATATAACATTTGATTCGTATAGTCTTAAGTCAAGCTCCATACATTCTTCTTATTTTATTGTGGTAGTATCTATTTTAACGCAAGGATATAAAAGTTGTGTCTGGTTCCTCCTCCCGTTTTAAAATAAAGTCCCTATTTATAAGCATCTTAAGAAATGTGTCCGAATGTTTTTACTACCTTCCGAACGGGTTTAAATAGTTTTCACTTTTCATATTCATTCATATTTCCGAACAGAAGTAATTAAGTAGTAATCTAAATCAATAAATGCGAAATGCAGTAAAATACGAAATTGGTTCCATATTGCGAAACAATCAAATTTAATGTGGTATTCTTTCCGGGAGAGTTTTGGCAAACGAGTGCAAATTACGACGTGTCAGAGTGCAACTTTATTGGCTAACACTGTGCTTTCTGTCTATTGCGCAAATCAAATTCACCGTTGCAAATCCAATAATAAATGTCTTTCAGCACATGTAGAGAGAGTGCAGGCAAAAAATATCGATGCATGCGGTTTATGATGTTTCTACGACGTTGCACTATCAACTGTACACAAATAATTTAATTTATAGTTTTATTTTTTTTTAGATGCTTGTTGCTTGATTTATAATCCATGGTTTAATACACAGGCTGTATATAAATTATATTTCTTATATAATCGAAAACCTTAATATTCTAATGTTGCGACTTTGCCTTCTGTATTCGCAAGACTGATTTTTAAAAGCTTGTATGTGGCAACATTGTTGTATGTTACTTAGATTTGTATTGATTTGGATGATAATTCAAACAGAAAATCATCCGATGAATTTTTTTATTCCTCATTTCATTTTACTGTAATAAACGGTAAAGCACGGCTTTTCAATTCGGAATTGTAATTATTAAAGATTTACATATACTAAAATTATAGGTTATTTTATTGCCTTAAATGCGTATACCTTCACGGTATAATTTCAATCACTCGCTCCCGTATTTACGGGATAATTTCCAACACTGACGCGTTTATTCATTCTTTAATAAAACCCCAAATAACAAAAATCTAATGAATTAAAATACGATAAAATATGCCACCAGGCGAAGCTCTTGGTCTATTGTAGGAATCACCATACTAGCAAGAGCAATAAAAGGGTTTCTGCCTACCAGGCCTCATTAACGCTCCTCCGAGTGTATAAACCCACTTTCATCGCTAACCACATTCCAAGCTTTGTATACAATCACCTACTAAATGAAAAAGAGTTTAGTTTGTGCGCTCCCTAAGAGCCACATGCCAAACTCTCATCCGCAAGCGACTGTAGCATAAAGCTGACAATGCAGTCATTAAACTAGCTCGGATAGTTCATGGAATATCAGTCACACGCTTTATGCTACAGTCGCTTGTGGGTGAGAGTTTGGCGCATAGCTCCTAGGGAGCGCACAAATTGAACTCTTTTTCACTTAATAGGTACGTAAAGTTTGAGATATGATTAGCAATGAAAGTGGGTTTATACACTCGGGGGAGTGCTGCGTTATTCCCCTTTCATTACTCTTGCTAGTATTATGACTTCTACAATAGACCATGAGCCCCGCTAGGTGGCATATTCTATCAGTTCATTGTATTTAGGCATCTTTTCTTTGATATTGAATTAAGATACTTCATTTTTAAGTCAACATGGTTGCCAGCATTAGTTTCTATAACTGGCTTTATTGATAAGTACGGATGACATAACAAATTTTTCAATCTGTAAATTGAATTGGGTTGCCAGTGCGAACTTACGAATCACAACCGGTGAGTCTGAAGGTACACGTGCCAACGGGCTGACGGGCAGGCTTGGGTGAGCTTGCACAAGCTAGAATGACAAATACGAGGGACCGGGATGGGACGATTTACAAACGAGTCGAAGCGGGCTGGAGCTGAACTATTAAGCGAGTCGGAGCAGCCCGGGCCAGATCGACGTAATTTACAAAATAAACAAATATATTTTTGCTGTCAAAGTAATTTATTTGAATGAAAGAAATATTTTTATGGATTCAAAGAAAGCAGTGCATCAATCATAAATTACCTCAAAGTTTCTTTATGTCGTTTCTTTGTCAAAAATACTTCTTTGCGAAAAAGAATATTTTTTCTCAATATATTACGTTATTTTGAACATATTAAATTTAGGAGCCACATAAATGCAAGAAAAAAACAGGTTTCAACTCATAAAGTTAATATTAACATTTTAATACCTCTCACGAACCAATAAAAAATTCCTTCGAAAACCGTTAACACTGTTTTATGCTTTTTTAAAGCTAGAAATTTTTGTAGCACCTCGAAACTTTAATTTACAATGGACGCATTCATCAGATGAAATAGTTGCCAATGTATCTGCCGCCAGGCATACGTGCTACCTTCAGCTACATATAGTGATACATTTACGACAATTGAAAGCGAGCCACCATATTTTGGACGGACATTTTTAATTGCTACGTATAGGTAGCTGGTAGCGTGAAAAACAAAAATGAGGCCAATAACAATTTCGTACGAATACGGAATCAGCTAATCAACTTAACAGTTTAGCTAACGTAACGTCCAACTGACGACAATATGTTCTATATAGGTATAGCTTCCCATATTCGTTTGGTGAATGCGCCCAATGATGTGTGGAGTTTGTGGTTAGAGCCCTTAAGAGCCAGCTTAACTATTAAACTCCATACTCTTTACTGTTATTGCTGGAAACCGTTTGCATAAGCATCGAGCTCGCCAAACTGTGCTTCGATTTTATCTTAACTATAATGATTTTAAGATAACTACAGGTTTTTTCTTGCCTTTACTTCGTCTTCTTTTTTTTCTATAATCCCAGTAGTCAACGATATGATGTCATTCCATTTCATGTTGAGTTCACTTTTACTTGAGGAAGGGATACGTTTTTAATCACCCTTCCCATGTTCTTCTGCGTTGGACCTTACATGGAATGCAAAGCAGGGACAGGTACCGGAGTTTTCTCTACGGAGCTTACACTCAACCTGGAGCTAGCACTGGGTATAGGTTTCCAGGCTGATGTTTCAGCGATCCTATATGGTATCGAGAAATTTTTGGCAAGAAACGTTAAAGGACGACGTATTGCCCTGTTTTGTGGAACTCGTTTAAGCTGCAATCTCTGGACATACTGCAGCCGCTTGCTCTTGTGTATTTAGTCCCCCCCATTTCTTTTACCCATCAAATTATATCAGCTATTCCAGTATCCTAGTACCCTGCACTAGTCTATACAGGTCTCTGGCTGGTTGGTCGAAGTAATCCTCTGGGTCCATTTTAGGCTTGGCAAAAATTGCACGAAAAAGATGTGGCAAGCATTCTCTGTCATCCCATTATATAGGATGCAGTTGGTATCTCCTTTGTTAATCCCAATCTTTTTTAGGTGTCCTTCCAGCGCGCAGTGGCCTGTAAGGAGACCTGTTATGATGAGAAGATGATTCTTCGGTCTTCTTCTTTGATGATCCCTTAATAAAGATCTTCCCTTCCATTTACCTGGTTATTTTATCACAATGTTCTTTGTGTTTTTCTTTTGCCAAGCTTCCTACCTCCTCTTGTGTGTGCTTTTGGACACTAGAACAAGCTTTAGGCCTATATATGAAGCCGATTATCCTTTCCCCTGCTAACTCGTTGGGTTTTTTTCGTTTGTTTCGTTTGCCGAATGTCCAGGCACCCTCAGCAAAACGACTTTACTGCGGTCTGTCAGGTTATTCAGTTTTCTAGTACATTCCCAAACCATCTTGATTGTATTTTGGAGTTCAATGATGCCCTCAGTATCGCCTGGCTATCTGGTGCAATATAGATCCCTTTGTTTTTTTAAGCCCGCTCATTTATTTCAGTTGCACAATGCAATATTGCAGATACCTCTGCAAGACCGTGGCACATTTTCCTCGAATAAGGATGATAAAGGTGCTTTTCAACTATAGATTCTAGCTGCAGTCCCGTTTTCGATTTTTGGTGCATCTGTAGACCAGATCAATTCTGTACCTAGATTGATTCCAGCTTATCCGATCAGGTGGAGTGAGGGGAGTGTAGCCCTCAGTGCGCTTGTTATTCCTAAACACGCAAGTCTCTGAATTTTGCTAAATTCGGTTCTAGCAGTTTATTGCTGTATCTTTGTCCACCATATCAAAGATACATAAGTGATCATAGGTCTGACTACTGGGTATATGTCCAGTACATCATATTTTGCCTTAATCCCCATGTTTTTCAGTGAGCTCTTCTAGCCAACATAGGTGTTATCTCCGCCCTGATTTTAATTCTCTGTACCTGTCGATTCCATGTCAGCTTAGACTCAAGAATCACGTCAAGATATTTCACTTTCTTTAACAGTTTCATTTCTTCACTTCGGAGCTTTAGCGTATTGCTCCTTATAGTGACAGCGAAGCTGCACTTAAAGCCAGTAGCAGAAGGTCGCTTCATGCCTGATGCTTCAATGTCATAATACCTTGAAAGCGATAGCTATTAATAATGACTTGGTACTCAGATGGATTAAAGATCATAGATCTAATATGGAAAACGAGGCTGTAAATAGAAATGACACGGTACCGAAACCTGTTCTTCTTATTTCGTCAGCTACGCTCAATACCGTGGTAAATCAATGGACCACTGCTCTACACGAGAATAGATGACCATCCATAACTATCTGCAGTGAAGTACGCAAAGCCATCCCCAGGCTGGCGTCCAAAACAGCTAGATCGCGGCAACTTACCGGCAACGTTGTTGGGCTATTGACTGCCACTACAAACCTGATGAGCACATTCACAACGTAGGATTGGTTAGCAACTCGCTCTGCCGTGCATGTTACTTAGAAAACGAGACGCTGAAGCACATTTCACATGACTCTCCGGCGTTTGCTGGACTTAGAGATTCCATTTTTGGGGAGTTCTGACCCAGAACGACCAGCATTGGCAGCACCTCACCTACTGCACTGATCGAATTCATTTTCGGTTTGAGTTGGATCGAGTAGGCCGCGGATGAACGACACCATCTTGGGGAGGTGGCACAATGAGTCCGATTAAACTTGCCTAGGTGCGCGTGGCCAACCATCCATCCCAATATTAAAGAGAAGAACGACACGCATTCTTATTCTCTCTGTACTATCTTTACGTTTTGAAAAATGTAAACTAATATATATTGAAAAATTCCATGCTTTGGACATAAACGCAGATATCACGCATCCAACATCTATGAGATGTGCGACATGCGTATGTTTACTGCCTACCTATTACCATCTTTAGAACAGTTCTGAGTTGGTTTATCCAACCAAACTCCTTCAGCAAACAATTTGTTATTGATTTTGCGATTCGTCTTCCCAGTTCTGAGTTCAGCCCTTTCGAGACTCAACAAAATTACAGGCTTTGCATTAACATAATTGAAAGTAAATTAAAATTAAAATATTAATTTAAATTCATCCTAATAATAATTTCAGTATCGGTGCATTAATTAAGTAATATACAAATTAACTAACACTATGTTATACATATTCCTGCACATTTGTAAATCGTTTAACCTTAATTACAGGTGTACCATCACATATGTATGGAACGTACAGACAAATGAGCATCGGTAGTCGCAACGCATCTCCGGACTTTATCCGTTATGAAAGACCAACGTCTCCTCCTACATTTACTCACCACGTGGGTAAGTCGAATGGCCTGAGGTATCATCTAGAGCAAATCTAATTAGTATTTGAAGTTGGCACTTGTACTTAATATACTTATGTGTTCATAAATGCACAATCATATACAACGTGATTGTAAAGAGAGAATTGCTAAGGCTTTAATTATCATTTATATACTGTAGTTAATAGAAGAAGTAACAAATATTAATATTGTTATATCGTTTTATTCAAGTTGAGGAACTTCAAAGTGGACTTCATATAACGACTAAACAAAAACAACAGTGGTAGGGGAATTATGTTTAGTTACGAAGGTTTAAACCAATAAAATCTGAAACTTTAAGTGTGAGGTATTTCAGATAACTCGTGCACTACGTTTTTCTGCCAATCTATTTATTTCAGTTGGACAATGAAACAAAAATGTTGACAAAAACCCATTTGAGAGTACTTCAACCTATTGTTTATCTTCCAGGAACGTTTCATTATAGCGGAATTCTATAATCGCATGCTCAACTTCAAATTAACGATCAATTTATGAATAGCAAAAATTAGTTGTCTTTATGACAGAATTTAACACATCGGGATCTCTTTGTTGTACCATAGCAGAATCACAGGTTTATATTTCTGATGGCCTGTGAAATACACATTTTTCAGAGGATGTGTAAATGTCGAAATGTTGACCAAAGTCAAAAAGCAGGTGGCTTAATATAAATTGTCTTTAAATAATATGGAGAATATATTAAGGTAAAAAAAAATATAATGAATTAACAAAATTATCGCTTTCCAATATAACTGCTACGTGTATTACATTATAATGACTTTCGCAAGAATATCGTATATTTTCTGGCATGCTTCAAGAGTCGACTCGTAGTCCACTGCTATTTCTTATTTACCTATAAATAGATAGATTGATAGATTTTATTGCGTGCAATATATACATATGTATGCACATGTCAAATGTATTAATTTTAATACTTAATAAAAACCACAAAAAAAAATCACAACACATCAAAATCTTTAATAGAGGTAAGGCACAAAAGCGTACACTGCTAATTTCATTCATTTTTTATACTATCGATAAAATCCTGTATTTCATGAAAGGGTTTTTTTAAAAAAACCGTTTTATGGTATTGCGAAATTTATTAGCATCTAGTTCCTTCCATTTACTGGGCAACATGTTATATAATTTTATTGACACATACCTAAAGGAGTTTAAATTTTTTGAAAGTCTAAAATGCAGATGTGCAATATTTTTATGACTGGTATTGTAAATAATTTGACGTGGATAAGAAGTTAAATTGTCTTTGCTGTGAATCAAGTACTGAAGAATAAAATGATTTCTACATGTTAATATTTCAAGTTTTTTAAAATGTGTCCTACAGGAGTCTTTCCGTTTTGTATGATAATTGTTCTTATCGCTCTCTTTTGTATGATTAAAAAAATTATTTTTTATAAGCCGAACCACCTCATAATAGTATCCCATAACTCATAACAGAGTGGAATAAAGCATTAACAGTGCTTCAGAATTAATAATTTAAGTTTGAATTTTGTCCTCATATAACATAATTTTAAACTATTAAAGTATGTCGTTGATTGGAATATTGAATTATGGCACATCTCCTTTAGTAATTCTATGTTTGTACTACTTACCAAGATTTTAGTGTCGTCAGCACATTCAATGTTTTTATAAGTGACGTGCTTAATAATATCGTTTACGTATAAAATGAAAAAGATGGGCCTTGGGATGAGCCTTGTGGGATACCATAATTATTTTGCTTTATCGATGAGATTTCATCGCCACTGTGAACATATCGTGATCTATTAACTAAAATGCTTTTGACAAATGATAAAGTATGTTCCCTAATGCCATAACGTTTCAGTTTATAAAGCAGTACTGTATGGGAGACACAGTCAAATGCCTCAGTCAGATCCAAGAAGCACCCCATAACCAGATTATTTGACTCAAGTTCATCCGAAATATACGTGACCTATCAGTGGATAGTTTTCATTACTTCGATGCATTAGCACATGCCGACGATATAAAAACCTGCTCTATTTTCTCTAAGCCAATTGATAAACGGATATGTCGGCACAACTTGAATCTAATGATTTAATGGTGTGAGAGCAATAAGTTAAAATTTAATATTAATTTACAACCTCAGACAAGACGGGACAATCCTATAAGTTTTAAGTTAAGTCACTCACATTCGTCCCACGATAAAATAGTCATGTAAAACAGGATGTAAGCCTTTTGAATTAGTATAGAGGAGTTGATGAGATTTTGCGAGCGTTACAATATTCAAATACCTTTATTTTGCATTTGTACATTGCAAATAGGAATATGCTAGGATACTCATTGTCAGATATGTAATTTACACGTCCAATATCCATAGTTCAGAATAAATGCAGATATTTTCTAAATATGCACTATTTAAGATAACTGAAACTTCCTAGCTAGCAGAGTCACGCCAAGTGACGTTCTATAGACGTCCATATGACGTAATACACATAATATTGACATGTATTACACGACACTTCACGTGAGTTTGCTAGCTGGATTATAACCTACATCACACCAATTTAGATACGATTAAAGAGAAACTAAAACAGTGGATTATTTATGAATACACGTGATTCCCAGAATGAAAACTTCTCATCAAATTATCAATTAATAATGGATATAAACTATTTAGTAACAGCTCGCACTAATGTTTTAAGGCGCACGCCCACGTTTTATAATTTGCCAAAATAGTCATAGAGCCCTTCTGTGATTACAATATGCACTAGAGAGATGCCTTTTTTTATTAAATTAATATAGGTACTTCGCATTTTTTCTCTTCGTTGTCGATATGTTGTTGCTCTCTGTGACTGAAGTTTAGATCTTTCTTAAATATTAATGTCTAAATATTATAATGAACTATTGGGCATTAAAAAACTAAACAATATAGAATAAATAAGGAAATGTTCCGAAAAATAGAATATTTGACGAAATACAAATTACTTTTCAAGTGAAGGTATGTTGTCACGCTAATCTAGCTGTAATAAGTTGCTAGTAAAGCTAGAGGACGAGTAATCTGAAATCCTCTATCTTCATAACTAAAGAATTAGGTAACTTACCACTTACCACCTAATTTAATCTTTATAACTTTATATTGCCAAAGTTTGAATAAAATGATGCAATACGTATATAATATATATAAAAAAAGTCACCTTATTTAATTTAACTTTTACATTTTATCCATCTATGTTTACTGCAATACGATCGCTCAATTACATTGTATATGAATGGGATACCTACATAGTTACGTATAACTCAATGAACATGCTAATAACTCTAATACAGCTATAATATGTTAACCTTGTACTTATTACTATTTTTATATTCATCTTGAATAAAAATGTTTTATTAACACGATATGCCTGTCTGTTATTCAAGAAAATGCAATGATATTGTTCAACTATATTACTGTAGACCTCATTTCTAGGATTTAATTCCTCTTCATATATTATATTACGTAATAAGTCCCACAACAGATTCAAGAAAAATATTACAAATTTAAGAATAGCTTATATTAAGTTAAAGTAAATATCGAATTGAAGATAGCCAATATTCAATACTTACTTTAACAGAAGCAATAAAAACAAATGAAGAAGGAGTCATTTAAATATTTAGCTCCCTTATATTTTGCTGTTATCTTTTGATATTCATAAACTATTAAGCACGTTAAACTGGTTGACTATGCCTAATGTGATTAGGTAGTACTATGCACTCTTCGGCTTTTCTAATTGTGTACATTACTAATTATTATTGAAGCTTGAAGTTATTGATATCATTTATCTGTATGTACAGCCGTGCACATTGAAAGTTACTGACCTGAAGAGAGAAAAGTTATGATATCCTTTGTTAGAGTTAGTATAAGCGAACAGCTTTGAACAAACTAAAGAAATTTGATAACATGAATTAAGTTGTAGTTAGCAGCATCTAAAAATTAATTTATTAAATAATTAATACCTGTAAACATTTTGTTAAAATTTTACGACAGCTGTTAATAAGAATTATATATTATATTTTGTATAAATTCTGCAAAAATTGTGAATTTATGAAACATATTTTAGATTTTTGGTTACTTAGTTTGTGTCTTGTTAAACTTCAACTATGTGACTTATTTGCGCATTTTTTTCTTGCTGAATGTACCTTCATTTTAAAAGGTGAGTTAATATTGATACATTTGCAACTTTTGCGATATATTTTGTTGAATTTGTGATTAAAAAGTGCTCTCATATCACTGGATTGTAGTAGAACTAGAAACGATAAAGCAATATTAATAATATTGACTTATATTTTCCACGATTGGCTTTTGCGAAACCAAGTACGATTTTTCTTTGTGAATATAGCTAAAGGTAGTAGGTATAATAGCCAAATAACTTGGATTTACAACATATTTATTCATATTTTAGTTTTTACATTATAATTCCTGAATAACCTCTTATTTTGCAACAATCCATTCACTTAAATAATTTATAAAAATAGATCAAACTAAAAGTTTAAAACATATTATTAGAATGCAAATAATAAAAACATGCGGTCTTATGTTATGTGTATCTGTTACTTACCTGAATTGATAATATCTAATATTCGATATGATACTTTTATTCAACTTTAAAATATAATTTTAGGGATATTAAATTAGATGCCAATTTTAAACTATTTTTTCCGCCACCAATCAACAACTAGATACATACGCATTCTTAGCAGTCAACTTGACCTCACATCAATGACGCTATGTATTAAGAATTAGAATTAGCTAGTAGAACGGTTCAAGCATCAAGCATAGGGCAATGTTTGGCAAAAAAAAATATAATTGTATTAATATAATATAAATGGGAAAACTGATTTACTCTAACAAATTTCTGGGAGAAATTTTGTATTGAGATAAAATTTAGCAGATCAGACATTTTTTAGGTATTGCCGGATAAACAACGTTTTTTTAGATAATTTTGTTATAAAGCTATTGCGCCCATAAACGCATTGATGCTGTGTAAGGGCATTCCGGCGTTCGAGGTTCAAAAAATTCAACTTTTTCAAAGCGCTTCTTGAATTAAAAGGTGCGTGTCCGACATTCAGGTATTAAAATTAAGATTTCATTTAAGACATTTATAATGCGGTCACCACTACTCCCAAAAATGTTATCCAAAATAAAAAAAATAGGTTTTTTATGCCTTCTCTAGAACAACAATATTTTTTTTAATGCTCCAAATATCAATTTCACCCAACCTAATCTGCACTAATTACCGGTTAATTAAACTATCAAAAGTGATTGGAGTCAAGGACACTGTTACCATGTTTACTATAAGTAAAATGCCAATTAGTACTTCCCACATTTTGAGGCAGACATCTAACAGAAAAATTTCAATACTGACTGCTATCATCTGGTGGGAATGAAATCGAGTTTTAAATTTCTAATATGAAGACAGATTATTTATTACAGATTTGGATTCTTTGGCCAAAAATAGGTCACTTACAGACTATTTCTTGTCAGAACAGTAATAATTGAATAAGTTATAGACAGCTTATATAGAAATTTGGATTTTGTCCGAAACATTGTTTTTCGTTTCTGATAGTGTTGATTGAAGATTCATCGGAATATTCACTAACTGCTAGATGGGCATCGCACAGTGGGACCAAATGGCGAAAGTGAGAAAAACCTTCATATTTTTTAACTAGTAGTTATCCCGACTTGTAATTGGTCTAATTTGATTTAAAAAAAGTACGTTAGAAATTAACTAAGATTTGAATTTTTTCATACGAATTCAACAAATTCCACTATTAAGAAAGTACATTAATCGCGGGAACTATTAGTTCTGTAGGTTTTTATTAAAAAAAATCAAAATATTTAAATTTAATAACAATATCAATAAGGATATGTAACTATTACTAACTATTCATTACGCTACAAGAACAAACTTAGATTGTAAAATTTGGGCTCCTTCCGAGCTTGAAGTTAAAGGTGAAGCTTTAATCTATAAAAGACAAGTTGATCTTGAAAACAGAAGACAAGGTCACCATCAACGTTATCATAAGGTAATTTATCTTTCAATCAGATCTTTCTCCATGACACTTCAATACTGAAAGTGCGCTGGTTCTGAGACACTCGGTATGGATCAGGCATGTTTTCTTGATCCACATTCAACTCCTTTTTAGTTTGCAGTATTTTATTTACTAAAATAATTTAATTTATGTGTTTAAACTTTTATGTGGCAATCCTTCACACAAATAGTTTAATAATGACAAATAACTACATTAACTTGGTGTCCAATAGGCAGCAAGTAAAGGCACATCATATTATAAGCATACATACTCTGATACATCCTGATTCAAGACCAATCGATTACAACTTAAAGTATGATGACGCTGTAATCACGATTTTATTAATTTTCAGTGCGATAGTTTACTTCGAAACAATTTACAAAATTCATTTGATATTGATTGTCATACTCAGTGTTATGTTTCATATAATTTGCAACTTTATACCCCACTTTCCATTTAATCTCTCAATCTGTGACACATACAAGTAACAGTTCACAGGAGAGTTCTACAGATAATATTTTCTTTTACTGTACTTTTATGTTACCTGCCCTAATTGAAGTCGGTAGTTAGTTGATTAATTCTTGTCATTCTAATTTCTCCCATAAATGGCCGGCTTTTACGTAGGAGCCAGCCAGTCATTCTGTTCTGGCATTAAAAAATTTGAAACAAAATCTAGAAATCAGTTATTTTTACGTAGTACATACAAGAAAATGGAAATGTTTATCTTCCAAATATGCCAGATAAAAAGCATAAGTATAAATTACTTGTATGTGGTATACCTAACCCAATTGCATAATTTCATCTACTCAGATTCATATTAAATCATATTGTAATGTTAAATAGACATTTCTCATCTTTAAATTTTATATTTTATTTATTTAAATATTTTCTACAATAAAAACCAAATATATCAGCATTAAAAATATGCTGCCTAAATGGCTCCCGCGGAAATTCTGTATAACGTTTCTTCTAACGTTTAAAAATAAATATACCGGATTTAATATTTCACTTATAAAAATCAGTACATTTTTACGACTTACTTTTCTTCGACGTGTGCTAGAAACTATTTTAAAAGCATAACTGTGTCATTTTACAGTGAATTTAAACAAAATACTGTTACTGTTATAATATTTTCAAATTGTAAACAGGTTTTGTGCCCGATTTAATTTTACGAGTTTCTTTAATGGATGTTATAAAATCTTAACTTAAAATAATTCAATTTTAAATATAACGCATTTACAAATGTCTACTCATATAAAACAAAAAAAGCAATATTGAAGTTTTTGGCAATTCTTTCCTAACAACTTGGTGTTACTGCTAATAATTATTGATTATTTTGGACTAATAAGAATGGTAGTTGTTTCTAAAAATGAAACACTTATCTAAAATCAAACAAAATAAAAGAAAGAGTTGTTTTACTTTGTTTGTGTTTACTGTTTCTATCGCCCTTATAAAATCACTCATTGTATTTATAATGATTATTCCTATGCTTATAATTATTATTTCACGGAACATTTAATTTAACTTGTTAAATTGACCATGCGATAGTTTAAGATTATCGTTAAGTTTATTGTTGGACATATTACATTAAATCAGGTACACTGTGTTCACAAGCAAATCGAAATTTCTTTTCTTCCATTGAATAAGATAATGGTTAGCTACAAAAGAAGTAGCATAGAAACTACATATTATTAGGTATTCAGTCATTCAAATATTTAATTTGTTTCTTAAAAAGTATCTTGTATGGTTGTATATACCTGAATATAGTTACTATAAACGAAATAAATACCAAATATTATGAACTGGCTACCACCAAAAATTAACGATTTTGATATGAGAATGTACACAATGTTTAATATAAAATTTACTATTAGGCATATATGAATGCATTTTTATTAAAGAAAAATGCAACTTCCTATCAATGGTCCATCGTGAACATGATTTCAATCGTGATATTGAATAGTTTCTGACACTAATCGATTATATAATTGAAGGGTTTATTGTAATAAGGTGATATGCCACAAATAAAAAAAGAGTTATCTTGAATAATTAGAAAAATGCACAATTCAATTTAGAATTGAAATATTTTGGTGAAGCGTACAATTAGCCCTTCAATTGTATCCCCCATCAATATTAAGCCGGTTTTATATTTGACATTTTATTGATCAATTTTTAGAACTTAAAATTTACCGATTTCTATAGTTCTAAAACCGAACTTAGTATCGTTTTGGTTTTACAATCATCAATAAAATTTAGGCTGTTTTTAAAGTCTTGAACTTGATCAATCTTTAATTCTTGATAAAAGCTTATTACCTCCGTACATTCATGAATAAAAGTATCTAAACTGTAATAAATAAACGTGGTTTATCAATTTTTTTAGTGTTAACGATAATAAACCTCCTTGATTAAAGAAGCTCGTTGATATTAGGTTGCAGTTGTGAGATTGTGTTTGAAACGTCACAGTAAAAAAAAAAGTTCAACACTAATTCAACTTTTATTATAACTAGAAACATATTCATTTGGAAATTTTTCTTAAAAACTTGCTTTTACGCTACAGACTATCACAAACACTAACTAGCGTCACTAACGCACGCGATGAGAAACAATCATCTACTGATTGACTGCTGCATGCTTAATACTGAAAATTACACTAGTAGAGATAATTTGTCGTCAAAAATGAATTGTAGTGTTGATTTTTTTTAAATATAACACTAAAAAATTTTAGTGTAAAATTGGAGTATTCATTAACACTTGCAGGAGAGTGAGGTAGCGTACGACTCTAAGTTTAAAATAATATCCTTTCTCACCAGAACCTCGTTTTTAACATTTCTTTGGTAACATATTTTCATTAAAAATACATATATGGCAACATAGTATAGTGAACGCAGTATTCAAAATAACATTGCACATAATTGAATTGTCATATTTAACGGTTCAATCATATGTGCTTGTTTTTCTGTCGTTAGAAACAGTGATTACTTCGATTTTTACTAATTCTAATGTTTCTTCAGTTTTGCAAGTTTTTTGGGCCTTTTGGCGTTTTTCTCTTTCGTTTGTTTAACATGCATCTACCGACAGGTATACTGATATGTTCCTGGTATATATTCCATGTAATTGAAGTGCAGACGAGTCATTGCGAGAATGTAGCGTTCGCTACCTACCCAAATCGGAGGCATTCTATCAACAACAAAAAAATTTCAAACATTTATAAAGTTTCGCACAACAAGTTGTTGAACATATAGGAACGAGCACAACTTGTATTAAAATTTCCCACAAAATTGTTGACGAAAGTTATCGCATTTTTTTTTGCAACAAAATGCGCACTCTTGTTATACGATTTATGTTGACAGAACCTATATATTACAGTAGCATTAAGTGCAGATTACTACAAATAGTACGTTTAGGCCAGTGGTGATAAGTTGCAACTAATCGTCAACAAAGTATTTACAGTATTTTTGCTACTACTACAAATCTGTATGTGAACCGACATTAAGATTTATATTTACTGTATAATATGCTTTTTTTTAAACTTAATGTGTAATTTTAGCACAATTTGTTGACATAACCTACCTATAAAACGAGCATAAATTGCATATTGCTTGCCGCAAATGCAATAGTGAATTTTCAGTAGAATTTTGCGTACAGTAAAGCTGGACTGTTGGATCAAGTAATAAAGAGTCCTTAATTTGAGAAGTTTTGATATCATGAATTTATTTTGTTCTGTATACATTCTGGTAAATGCACCAAATCAACTTTTTATAACCGTGTTTGTGTGAGATAGGAGAAGCGCCATCTTTACAACAACAGCTGTATCACATATACCTATTGAACGTAACTATAAGGGTAGAAAACTTAACGCCATAATAATAATGCTTAGATCACAGAACCTAATTACAAAAGTATGGGCTAGGTTTGGAAAAACAGTAATAATTACATTAAATTAACTACAATTGTGTTAGCACTTATTATTTAAGTGAAATTAATGGGTATGTTAAATTAATAAACTAGTTGTAACAAAATAATATGATCGTTTTTGATACCAATTATTTTCTTAATTTTCGCAATATCTCTAAAATAAACGAGATTTTATTAGTTTGAAGGTTTGTTTGTTGATTTCATTAACGACAATACGTAAATCTCGAGGGATGTTGGCAGTTGGTGGATATAATTATTACTAATATGTCGATACGCCGATTAGTTTTTTTACTTCAGAAACAGCAATTCGTAAATTTTGAGGTATGTCCAAGATCTTTGCAGACCGACGTCCTTTTAATTAATTAACCATATATTATACGGTTAAATAATTATTAATTATTATTCGATCCGTGCGAGTGCTACAAAGTTTCCCAGTATAAAAGCTCTGGTTTATAATTTTTTCCCACTCCATTATATGCAAGTTATTATATTCACTAGTTGTAAAATATTGTAAAATATTTCACAATATTTTCTAGAAGATTGTACTACAATATTTTCTAACAATTTTATTGCTTTTTTTTGTAACTGTGGTCTACAAAACTGCAGCGACGTTGTTTAAAAATTCCACCCAATAGCAAAAATTCTTACTACAATTTTCATCCAACAGTGAAGTGTAAATATCACTATGCGGATTTTTCTCTGTGTACAGCAAATGTATTTTGAAGGTTGTACCAACATCAACCAACTATCAACTCATCGGAATGCTTGATGAGGAGAGCAGATTTTAGACTTAGTAAACGGGAAACCTTCAATTAGCAATTAGCCTGGTATATTTTTTGTAACAAATATCGGAAGCCACAAAACCGTTCATTTAGTTTTAATGAAAAACATTCTGTGCTCATACCACGTTACTACGGATAAACTTAGTTACTTAGTTACTTAAGGAAGTAAAGTAAAATATAATATATTTTATATTCAAATATAAAAATTTCTTCACATCGCACTAATGCGCAATTAAAAACCCTGTTTATATTTTAAATTTCGCCCACTGAAAAAAATATACTCTTCTATAACCGTCAATAAGCAGTAATATACTGATTGCATAATTTCAAATATTAAACTAAACTAAAATTAAAAATTACTGAAAACTTCGAAGTTAAATTGACCGAAAAATAGAGCCATTTTAATTCACCAATTCTGAAACTTGGTCAAGTTCTTGAAATTGATCAGTAAATTGACGAATGTAAAACCAGTTTTATATATTAAAAACTAGCAATGTAGGGATAATCAATTCTCGTGAAACATCTAATAAAATAAATAAATAAATGAAAACTCTACCACAAAACATGCATTAAAGATTATTTGAAGTTATTATGGTAGCTTTCTGCCACTTTTCTTTAGTGTGGTTACTTTTTTTGGTGTTAAATAAAGTATTTATTTCAAAGTTATAAATAATTAACAATTTTATTTCAAACATTTATTAATTTAAACCGAGAAGAAAACATATTTTTTATGTATTTTTTTGTATATAAACAAAACATTACTTGGAGACCGTGGACGACGGGACGCACAATTCCTATTCATAAATACGTAAAACGGCCCCACGTACGCGTATGCGTGCCTTATTTTTAATACAGTACAGGTTCTGTCGCTACCGTTGACACACATCCAACCTACGCATACGCACGCTATTTATTTTTAAAGTTTTCAATCGGATGCATCCTCGCACTGCACTGCAGGGATCCTCCTTATCATCGCTTTATCAACAGAAACGTCGACGGTCACGCATAATTCGAACAGTCATCACCGCTGAATTTCGGCAAATTCTGACTCAGTGCGCGTCGTATCCGAAAAAAAAGCTACCTACCCATTGGTGAATAGGCGCGAGCTTAATCCCGGCGGTATCACATACCCAAAATGACTTAAAATAAACCGATTCGGCCGAGTTCGTGCCACGACTTCCACCACCTTCATGCTCAACCAGAATCAGCAGGAGACCTCACTCTTCGCTCGCAATTCGCAAACGACCGACGTCTTGGTATTTTTTTTTAATATCGGGGACTATGACTTAACTTCTGCTAACTGAAGCCGTGGAAAGGCGTGATTATAGATAGACTAGTCACATTATTTATTCTTAAGAGACTCGTGTTTGTGCAATATTTTTTTTGTGTTCATTTTTTGTGCGATTTTATCATCGAATTTTTTTGTAACATCGATAATTTTTCGACCTGTGCGATTAATGTGGTGACAGGATGAAACGACAAGACCAACAAATCTCACAGCAGAGTCATACTCAACAACAGCAGAGTGTGACCCAGCAACAACAAAGTCAGCAATACTCTCAACAGAGGGTCAGCCGAACCGAACAGCATGTCACCAGACAAGTCACCAGTCAACAGACAGGTTAGGAGAAAATTTTGTTGTTTCAAGCTTTGTGAGCTTTTCATGCCGCTGTTGATATGCTGTTGGCCGTCAATTTGCTTACCCCCAAATCACGGGTCCATCTTACTGCGCATGATATAATAACAAAAGTGCTTTTCATTGTACAATATCATTGCATGTTCGCAGAAAAGCATGAAGTATATCGCTTCTTCGGGATAACGAAAATGCGACAAGTATATCATCATTTTGACCATACCTAACAATAACCGCTAAACATTATTATTATTATTATTATTAATATTATTATTATTATTATTACGCCTGCATCAGTTAAATTGCGAAATATTAACAGGATTACATGTTTGGAAGCTCCCAAATTGGAGCGTCGCCAATCGCAATGTTTAACATAAGTCATGCAAAATGTAACAAATATTTATAGAAATTTTTATTTCATCGCTATTTTTGAACCTGCGGACATCTTTAGAATACAACGAGTATGGAGTTTCTCGTTTTGGAAAATGTAAACTATGCCAAACGGCAACGCTTTCCAAAGATAATTTGTATCTCTGATTTACGAAAAATATTTGTTCTTGTTTATCTGATCCAAAAATCATTTCAAAAACTATCATCACCTGCCAAGAACGGAATTTAGTTCTGACTGGTGCCGTTAAAAAATTAATTAAATGGAATTGCAAAAATCAAATACCGAAACGTGAAAGTTACACACATTTGGCACACGAAAATTTTGCCAAGACCTGATGGGGATAGCGCAATCGCACACAGCGGTATTTGATTACACGCAGAAAGAGTGGGAGTGCTGAACAAAAAAAAATTGTTTCGATTAAAAATAGATTGCGTTATTTGATTTCGCACATTTGAAATACAATCAGCACTTCGGATCTATAATACCCACACTACAAGCAAGAGAAGCAAATGCAATTAGAGAACTAATGACTAAATTGCAAAATAAAACACAATGTTTGAAGAAATTTAACTATTAGGAGCAGGTGCCAAGAGCCAACTTCATAGCAAGAAAACTATTTTTGTTACAAAATAATCCCTTAATAAAAATCTACTTGGTACATGTTCTATAAGAGTTAAAAAAAAAGAATGTAAAGTAATTAGGCACACAATAAATTGGAGAAAATAGAGTAATGTAATTAAGTACGTGAGGACAATGTGAACAGAATAATTTAAATGTGTGAAAGAGCACCAGAGAATTATGTTACTTGGTTAACAGTTCTCGTCATGAACAACATACACTTAATACTAATTGTTTTAATTAACATTTACAGACGCAAGACGTATATACACAAATATTGTATGCTAGCGTTTTCAATTATCATATCTTGATTTGCAGTTAATACTTTTAGTCCATTTATGTTGATATTCAATTCTATTGAATGGCCTTAAGAAGCACATGATATGTTTGAACAAACAACTTAATATGTGCTAACTTTATGTCCATTGTAGATCTAAAAAAAATATTTAAATTGTAAATTTGAGCTTTTGCCTAAAAATTGCCCTTTAATATAGAATTTAAAACACTAAAAAAAAAATAATTAAGAATCAATTTTCTATTATCATCTAGTTACCAATCTGATTACGTTAGCAAAGTTATTGCAACGGTGATGCTATTCGCACAGAATTCTCAATTTATAAATAACTGCGGAAATTTACAAAATACATGCTGGTATAGCTCAGAAAACAAATGGCGTTTTATTTAGCTTTCCTACGCCAAAGACGTGCGGATGTATGTATTTATCCCAGCCACAAGTTTTGATTTATAAACGCGCAAATCTCTTTTTAAGTGTACGCTAATATCATGAAATATCCATAAAATAATATATAAAAGTAATATGTTTATAAAATAATTACCTGAGTATGCCAATGGAACATGAACCTAAATTAAAAAGCAATAACCCTCACGAACAATTGAAATATCTCGGTACAAATTGATTCTATTTCATATTGAGAGGTGGCGCTGTGAACTACGTCAATAAAATAGCACTGTTTAAACACACGCCAATTTCATTGAATTATAAAATGACTATTAAACCTCATCTATTTAATTATCGAAGAATAAAAAAAATTAAATAGAAACAGCTCAATATTTCCTGAAAATTAATATGCACATGCCAAAAGCCGGGCATAAATAACCCAATCACAAATAATAGATGTCAAAAATTAATCAATCCTTTGTTTATAACCAGCGGAATTCCCGAAATTGTTTTGTTAATTTAATTTACGTAATAACTGTAGCCACACCGTAGCCGACTGTTCTCATTGGCAGAGTAAAGATAGTTGCTCCAAAAATGGACGACTGTAACGCGATACTGGTACAAAAATAGGACGGACGATGCTTCATGCGGTCCGGCTTAAACTGAAAAATTTTGACACCTACTTGAACGGATGCTATTTTATTATTTTTATTCCCATTCAATGTAACATAAATATTTTTCAGAAGAGCCAATATTTCTCCGGTATATCTTTCTATTTCTTATTTTGCCTTGATTTCAGTAAATTTCAAACTTTCCTTAAGAAATTTGCAAAATACATCACGATTAGTCTTAGCAGGTATTTAAATACTCTAAATATTAATGGAATATGAACACATTTTATGCCTAAATGACAATATGGGATGGGAAGATTGGAAGGTTGGATGTTTATAACAACATATTCCACAGTTATTTCAAATATCCTCGAAAAAATAGAATGTGAAGTAAATATTTATCTTAACGCGATTGCTTTTCTCAAAAGAGTGGAGTTAACCCAAACAAAAATAAAATTTCTGCAACTTAAGATATCTACACGAGCAAATTATGAATGATGGATGTTTACATACAATAATAAAAGAGGGTTATTAAAATTATTTAGATTTTTTTTTTAACTTTTTTTTAGCAAACTGAAAATGGTAGGAAAGATTACCTATTAAGTAAGTTGACAAATGCACTTAGGTACTGCATTTATATTCTCTTGCATTGACTGAATATATAATTATTTTATTGCAAAGAAACTTCACATTATTATTATAGGCCCCAAACCGTAAATATTTATTATTATTTAAACTAAAATTCATTGGCCCTGCATAAAAAATATTATTATTTTTTTCTTATTGCACTAATTAATAAACGGCTCATTAAAAGAATAAGGGTCTCATGAATGTTTAACCAATCAAAAAGAAGGCAATTATTATTAATTAATTAATAATATTTTTCAATAATTAAAACCGTAAAAATGAATTCGAAAATATTAATTATCAAAACCAAGCACGACCTTAAAAGATAATATCAGAAAAAAGTGTTGTTAATTGGAGGAGTAGATGTTTTATTTCTCTATTTGTTTAATTTAACTGAAAGAAGGCATAAATTAATCCTTCTTGTTTATTTCACCTTGAAAGCATTTGCTATTACGTCTGTATAATATTACCAAGGTTTATGTCATATAAAATCTTAAATTACATATGTGAGTATTATGCAAACGTAGTAAATTAAAAATGATTATTAAGCGAAAACAAAATATGGTTTACATACCTTGCTTTCTTTTACTAACTTATCAGGGAACATTACCACAACAAAACTAATATGTTAAATAACCCAATTTTTCAATGTGTGAGGTCATTGTAGAATAAGAATAAAACAAACACTTGTGCCTATAATCTGCGAATTGCGAATGCAATCAAGCCCTCAAGCACAATCAAGCGCTACTACCTATTTCATCAATATAGAGATTGTATAAATTGGGTATGTTTTTCGTTTTATTTTTATTCTACTAATATGTTAATTGTTTAAATGTAACATACACTAGCCATACTTATTATAATTATTTTATAATTCCAGTGCAAGGAGGTCAATATCAAGTTTCGGGCGCACAACAAATCACGGGATTTGGTCCAAATGCAGCACCTCCAGTCTTCGAGAAAGTATTCAGCAACGCGCGTTTCGCCCAGGGCGGCAACGCTCTTTTTGAAGGCCGCGTGACCGGTAAACCAATGCCACAAGTGACATGGACGCGCAAAGGATCCATCCTGATACAGTCTACCAAATACAACTTCTCTTACCACAACCAAACCGGCGACATTACCCTGCAAATAAATCAAATTGGACCTGGCGATGAGGGCGAATACGTCTGCACTGCTAGAAACCAATTCGGAGAAGCCATCTGTTCCGTATACATTTCACCAGAGGGTATGCAAATGCCTCAGGCTTTCCAAAAGAAGACCGTGAAGCAAACGACTACAGTAACCAATGGCACTTTCGTCGAAGAATTTAAGGTTGACACCTTCGAATACCGCTTACTCAGAGAAGTGTCGTTTAGGGAATCCATCACGAGAAGATTCGTAGGTGAAACAGATATTCAAATATCGACCACTGTTGAAAGATCGCTTGGCCCGCCTGCTCCTCCGCAAATCTCGCAGAAACCTCGCAATTCGAAATTGCTCGAAGGTTCCGATGCCGTATTCACGGCTAAAGTAGGCGCTAATCCTAGACCTAGACTGACGTGGTTTAGGAACGGCCAAAGAATTACCGAATCACACAAATACGAATCCACCTATTCGAACAACCAGGCCACGCTACGAGTAAAACAAGCCCAGCATGAAGATTCTGGTCATTACACACTTCTGGCGGAAAATCCTCAAGGATGCGTTGTTTCGTCCGCTTACCTTGCCATAGAACCGGTCAACACTCAGGAAGGACTCATCCACGAATCACAATTCAGATCGCAACATATTGAAGAAGAAGATGACGGTAAAACCCTAGCTCCGAACTTTGTGCGTGTCTGTGGCGATCGGGACGTGACGGAAGGAAAGATGACACGTTTCGATTGCCGCGTCACGGGCAGACCATATCCCGAAGTAACCTGGTTTATAAATGGTAGACAGGTGACAAACGATTCGAATCACAAGATACTAGTCAACGAATCCGGTAACCATTCGCTTATGATTACCAACGTAAGCAGGAACGACTCTGGTGTAGTCACCTGCATTGCCAAAAATAAGACTGGAGAGACCTCGTTCCAATGCAACTTAAACGTGATCGAAAAGGAACAGGTCGTCGCACCTAAATTCGTAGAACGTTTCACCACAGTAACTGTTAAGGAGGGAGAACCCGTAGTCCTCACCGCGAGGGCGGTCGGCACCCCAACACCACGCATCACTTGGCAGAAGGACGGAGTGCCGATTTCTAGCAGTCCCGATTTACGCATTTCGACCGACAGTGGAGCATCTACTTTGGATATTGTCAGAGCCAAGGCGTCGGACGCGGCATGGTACCAATGCACCGCACAGAACGTTGCGGGCTCCACTGCTACGAGGGCTAGGCTATTCGTTGAAACACCCCAAGGACCTACCCCAGAACCTCGACGATTACACCTGCCGCGACCGACCAAAGTTATCGAACCAGAGTAAGTAACTTTAAGAAAGACCGTACCCAGGTAAATAAGGGTTGCCGGTGCTAGGAAATTTTTGGTTGAAAATTAGGGCATATATTTCACTCCCAAGAAGTGGCTCACAGCCAAATTTTCATCTCAGAATATTAAATGATCTTCAAGTGATAAAATAAACATTCAATTTTTGATGCAGTTTTTCACAGATCGCCAGAAAAAAATAGTTGGATTTCCGTCGATCACGTGCTTATTCTTTTTTTCTTAGTTTTTATTTCTGACTTTCTTTTTTTTTTAACGAAGAAGCCATTTTGATACAATCACCATATTTTTTTTTACAAATCTTCTCTTACCACTTTCCTACTACCTCAATTTTTCTCTAGACGATCCTAGTTGTTTTTTTTTCTTTTCGTTGTGGGAGCCGTGTGACCTAGTGTCTCTAGAACACTGCAGCCTCCTGGCTTTTTGCATTTAGTCTCCCATTTCCTTTACCCATTAAATTATAACAGCCATTTGAGGATCCTAGCGCCCTGCACTAATCTGCACAGGTCTCTGACTGGCTGACTGGTTCATTTTTGGCTTGCCAAAAATTGCCCATCTTCTTGCGTCGAGGGCCTCGCATGCACACAGAATGCGGTAAGCGTACTCTGTCCACTAATTACCCAGTTGCAGTTGGTATGTCCAGTGTTGATCCCAATTTCCTGTAGGTGTCCTTTCAGTATACTATGTCCTGTTAGGAGACCTGTTATAATGCGAAGATGATTCCTTATGAGCTGCGGTAGTTCTTCAGCCTTCTGTTTTGATATATATAAGTCAGCACTCCGGGCCAAGAAGTCCCATGGTTTGATTACAAATCTTCCTCTATTCTTCTCGATCACGACTTTTCCTGTGCCATCCCTTTATTCCAATACTCTCCAGATCCTTTTCTACCCTCTGTAACCATTCCGTTCGTGGTCTGCCTCTTCCTCGTCTTCCAGTTATTCTTCCCTTTAGTACTTGTTTTGTTGGCCTTCTACTGTCCAGTCTCGTCACGTGTCCCAACCACCTCATTCTTTTTATCCTCACTACATTTGTTATCGATGGTTCCCCAATTGTAAATTAGCGATTGGTTTGCAATATTTATTATATTACACTGGTCTGCATTATTTGCTGAACAGTTGCTTTAGTTATTGTTTTAAGTACTTTTTAAGCTGAAGCAGTAAATAGATCCTCATTACACCGTATTTAACTACTATTATTACTAAGAAACACAAGAATAAAATTATCCTAATATCAGTTTAAGCAATAAATCATAGCCTTTTCAAATTAGCAGACCACCCACATGACGTCAAATTTATACTAACTATTTTTGCTTCCAAATGCATCGCATTAGTAAGATTTCAGGGTAAAAAAATGCCTATACTGCGCTAAGCTACCACTTGTTACCTGCATAATATGTAAAATTGTAATAGAAGTTTATAATGTCAAAATTTACTTTTGACGTTGGCAGAATATTTTGTAGTCACACTTCGGACACTTTTTCTCAAAAAACCTAAGGATAGAAGATTTTATCTATCGTTTTCACTTATTTCTTAAATAATATAATTCCCAAAATATATTTTTCTGTATTTATGATCGTGTGGGAGATAGAAATTGAAAATAACTTTGATTTCGGCAACCAAACATAAATGGAACCGGACGATTCCGTTTTGAAGCACCAATAAGCTATAATCTCAATAATCTTAATAATAAAATTGATAACACGTATATGAAGAAGTAGACAAAACGTAGCTGCAAATGTGAATAAACCTTTAATTAAATGTGTGAGACAAAAATATTCGATACCCTGTATATATTCGTCCAAAACCTGTCAGCCATCTGTCAGCAATAATAATACGCGTTCACGTTGACGCTCACAGATAACATCTGCCACTGTTATGGCCACATTAGCGTTAATTGCAATGAATCGCGCACCGCTTCCAGGTCAACGGTTTTAAATGCATCTTAATTTCTAATTATATATAGCCCGCCAAATTAATATCAGCTAATTGACAGTAAACATGTACATCTGACAACATCTCGAAATCCAACGTCATTAACTAACGATGATAAAGGTCCTTTGTTAAGTTTAAAAGGCTATTGTATTAGAGATATCATGGGAATATCCATCTTATCTCTCGTTGCAAACAACTGCTATGTCTATATGAAACATATCACTGGGTTTTCTTCTAAGAATAAAAGAAATTTAAAGTCTGTTCTTTAAGGCTATCCTTTCTACACAGGCTCATATGTAAAACAGTATAGAAGATTATTTCTTTAGATATTTGAGGGAGATGAAACATCCACCAGTGTAATGAGTGTAACCTCAACGAACAAACCTATTGCTTACCTAAATGTTTCATTGGTTACGAAACCAGTTCCTCATGGAAACGATTTGCCTAATTCCATACCCCCAGTTTCCTGGCAGGAGATTTCAGATTCTGAGGAGGATACTGCGATGGCACAAGGGTTAAAAGACGATAATTATATATCAGAAAAATCATATACTGAACCAGATTTCATTTCAAAAATGGAGCTTAATTTAGTTCGCGAGTTGTGTTTATCAGATTCACGCTCAAAGCAGTGAAATTTATTGAATAAAGATTTCATAAAAAATGTCATATATAAAAGCAGAAATAAAGATCTGATGAAATATTTTAGTTAGAAAGATTAGTTGTGATTTAGAAGGTTTGATTGCTTATAATGCTAACGATTGACAGTTCTCCATTAATTCCACCAAGTTTAAATAATGGCTTGCTATTACATAATTGAAACAAATGCTTATCCGTATCTGTAGCGCATGTGATTGGAATAAAAGAGACATGAAAGTGTGTTATAAGTTTGAGATATATTTTTGAAAACAGTTAACTATGACGCTCACCTATGAAGTATGTGAGGCAATCTCAAAGTTATTGGTCTTCTTCTCGGTATGCAAGGTAGCTTTACAAAATACTACTATTTATTATGTTTGTGAGGCAATCGTGCAACAAGTGATCGTTATATGGTCAAAGAATGGCCAAAAATACCTTCACTCATGAGCAAAAAAAAATATTAACGATATCCTTTTGGTCAACCCTCGGCATGCCCTTTTGCCACCTTTACATACAAAGTTAAGTTTGATGAAGAAGTTTGTCTAAATAAGGAAGAAGAAGCACTTGGATATTTAAGACAACAATGCTCAACGATGACATAAAATTAAATAATGCAGTGCTAGCGAGCGGCATGGAAGTCATTTAAGAACGTAATTCATATTTTCTTTTTTTTTAACAGCAAAGCAGAAAATAGTGGTCTTTTAGTACACAGTACAGTCTTTTGTTGAACTATATAAAAATTTATGTTGTTGAATGATTGAAAATTAATTTATTGCATTTCCATCTTGACTTTTTCTTAGTGGTACGAAATAGTAAGAGAAGTTTTACAAAAACTTTTGGTGATACGGCCACTTACAAATTGACTTAAAATTGAAAAAAAAAAAATTAAAAATAAAAGCTAAGCAACGGATGAGCGCGTAATCTACGAAAACTGAATGAAAAAAAAGCCATGGCTTATGATGACTTACCTTTTTTGTATATTCCACTTGAACAGCCTAATTGTAAAATAAAAAGTTTTCATTCTTTGATCAAAGACCGTCCAATATTCAGAAAATTAATCCATGGACCGCTTCTATGGGGTCTAACATACGCCCTAATTTTCAGCCAAAAAACTCCTGGGGTCGGCAACCCATACTTACCCTTGTATGGCCTTTAATTTATATAATTCCATTTCCAACCATTGTTCAAGATATTTTAATTTTTCTACCTTCTTTTAACAGACCCGTTCCTGGCCCTGAAGTTATATATCTTCGCCATGTCGAACCCAGCAGACCGCACGTACCTAGTGCTGAAGAAGATCGCATCTACCCACCGCCACAGTTCATCATTCCATTGCAAGACATCCAGCAAATCGAAGGTGGCAAGGCGCACTTCGAGGCCAGGATCGAACCCGTTGGTGATCCCACGATGGTTGTAGAATGGTTCCTGAACGGAAAACCACTTACAGCAAGTACGTAGCAATCCATCCTAAAAGAAATAATCAATATTTAATACGAAAGACAAGTTTAATAATATTTTCTTTTTCTTTTTTAGGTTCCCGCGCTACATCTGTTTTCAAATTTGGCTTTATTGCATTAGACCTAATAAGCCTTATCCTACAAGATAGTGGCGAATATGTCTGCCGTGTCACTAGTTCAACCGGTGTTGTAGAATCAAGAGCTTTACTTAGCGTTACACCTCGCGCAGCTATTGAAAAGGCAAGTCAGCATCCAGAGAGTTTGCATTACATTCAACATCTTGAAGATTACTCAAGATATGAAAGGCAAGAAAGTATCGAAGAAAAGACCTCGCAGAAGCCCCATTTCATCCGTCCACTCCAAGATCTTGGGGAACTGCAGGAGGGGCGTAATGCTCACTTCGAAGCACAACTGAACCCTGTTAGCGACCCAACAATGAAAGTGGAATGGTACAAGGATGGAAGGCCGATCACAGCCAGCTCTAGAATTACTACCATTTTCAACTTCGGCTACGTCTCCCTAAACATCATGCACCTACGGGCCGAAGATGCAGGTACTTACACCGTAAGAGCTATCAATCATCTTGGGGGAAGCAATTAGTAATGCAAGCATCTCTGTGTTTACCAAATCTACGGTTACCGGTGACTTGGGTATTCCTGAGCAGCAGAGATATATCGAAAAAGTGGAAGAATTAGAAGCTTATCAACAAGCACAAATGCACAAATATGTGCAAGAAGCACCAGAAAGCAGTCAACCTCCTGAATTTAAGTCGCCAATTAAAGATCAAGTTGGTATTAGAGAAGGAGGTTTCGCTCATTTTGAGGCGCGCTTAGTACCCGTCGGAGATTCTACCCTTAGAGTGGAATGGCTTAAAGATGGAAGATCAGTGGAAGCTAGTTCCAGGATTACTACTTTCTTCAATTTTGGCTATGTTGCCTTAACACTTAAAGACGTTACTATACATGATGTTGGTAATTACACCTGCCGTGCATACAACGCTCTTGGTCAAGCTACTACAACCGCTCAACTGAGCGTAATCAGCAAGAAAGATATTGTGGTTGACTCCCAACATCCTGGAGGTCTCGAAAAGATTCAATTCCTCGAAGACACGAGTCGCTTCAATCGCATCGAAAAAGATGAAACTCAAGTTACACAAAAACCAAAGTTCCTAGGACCTCTTAAAGGTACCAATAAGATTATTGAAGGCCAACGTGCCCACTTTGAAGCGCGCGTAGAACCACAAAGCGACTTAACTATGAAAACTGAATGGTACTGCAACGGAAAACCAATACAAACTGCAAACAGAATTCAAACTTACCATGACTTTGGATATGTCGCCCTTGACATCTTGGGCGTACGTGCTGAAGACGCAGGAAACTATACTGTTGTTGCCAGAAATGCCTTGGGTGAAGCACAACTTTCCTCCAATATGGTTGTTGAAAGTAAGTAATTACTTTAAAGAGGCTGTAGATTTTACTAATATTGACAATTCTTTTTCTAGCACGCTCAAGCATTGATACTAGAAGCATGCATCGTACAGCTTACGACAAAACACGTGCCTTAGAAGATTCGAAGTTTATTGAACCACAATATGAAATCGAAGAAATATCCAAATCAAAACCAATCTTCACTCAACCGCTGTCCGATCCGCGACCTGTAACAGAAGGACGTAATATTCACTTAGAGTGCCGCTTGGAGCCCATGGGCGATCCAACAATGAGAGTAGAATGGTTCTGTAATGGCCGCCCAGTTACTGTTGGCTCAAGATTTAGAACATACAACGATTTTGGATTTGTTGCCTTAGACATCATTCACACTACAGCTGCAGATACTGGAGAATATACAGTAAGAGCCACTAATCATCTAGGTTCTGCAGCCACCTCAGCACAAGTGAGAGTAATCGCAAAATCTGACATTATTACCGACAGTCAACATGAACTAACGGCAGAACAACTGAAAATGTTGGAAGGCCGTCAAAAACATCAACCTATCGAGGAAGTTACAATCTTTGAAGCTCCTCACTTCACTAGACCACTACACAACATTGAAACTATTGAAGGAACTAACATACACATGGAATGCCGCTTACAGCCTGTCGGTGACTCGTCTATGAGAGTAGATTGGTTCTGTAATGGACGCCCCATTAAAGTAGGACACAGATTTAGACCAGCATATGATTTCGACTACGTAGCCCTTGATTTACTCAGCGTATATCCTGTGGATTCAGGGGTTTATACTTGTCAAGCTAGGAACCAACTTGGCGAAGCTGTGACTTCATGTTCAGTGAAAGTAATCGCCAAAAAAGACTTATATTTCGATAGCCAACATCCTGGTGGTTTGGAAAAGATTCAACAACTGGAAGATCATTCTAGAGCATTCAAACGAACCGAATATATTGAAGAAGTTGTTAACGTGAAACCTAAATTTATTACAAAACCAAAAAGCCTGGAAAATATGCGCGAAGGCGAACACGCCCACTTTGAATGTAAAGTGGAACCAATTACTGATTCAAACCTTAAAGTTGAATGGTTTAAAAATGGGCGACCAATCACTGTTGGACACAGGTTTAGACCTATCCATGATTTCGGCTATGTTGCTTTAGACATTATTGATTTAATTGCCGAAGATTCTGGCACATATACTTGTCGTGCCGTAAACTTGTTAGGCTCAGACGAAACAACGTGCACGTTACGTTGCGTCAGCACCAGTCAAATAATTACTCAAACACAAAACGAACAAGGTTTGGAACAAATTCAACATCTGGAAGACCGTTCCAGATATCAACGAAAGGAAGATATCGAAGAAACCACTAAACAAATTCCAATTTTCACGACATCTTTGAAGAACGTCGAAATCAAGGAAGGTCAAAGAGCGCACTTCGAATGTCGTCTAATCCCAGTTTCCGACGCTACAATGAAAGTAGAATGGTTCCATAATGGAAGACCACTAAAATCTGGCTTCGAGATTTTCTGAAACTAACAACTTTGGATTTGTAGCTCTGGATATTTTATACGCATATCCTGAAGATTCCGGCACATACACATGTCGCGCAACAAACGCCCTTGGTGAAGCTGTAACATCAGCGACCTGTGCCGTCCTAACCAAAAAATCAATCGTTTTAGAGTCCGTACATGAAGGTGCTTTAGAACGTTTACAAGAACTAGAAGATTCTTCCCGTTACCAACGCAAAGTTGTACAGGAAGAAATTGTCAGCCAAGCACCTTGCTTTACTGTACCCGTTAAGGACTTAAGGGTTGCTGAGAATCAAGCGGCTCACTTTGAAGCACGATTAATTCCAGTCGGGGACTCAAGAATGAAAGTTGAATGGCTTCGCAACGGTGTGCCAATCGAAGCATCCAATCGCTTGACTACTATGCATGATTTCGGATACGTTGCTCTTAACATGAAGTACGTTAATCCCGAGGATTCTGGAACTTACACTTGCCGGGCTGTAAATGATATTGGAGAAGCTGTAACATCGGCTACACTGTTCGTACAATCAAAAGCGTCATTGCAGCTTGAGACACAACATGAAGGAGCATTGCAAAAATTGCGCCAATTAGAAGATACCAGCAGGTACCAACGCCGTGAGGCTGAAGAAGTTCAGGTTACGCAAGCTCCAAGATTCACTACACATTTGAATGGACCAACTGAACTATATGAAGGGCAAAGTGCACATTATGAATGTCGCATTGAACCATATCCTGATTCAAATCTGAAGGTTGAATGGTACCACAACGGAAAGCCACTTACCACTGGACACAGATTCCGTACAGCGTACGACTTTGGTTTTGCTAGTCTAGATGTCCTGACTGTGTATGGAGAAGATTCTGGAACATATACCTGCAAAGCAACCAACCTTATTGGACATGCGGAATCATCCGTTGTTACAAATGTTAAATGTAAGTATAAGAAATTGTAAAAAACGAAATAATACAACATTTTGTTTGCGCAGCAAAATCTGGAATCATTCGGGACACTCAACATGAAGGAGCTCTTCAAAAGATACAGTACTTAGAAGATGACTCTCGCTATAAACGTGTTAGCCAAGAAGAAGCTGTTATCCTAGAAAAGCCTCAATTTGGTAGAGGTTTGAAGCCTGTTGAAAATCTTCCAGAAGGTAAAACAATTCACCTTGAAGCCACTCTTACCCCAGTTAACGATCCTACTATGAGAGTCGAGTGGTTCTGCAACGGACGCCCGCTTCCGTCTGGATCTAGATACAAAACAACTTACGATTTCGGATTCGTCGCTTTAGACATCTTACATGCTTATCCTGAAGACAATGGCACTTACATGTGCAGAGCTAGAAACGCAGCAGGCGAAGCTGTAACTACAGCTGCCGTTTCTGTTGTTGGAAGATCTGGTCTACAACTAGATACGTTAGACGAGCAAAGATTGCGCAAAATTAAAGACTTAGAAGCATATGAAAGACCAAGAAAGGAAGAAATCGAGCCTCAAGCGCAAAAACCTGTATTCTTAACACCACTGGTGAATCTGGAAAATCTTAAAGAAGGCGAACATGCGCATTTGGAATGTCGCGTTGAACCGATTAATGACGCTAATTTGAAAATCGAATGGTTTGTGAATGGAGTCAAACTAAAAACTGGCCATAGATTCAGGACAACACATGACTTTGGCTACGTTGCTCTTGATGTACTTTACGCTTACCCCGAAGATAGTGGAACCTACATGTGCAAAGCAACCAATTTGGTGGGAGAAGCCGTTAATACCTGTACTGTTAAAGTAGGCACCCGCCGCAGTATCATTTTAGACACACATCACCCTGAAGGTTTAGAAAAGATCCGTGAACTAGAAGCGCAAGGTCATCCAGCTCGTTTGGAGGTAGAGGAACCAGCTGCATTCCCACCACGCTTTGTTACAGAGTTACGTGGAACTACTGAACTATACGAAGGACAAACTGCTCACTTTGAAGCACAAATTGAACCAATTCATGATCCAAATCTACGAATCGAATTCTATCACAATGGCAAACCTCTGCAATCTGCTTCTAGATTCCATATTACCTTCGACTTTGGTTACGTTGCCTTAGATATTGGTCACGTAGTACCTGAGGATGAAGGAGAATATTCTGTAAAAGCTATTAATAACTTAGGTCAATGCGTCTCTTCTATCAAGATGCGTGTAATTGCGAAAAGCAACATCATTTCGGACTCTCAAAGACCTGAAGGTCTTGATAAGATTCGCCAACTTGAGGAACATCAGCAATATAAGAGACCAGAAGTTGAAGAACCTGTGACCCGTCAAAGACCGGTATTCACACAACCTCTACAAAATATTGATGGCATAATTGAAGGACAAACTGCGCACTTCGAATGTCGCTTAATCCCTGTAGGTGACCCAACTCTCAAAGTTGAATGGTTTAGAAATGAAAAACCATTAGAGGACAGCTCTCGCATAACAAAAGTTCACGATTTCGGTTATGTGTCGCTCGATATCTCGCATGTCCGTGATGAAGATCAAGGAGTCTACATGTGCAGAGCATCAAACCCTCTTGGAGAAGCTGTCACGACTGCCTCTATGAAAATTAGAAGTAAGTATATATTAATTTTGAAATTCAACATGGTCTAATTATCAAAATATTACAGCCAAAGCAAGCATCCAATTGGAAACTCAACATGCTGAAAGTATGCGCAAGATTCAGCAACTTGAACAGCCATTAGCTCCACGCCCAGAAGAACCTGACCGAGTATATGAGAAGCCCATATTCACACAAGTTTTGACCGGCCCGATTGAATTGTGGGAAGGTCAGCATGCCCACTTTGAAGCTCGTGTCGTACCAGTCGGTGATCCAAATTTGAAATTCCAATGGTACGTGAACGGCGTGGAACTCAAATTAGGATCGCGCATACGAGTAACCAATGATTTCGGATTCGTGACTTTAGATGTATTGAGCACAGTCACGAATGATTCCGGTGTTTACATGTGCAAAGCTTACAACAAAGCAGGAGAAGCCGTCTCGTCAATATCTATGAAGGTGAAACCTCGCTCAAGTATTTCAGATGAGGCGCTACACCCAGATGCATGGCAGAAAATCCAACAGAAAGAAGCCGATATGAATAAAGTTCCAGAGATGTTCATCGATACTACACCACAGCAACCACCAGTATTCACAACGCACTTGAAAAATTACGACAATCTCATCGAAGGACAACATGTATACTTGGAGGCTCAAGTAGAACCAAGAGCTGATCCCAACTTAAGAGTTGAATGGTTTAAGAATGGTATTTCACTTACCACCGGTGCTAGACTTCGCAGCACATTCGACTTCGGCCTTGTGACTCTTTCCATAAACAGCTTGAGAGACGATGATACTGCCATATATACTTGCAAAGCCACGAACTTACATGGCGAAGCAATCTCAACTTGCACACTGAAAATTGCAGATAAGCATTGGTTACTGGGTGATACCTTACATCCTGATGCTATACCTAAGCTCGCAGCGTTTGATGCACCACGTGCAGAAGAACCTGTGCGTCCAGAACCAACATATGAAGCTCCAATCTTCATTAGTCACTTAAACAATGTTGAGAATGCTGAAGGAGAGAGCGCCCACTTCGAATGTAATGTCGAACCATCCAAGGACCCTACAATGAAGGTAGAATGGTTCATTAATGGTAAGCCCCTACCCACTGGAGCTAGATTTAAGTCAACGTATGATTTCGGTTACGTGGCTCTCGACATAAACCACTGCTATGCTGAAGATTCTGGCGTTTACACCTGCAAAGCGACAAACAGCAAAGGTACTGCTACAACATCTGGTACCTTACGTACCACTGATAAAGCTAAGATATTCTGGGATACACAACATCCACAAGGAAGGGCTGGATTAGAAGCTGTGGAAGAGGTAGATAGTGCATACGCCAGCAAAATGCAGCGCCCACCTTCAGGTCCTGAAAAAGAATACCCTAAACCAGTATGGACAACACCACTTAACCCAGAATTTATCGTAAGTGAGGGTAAGCCATTACATCTAGAAGGTACTGTTGAACCTAAAGAGGATCCTAATCTGAAAATTGAATGGTTCTTTAACGGTAAATCTTTGGAACACGCATCTAGATTTAAATTAACAAGTGACTTTGGATTTGTAACTCTTGACTTAACCGATGTATACGACCGTGATCAAGGCATCTACACTGCTAAAGCTTCAAACAAAGCTGGAGAAGCTTTTACTTCAACCACAATTTACTGTACCACGAAAGCAGGTCTTATTGAACGTACACAACATCCTAAAGGTCAAGAAGGTCTCGAAAAGATTCAGGATTTGGAAGACGCTCTTAACAGAATCGAACAACCGCCATTAGACATTGATGAAGGCCATGCACCTGTATTTACTTCGGAATTTGCGCCATTAACAAATCTGGGAGAAGGAGAAATTGCTCACTTCGAAGCAGGTTTAACGCCCATTGGCGATCAAAGCATGAAAGTAGAATGGTTCTACAATGGCAAAGCAATTGAAGCCAGTCACAGATTTAGAACGGTACACGCATTTGGAATGGTGGTACTCGAAATTTTGGGAACTAAAATCGAAGATTCTGGCACATACACCTGCGTTGCTACTAACGCGTGGGGTAAAGCTGAACAAAGCGTAACACTAGGTTGTGTCGAAAAGCTCAAAGGGCAACCACCCAAGTTTACAACACATCTCAAAGATATTGTTGGCCTTAAAGACGGCCAACCCGCTCATTTCGAATGTACTTTAGTTCCAGTAAACGATCCTAAACTAAAAGTAGAATGGTTCCATGATGGTCGTCCAATTTTACAATCAACTCGCATTAAGACCGTATCAGACTTTGGTTTCGTTGTTATGGATATTGCATACACCCAGAATCATGATTCTGGTGAGTATGTTTGCAAAGCCAGCAACGAATACGGTGAAGATTACACTAAAGCAACAATCAACGCTTACGGTAGAAGTGGTGTATTTACCGAAAGTTTACAACCCGATTCTTTGGCTAAAATCAGAGAACTCGAAAGTTATCAAGTACAGCAAGCTCAAGTACAGGCTGTGCCAATCACAGAACCTCCCAAATTTATCACGCAAATCGCTGACGTTACTAGGCTCGTTGAAGGGCAAAGTGCTCACTTTGAGGCTCGTCTAACCCCAGTCAATGATCCAGATCTGGTTGTTGAATGGTATTACAATGGCAAAAAACTACCGCACGGTCACAGATTTAGAACCTTCCATGATTTCGGCATCGTCATTTTGGACATTCTTTATTGTTATGAAGAAAACTCTGGCGTATATGAATGCAGAGCTTATAACAAATACGGCGAGGATTCTACCAAGGCCACGTTGAAATGTACTTCTAAGACGAACTTAATCCTGACCTCGCAACTACCGCGGGTAAGTTTATTTAGTAAAACTATAACTAGCATTCTTACATGATTTTATTATTTCTAGGGCATGGAGGGTGGTTTAGAAAAGATCCAGACATTGGAAGATTCCTTAATTCGTACTAAAGAAGAAAAAGAAACTGAAGAAAAAGGAAAAGCTCCTGTATTTACAGTACCGTTATCAAACATCGACAATTTGCGCGAAGGAGAAAGTGCTCACTTTGAAGCACGTCTTACACCGACAGATGATCCAAAATTGAAGGTCGAATGGTACTGGAATGGTAAACCCTTAAAAACTGGTTCAAGATTCCGTACATTCTGTGATTTCGGATTTGTCATTCTGGAAATCTCACCAGTATATCCGGAAGATTCCGGAGAATATTCCTGCAGAGCATTCAACGATTACGGTGAAGCCGTCACAACATCCACAATGAAAGTACAGGGTAAGAGGAGCATTATCTTAGAATCCCAATTACCACAAGGCATGGAGGGCACGATCGATAAAATCGCTGAGTTGGAAGGCCTGGGTGTCATTCAAGCCCAAACAGCTCCAGATGAAGACACTGGAAGACCACCAGAATTTATCACGACGCCTTCGGACTTACAACTGTCCGAAAATTCTTTGGCTCACTTCGAATGCAAGCTACAGCCAGTGAATGACCAAAGCATGAGAGTCGAATGGTTCCATAATGGCAAGCCATTATGGGCAGGTTCCAGGATTAAAACTATTAATGATTTTGGATTTGTCATACTTGAAGTAGCTAACGTCTATCAACGCGATTCCGGTTTATACACATGCAAAGCGACAAACAAACACGGCGAAGCAACTGTTTCATGCAAACTACAAGTCCGTGGAAGGCAAGGTATTATCATGGAACCACAGTTACCTGCCAGTTTCCGTACAGGTACCGCGAGCATTCAAAAACTCGAAGAAGATCTATACAAAAAAGATGAAATTAAAGTCGAAGAAGAAGTTCCAAATCCGCCTAAATTCACCGTCGATATCAAAGACAATGTTGATGTACCAGAAGGCGGTCCAATTCATTTCGACTGCAGAGTCGAACCAATTAATGATCCGACCATGCGCATTGAATGGTTCCATAACGGTCGTCCATTCGCAACCGGGTCTAGAGTCCACCAACTTAACGATTTTGGTTTTATCGCTTTAGATATTGATTATTCCTACGGTCGGGATGCCGGAGAGTATATTTGCAGGGCTACCAACAAATGGGGAACTGCAACTACCAAAGCTACTGTTACCACAACATCTAAACGCAATATTGACTTTGAATCACAATTACCATCTGGTATGAGTGCTGAGAAACTGAAAGAACTCGAGAAGGGCAAAGTGTCCGTACCACCCAAAGAGGATGAACCAACAGGTCCGCCTAAATTTATCACTCAAATTGAGTCCGCCACTGTTGAAGAATCTGAATCGGTATTCTTCGAATGCCGCGTAGAACCAAAACATGATCCGAATCTTCGTATCGAATGGTACAGAAACGGAAAATTATTACCGTGCGGCTCGCGCTACAGGACAACTTACGAAATGGGACATGTATCTCTCGGCATTACCTACGTTTATCCAGAAGATTCTGGTGAATATGTCTGCCGCGCCGTAAACAGCTTTGGCGAAGATTTTACAAAGGCCAGTGTCTCCTGCAAGACGCTCCCAAGTATCATTCTACAGAACCAAGTACCTAAGGGCATGAAGAGATCCGAAACTCTAATGCAAATGGAGGCTGCTATCAAAAAATACACCTCGGAAATTCATCTAACCGAAGAGGATCTAGTACGATGCGGAAAAGAAACAACCACCAAGATTTGTCACCCAAATCCAAGATCAAACAGATTTGGTAGAAATGCAGTCTACTAAGTTTGAATGTCAACTCGCCCCTGTTGGCGATCCAAATATGAAAGTTGAATGGTTCCTAAATGGAAAACCATTGCCTCATAGTAAGTTTTTCAAACGCTATTTTAAGATTATGATTTTTATACGCTATTTTATCGCAGAAAATCGCTTCACTCCAATTTACGACTTTGGTTATGTCGCCATGAACTTCGGCTGGGTTTATCCCGAAGACAGTGGCGAATACGTCTGTCGTGCCACTAATTTATACGGCATGGACGAAACCAAAGCCACCATTAAGACTGCTGGCAAACCAGGCATCATATACGAATCTCAATTACCCAAAGGCATGAAAAGTATCGAAAGGATACGTGAAATGGAAGCAGCATGGCAAGTGTAAGTAACATTGACCAAATTTAGTATCTTACCTAAACGCTGATATTTTGTATTACTTTAGTGCACCAGATGAACCTGACGAAGATACAAAACCGAGATCAGCGCCAATATTCGTCAGCAAACCAGAACCATGCACGGTAGAAGAAGGCGAATGGGCTCGCTTCTGCTGTCGCGTCACAGGCCATCCACGACCTCGTGTTATGTGGCTGATTAATGGACACACCGTAGTAAACGGATCTCGGTACAAGCTCACTTATGACGGCATGTATCATTTGGACATACCCAAGACACGGCAATACGATACCGGAAAAGTAGAAGTGATCGCCAGAAGCAGCGTGGGAGAAGCCATCGCAGACACGGAACTGAAGATCATACCAAGGCATGACGATTACAGAGGAGTACTTAAGAATTCTCCAAGACGTGAGTTGACTTATTACACTAGAAACAAATATTTGTTGGAAATATTGCACTATACGAACTGGCTTGCGCACATTTAACACGCAAAATAATAAAAAAGTTTTTGCTGTTTGTATCGCAATATTTCTAATATCAGAAAAGTTACATATTTAATAAAAATACAACATATGTATCCTTACACAATGCACCTATCTGTAGTACATAATTAGACAAACTTACACCCAAGCACATTATTCATTGTATATATATATATATATATAAACGCTATTTAATATGCCACTGCGTAAACACATCATTACACGCTATCTTCCCCTCCCAATATCCGTATCCTCTCTCAGACGCTTCTTCTTCTGCGGGATAATAAAAGTTCATCAGCTTCCGCCAAAAGAGCAAGGAATCAGTTCAGGTAGGCATTTATATATCCCTATTAATGTTATTGCATGAAGTAACAACATATGATGTTATATGAAACATACATTCTGTCTATTGCACTAATTTAAATATAAAATAAGTCAAGATTTAACGCTAAATCTAATAATGTAAGTGAAGCATGCTGTTCTCGTATCATAGGTATAAAAATAAGGCAATTCCTAATTAGTTCTTTCTGTGGTAGCTTGGTACGATATCGAATTACAACAGTACCAAAAGGAACGCCATGAAACCGAACTCGAGCGATTTTTCGACGAACGTCACCAGTATCAACAAACAAGTGCACATCCGGCACTTCACATTCTTCAAAGAATTCGCAAAGCACCGGAAGAAGCTGAATGGCAACAAACGGTAAAATCAAAGAAGGGTGAGGAATACTATAGTAAGCTTCAAGAACTGGAAAATGAACAAGTAACGAGGGAACTCAAACACAGAGAACAATCACACCAGTTCGCTATTCCAGGAGATAAAATTGTCGCTAGCACGATAGCGAAAGGAATGGCACAGAAATATCAAGACAAACTGTAAGATAATTAATTAATTAATTTCTTTTCGCATAAAAAAGTAACACTATAACATATTTACAGGGAACAAGAAGAAACTGAAAAAAGTAAAGAAATGTACTCCCATCAACAACTGAGGAAGACCGGACTGCGAGAAACTAAACAACATAGTACTGAAATAGAGATTGACTCTAAGAGAGGCGGTTATCCACCAGAACCAGCTGCTTCTACTGTACACGGCAAAGAAGTCCATGTGACCAAACAAAAACAAACTCAAAAGGAAACCGTTGGCGACCTTGAAATTACCCGCAAAATCACAGCAACGGAAACGACTGACGTCGAACATAAAGCAACAGCTCAAGAACGCCTAGTTCAAGGACAGGTATTGCCCAGTAAGCCTCCGTTCTTCACAAAGAAGATACAACCCGTCAGAGCGTTCGAAAACGATTCCGCCAGATTTGAAGTAGAATTCGATGGTGACCCGCTACCTGCTATTAAGTGGTTCCGCGAAGATTTTCCCAATAACCAGCTCACCAGATTTGAAAATCTACACCTTCAGCACCAAATCTATTCTCCAGATGAGACAAGTATTCATGGAAGATTCCGGAGTTTTCAGTGTAATCGCCGAAAATCGTGGAGGCTCTGCGAAATGTAGCGCCAATCTGGTTGTACAAGAAAGAAGGCGCAGCGGACGAACTGGACCGATACCTCCAAGTTTCGTAACTACTGTCCAAAATACCACAGCCAACGCCGGACAATTAGTAAGATTTGATGCCCGGATTAATGGAACTAAACCAATCGATGTATACTGGTTGAAAGACGGCAAAAAGATATCGCCATCCGACATCCGCTATAAATCACTAGAGGAAGATGAAGTTTACACCCTACTAATTATCGAGGTTGTACCAAACGACTCCGGAAAATATGAATGCGTCGCCATGAACAAAGCCGGCGAAGCAAGATGCGAAGCTGAATGCACAGTAACTGCGCCAGCTTCTCCAACCAAACCGTCCAAACCAACTACCCCTGGAGCAGAAAAACCGCCGACCATCGTCGAACCACTTAAGAACCAAACAATTCGTGAAGGCCAAGTAGTTACCTTCAAATGTAAAGTCACCGGAAAACCCAAGCCGACAATAAAATGGCAGAGGGGTGATAAAGTTATTAAACCATCGAAATACTTCCAAATGCTAGAAGAAGGCGAAACTTACACGCTGAGAATAACTGAAGCTTTCCCCGAAGACGAAGGCGTCTACAAATGCGTTGCCACCAATCCAGCTGGTACAAATCAAACCCAGGGCACCTTGAAGGTAACCGCCGCTGAGGTCCAAGAAACGTTACCGACTTTGACGAAGATGAAAGATGTCATCGTCCCCGAAGGCAGTCCGGCACAATTTAAGACGACAGTAACTGGAAAACCCAGACCCACCATCCAATGGTTGAGAGAAGGTTTCTTAATCCCGGAGTCGCCAGATTTTCAGGTAGGTTTTGTTTTTGAGAAACAAGTAAATTCTCCATTCTTAGAGTCTAGCTGTTGTATTAGAAATACTAATCTTAATATTGAAAAAACAATGACAATTCATTCACTGGAATGAATAAAGAAATTTGAGGGTGCAGTAAATTATGAGGTGAATGGTTTTTCTTTGAAATTTAGAATAAAATTTTAATCATTGGTTTAGTTCATTTGAAAATTTCATTTAAACGTTATTTCTTCTCAAAATACGGTTCTTTATTTACTGGGAACGGGCCAATTTAATATAAAAATGATCAACACTCGCCCACTTTTCACTTACATTGCATAATAGGCAACTTTATGTATTCAAAACTGTGCATAAACTAGAGTTTCATGCGCTAATGCGTAAAGTGGAATTGGTGCTTATTAAAGGAACCAGGTATATGCAAATGCATTAACATTCCTCGTGGCATTTACAAACTAATTAAGCTGTGGAACGATAATGTTTTCATTATTGATATTAGACTGCAATAGATGGCACTTACAGTGCGGTAGCTCAGTTTCACGCACGAGCCGAAAGCGAGTGCCTGATGAGTTAGAGCGCTGTAAATGACCTAACGCACCATATTTGTGTTAGACTTTTTGGCCGAGAAAAATTCGCCAATGTAACAATACAATTGGCACAATTGGCGCTTTGACAACTCTACTCAATCTTAAGTCTATGTCAAAGTGATTTTTTTTTATGATGGCTTTTTCCTCACTAATTATTTAAACGGCAATAAAAATACCGGTAAATCTGTTTTTTCTAACTAAATTAAAGCAAATTGGGCATATTTTATTTGGGAAATAACTGTGAAATTTGAAAAATTGCACTCCGCATTACTAAAATGAATACTACAGCCAATGCAACGGCTGATAGGTAATGGTTGCGTTTCTAGTTGACAAGGCCAAAAGAATTATATCTAGCTGTATTTCAAATCATAAATGATTGCATTAGAATTGATTTAATTATTGGCTAAATAAAATACAAAACTAAAGATTAGCAGAGTATAACGAAAAACTTAGGACGAATCCCTGATTTTTAGAAAAATTACGTGTGTCAAAAAATGACCACCATTAGCGATTTCTTTATTATGGACTTTTATAAAATTATAATAATGCAGAAACTTGCAAAATGTCCTTAATTTCAGAAAATATAACAATATGCATAGCCAACTGTTCTTGATTGTTCTGCTTGCATCTACTATTTTCAAATTTCTTATTTCTTCCATTATTTACTCCTACCTTATTTTCGATCTACCTTTTGGTCTATCGTGTGCTGGTCTCCTGTTTTTTATCTTCCTAATTACTTACTTACCTAATTATCTCTTTCCTCCAAGTATCCTACTCATTTCAGTCTTTGTGCTTTAATATAGTTTACGCTAGGTTCTCCTTCCATTAAATCATTTACCTCGTTATTTCATATAATTTCTCGCAATTAAAACAATATCGTCCGCATATACAATGATTTCCGTGTTACTCCTAAAAGTTCTTTCACATCCCTTTTTCCTCATCGCTTCTTCCAAGTCTACAATGAAGATAGTTGCTCATAATGCATCCAAACATATTTACCAAATGAAAATAGATGTGTTATCTTTAACCCATTTAACGAAAAAGGACTTTAATTTGAAGTATTACTTATCTTAAAGCGTAATTTCCGGAAAAGTTTCAACTCATGTCCTAATTCTTCGAACAGATATACAAAAAATTCAAAATTCACCAAAAATACGGGAATCTTTCAAGCAACTTACAGGAATTGTTGATAACACCACTAATTTACGTCTTTTATTTACTCTTATCATATCATCGCTGTAAGCCATTTTCGTTACCAAAAGGCACTCCCTTTTATAGCAGTAAGCAACGATGTACGATATGTACTTATTTTATGCAGAAAAAAAATATACCAACATTCATTGTATCATGATTAAGAACATGGTTTTGCAATTTTTACTCTATTAATTAACATAACTCATCACCTTCTCAATTCATTTATTTGTTTCAAGCTATATTATAGGTCATCTGCTCTTTCCTAAAAACAAACAAATAGAAAAAGGAGCAATAACCTTCAAAAGCAAAATATGACTACAACGTATCTTTGATATAACAATATGACGTCAATCTATAGTAAGGAATAGGAACAATAGTATATATTAGCGTCGTCTTTTTCGTTTCTTTTTTACGTTTATCATGTACTATTCTTCATGAAAATATAGTGGAATATATGTTTATTCCAATCCATAATAGTAATATAGCTATTTTTAACCTGCATGAGTTTGGAACATACGTCATTACTGAATGAAAAGTGTTTCTCTTGGGCTGAAAGTGATCACTTTCATCTCTTGGGTGGAAAATGACGGTACCGTCAATAATCGAACAAAACATCAGTTCAACATTTAGGTATCTAGTTATTAGTAATTTTAATCTGACATTACTTTACATGATTGCAAATATATATTGACATAAACAAAGCAACTACCATAATCGAATCAATAATATATACCAAGTGCATATAATTAAGTAGCAGCAGTAATCGTATAATGAAAAAAACGTTGCCTATGACGTCATACTAAAAAAAATGGTTCAAGTATACGTTTTAAGTTTGAGCTTTTCCAGTTTTTTTTATTGTTCCTTGCTACAGTATTAAATTACTCAATATTGTATTTATGTTTTAATCGCCTTTAATTATTAATATTAAAAAATAATTAAAACAAGTTTTATATTTTTTTATGTCTTACTAACTAAGGTGAGATGCAATTAGACCATTAGACCCTATTTTCGTTATGTGGCTTGACAGGAACAATGAGTTGATATGAAAAAAAAAAGAGTTTAGTCGACTAAACGCCGATCTTGGTGTGCCAGGATTAAAGGTAAAATATACAAGAAAGTTACGCATTACACTTCGTGTTTAGAAAAACATTATTAAATTAATACCTAGATTTTAATCTCTTTTAAATATTATAATAATTATTAGATATTCTTAACAGGATGCCAAGGAACAGAGTTAGACTGCTTTTATAACTTTCATGAGTTCAGTTCCAACGTACCTAAATAAACGATTTTTATTACCTCTCAGAAACGATTACATGTTTATAGATTTCAACAAAATATAATCCGAAGAGAATTTCTTACTTTAATTTTCTTTTTGATGAATCAGGCTTTGCTTTTAGATTTAGATTTAAGTTTATCATTTACCTACTATATTAGCTTCGTATCAATAAAATCACAGAAAAAAAATATCGTAATATTGATCTCTATACCTGCTACAATATGTATCAAAATAATACATATGTAGGTATACGCATTTCTATAAACTTAAAAATAATTTACCAACATATACATATTTTATGTACGTGCATAAGTATTATATTTCGCATTGCAACTGCGTATGTACAACTTTTTGCTGATAAAATTATTAAGAGCGCAGTTAAATTCACATATTTTCCCGTTTATAACGTCTGGCGGGACATTAAATTAACACCATTTACACATAAAGATCATTTTATTGTACCAAAACCAGGTCACTTACATATATGCACATTCTACACAGATTAACTTGCATATATTGAGGCCGCAGCAAGCGCTTAAAGCAATTTGGTTGCAGGAGACAATTTTCGTACAGAAATAACTGACCCGTTTTCGCGTCGCCTAAACTGATCCACAGGTATACTTTACTCACCTATGCCGTTTATTCAAATTTCCTTACGTAAGGCGTGGAGATTTATTTTGTAGGTATGTAATTTTTACGAAAATTCAAAAATATCCACGCTTTTTGTCGTCCTTAATTAACTACGTACATACGTATGACTCACGTTCCGTTAACGCGAACTCTTGTCATCCTCAAGCTCTGAAAATAGCGCTAAGCGAAATATATGTGCCGTCCTGTAACAGCCAAAGAGTTAAAATCTGAATTACATTAGCTTTATTTACAAAACTCGAGTAATATTTCGTTTAACGGATTAACAAATCACGTTTAACATTTCAGAGTAAATTGGATCTTTTTTTAGCGACCATTCAGACATTAATCGGTAATAAAATGAAAAATGCTGCTTCAAGTACCGACCAGTTTATGTTCCTGTTCTTAAATTTAGCGATAACTTGCAAATAAAGCTGACAGTACTTGCTTAAACCTTTGCGACCAACATCAAAACAATATATTTTTATTTATGTATATGTTCAAATTGCTACGCTAATGCAATAACATGCAAAGTTAACTTTACGCTTGCGAACCCTAATATTTATATTAATCCCTAGTCTGGTGTCGATAAATATACAATAATAGCAATATAAATATATGATATTAAATTATGATACATACTGCGTATTCTACTACAGAACAACTACAAAACATATTACTGACTTTTAGAAACAATATATTTCTTTTTTTATTAGAGTTTATTAAACGATTATATTCATACACACTTAATGTACACGTTCTTTTATGTATACTGTATGTTCTCGAAATAACAAAAATACTACAAACTGTAGTAGAAATAAGAAAAATTATCCCACAGAACTGGAACAGAATCAATATCAAAATATGTATTCCAAAGCTCCAACCACCACCCCATTTTAACGTTGTTTTTAAAAATAACACCCATTTTATAATCTGGTTTCTATTTCTGTCCATAAATTGCAATTACCCTTATTTCTACAGATAAGCATTAGTGATATATCAAATGGTTTCAAAATAATCATGTACTATCTCAAAGTATTCGCTTCTACCTGTACAAAGCTTAAAAGTTACATATTTATATTACTTCAAAAATCAAACATTTTTATTCAAGATATTACAGTTATTTTTCGAATTCCTTTATTTTATGTGTACAATCAACTGAAAAAATAATGACCTACGTAGGTAAAGCGAATATTCTTATGCATTTACCTTAACGAAATAAACAATCCAGATGTGCAAAAAACGTTTTAGTGAAAGTTCTGTAAACAGGCACAAATATAGTTTCCAAAAGCCGGGCAAAGAATTTAAAGAAGTTCAGATATTGTTATGTTATAATGTCATCAATATATTGGTATTGTTGCTTAATATTCAAAATATTATTATTTTTTTTAATTACTGGAAACTGATTAACAAGCAGAAATACGTACATTAATTCGTTAATGATTTCATACTGTTAGAAGCTTGCAATTCTTGCATATTAAAGAATGAGTTCATAAGAACTCTAAAATAAATGTCATTAGATTTATTATCTAAAGAATTACTTAATAAGGCTCGAAGATATAATTAAATGCACACCACATTAAGCATTTGCAAATTATACCATATGGACACCCGCGGGCGATCGATAACTAAAGTGAGGTACAAAAGACAGGCGAGGGGCATTTGCTAGAATTGGAAAACAGTAAACACATTATTCAACTGCGCCAATGCTGATGAACCTTTCGGCTTGCTGCATCTTTCTCTATCTTACACATCCATATATTGGAATTCTCAGTCGACACATTAGGTAGGTGGAAAATCCAATTTCTGCGCAGAGTGCAACTGCGATAGCAACATACATCACATTCTCATACTTAAAGATGTAATGTCCTCGCAATCCGTGAGTAAGCGTGGCGAAAGATAAGGTATATGCCACAAAGATAACATTATCTTTTCGGCTAGTAATTTACATTCGCAAAATTTGACCTTTGTAATTTCCGCCAAAAGATTAAGCGTAAAAATAATTTTTAGAATCTTAATTAGTAGTAGTAGATTAAAGATATATTTTCCCTATGGTTTATTTTCCCTGTGTCATTATTTCTTGAGTTAAGTGTACATGATAACTATAAATACATATTTTACTTTTAAAGTACAGTTTAAAGTATATAAAATTTTACTCTAAGAACAATTAAAAATTTAAATATTCAAGGAAAAATAAACATTACGTACCTTTATTTCAACTATTCTATTCTACTTCTTAGTTTTATTAACATATTGTCTTTTAACTACATTAGGTCCATGATATTGCTAAGAGTATTATTCAATGTGCTACTCTCGAAGTTCTATTCGCACTTCTGATATTCCTATTTTTAAATATAGAAATTTGTGATAGGAATTTGGATCTTTTAATATTAAAAATCTTTTTCAATATAGATATTCCTCTTTTTTAGTCTATCTTTAAAATTATTGAAACAGCAGTTACAATCGCAAAGAAAATTTATAACAGCAGGATTGCGAACCGCGGCAATTTTTAGCTAGAGTGGCTACCTTTCTTGAATATATGCGACTTAGACTTTAATTTGATGATTGACAGACAAATATGGCAATCTCTTTAAATTCATTTGGCTCCATTCCGAAATTCAACCAAAAAATACACGTATATTTTGGTAAAACCTGTTTTTTTGTAATAACATAAACGATGTAACAATACCACTTCTTAATAAAGTGACATTTATAGATTATGCATTATCAAAATTATTAGTTAATAATAATAATAATGTATATATTTTCCCAATTGCCACTCAAATGATAGATTTTCAACTAACATGAACCATTTTAAAAAATTGGGAGCATTTTCTCATGCAATTTCTTTATCAGAAACTTTGAGAATTACATTTGTTGATGACATGACAGGTATAGACAAAAGTAGACTAAAATTGAAACTACATTCAGAAAGTAAAAATAAAAATAAATATCAAAATATATACGATTTTAATAATATTTCATAATCAAAGGAATCAAAATTGATGAGATTTTCAATTACTAATTTCGTGTTACTCAGATTTTATATGGTTTATTTTTTGTTTCTATTCAATGTTTTCGTTTCAGATGTTTTATTAAAAGCACTTTATGTACAATATGCAGTCGTCTTTAACTATTTATTTACAATTTCAAATACGGTCTTTGAGAATAGAAAGTTTTATTGACGTAAGGAGAAAGAAAGATACTTTTTGGCTCTTTTTTAACTTTCTATAGTTGAATTTGTGGCAATTTCTTCTCCTAACTTTGGCGATTTTCTAAATTTAAAGTTGGCAACTCTGCATGCACATGGTCTGTGGCATAACAGGAGTGTAAATGTAGTTGATACCTATACTTATGCGATTCGCAAAATAGAATGCAAACCAAAAAAAAATTTCCGCTGGAACCGAACACAAACCATATGCGCCCGCTTTTCTTTACTCGGCTGTAAAAGCAAGCAATATGATGACGTTAAGCATAATATCGTCCTATGTTTATGGCGAATTATAAAAACATTCCTTAGATCTTTTAACACTAAAATAGAATTATGTAAACATTATATTCGATATCCTCTCCAAAGTTATATGGAGATAATATTAGGAAAGAGACGTATATTATTATATATGAAGGCGATAAAAAGTATAAATATATAAGATGAAAATTATTAAAAATAATTTGATAATTTTTACACCAAAGATGTTTTTTTTTAATTATTCCATTTGGTACTAACTATTTCTGATTTAATGAAGCAGCATTTTAGTATATTATTACCATGACTAAATAAGATATTTTCCTTGTTACAGATGATTCATGAAGGAAATAATGCTGTATTGCTGATATCCACAACTTACGAAGAAGATTCAGGAGTATTCACATGTCGCGCCACATCATCAGCAGGTCAAGTCGAGCAGTCGGCTAAGTTAATCGTCAAAAGTAAGAAATAAATACTTACTATGTTTTCTCTAAAATACAATTTGCTAGAAATATCAAAAATGCTGAGTTAGTTTTTTCGTTTCTCTATAAAGTTGTTAGATACAAAAAAATTACTACATTTTATTTTTTTTTTCTCTGAATTCATTGTGTTCTTTCTTCGTTTCTTTTCTTCGGTTAAATTGACATTAGTCCTTGTTTGTTTACGTTAAACTATGTACTTAACTCAATCGCTATTTTTCGCTTCAAATTACTTTTGGTGGTAATTGTTTTGTATTAAAAGATATCTTAATATATATACATATAAATATACTTTTCAAAATCACTTGATGAGAGAGGAATGCATGCTGTTTTTGACGAGTAAAGACAGAGAACAAACGACGTTTGTTCGAAACAAAGAATTAAAGCCCCTACGGATGGTGAATTCCACATAAACAATGACGATTTGTCCAATTTTCTTGTTGTTGCTGTTATATTGTTAACGTTCCAAGTGATATTGATATCTTAGGAATGAACATATTCGGCTTCTGGCTAATTATTATTAATCATGAAATTCATTAGATGCTGTGCTTATTTATTAATAAATTGATTATATTTTAATTTATGTTATGTATCATTGGTAAAAAGTAATAAAATGCTATTTCTCATTATTTATTGAGTTTCAAGTATTCACACTAACCCAAAAGATACACTCTAATTTTTTTTTGTGGCAAATTTTTGTCCCGACTTATTTTTACTTTTTTTTCCGTAATTAGTTTCCACACACTTCACTAAATATTACCCAAAAATAGTGTGTTTAGGATAGGAGACGTTATTATATACCCCGCATCGTTTCCACTTTAAAACCAGGATAATTAGAAGTTATATTCATAGCTGCTTAAAATGGAAATGTGAATGATTAATTAGACGCAGGCCGGCTGGACGTAAACAATTTAAATGGATGATTCGCAGTTGCATCGGTATACTTGGCACACTTTCGTAAATTATAAATGTTAAGCCATAATCTATTATCATTTATTTAGAAACAAAATCATATGCCTCCTGTCATATAAAAAAGACATATTACTGGTTCATGTTGCAGCACTGCAATTATCTTAATGTTTTAGTGAATCAAAACTTAAGTATTTCACGTACGAATCTTTTTTCTTGGTTCCCAAAATTTCCTTAGTATCTCCAGCGCTAAAATATTTTTCTTTAATTTGATCTTGAGCTGGTATGATTGCGTTAGTTTTAATGACCACAGCGCAAGGGTTAATGAAGTAATTTCTGACTTTAGTATAAATAATATGACATACACTTACCATCGATTATAAATATACAACAATAAGAACCTGTTGTTAAACTTAATAAAAGCAAAACTTTGGAAATAGTTCAAAATTTTTGAATTTATGGGATTATAAAATAAAAATGAAAGGTATAATGGTTGGAAAATTATTTATTATCGGATTAAAACAAATTACAATAAAATTTTTAAAGAGGATATGCTTTTATTCGTCACACAAGGAAGCCAACTATGGCCGAGCTGTTCTGATGCTATTTTGAAAGAGAAAAAGGCAAAAGTGGCGAGTTATGGTCGCCCGTGCCGCGCTCCTGTGAGAGCAGTGGAGTCGTGTGCAAGATATGACACACACATGGACGCGCCACAACCGTTTACACATACAAACGCTGGCATAGTGGAAAACTATTTCGGTATTCACGTGTATTACATTACGCGTTCTAAATTTGGCGTTCCGTAGCGTGGTGTGTATAATAAAACTCTCCACCTTTGCCAGATTTCAATTTCACACATTTCCATTGTACCGCTGGTTCGAAAAGGAGCTGGTTCTAGAAAGAAAAAAAAAAGAGCTGTTGACGTTAAGAAAAGCAAATTGCGCTCGTCCTTTCGAAATAAATCATCATTGGTCATCATACAGACAGGCGAGAAAAAAAAAAAATAACTCTAGAAACGAATGAGTCACGTGTACCTGCCAGTTCGGCCGAATAGTTTTGGATTGCGTCCAGGGAGAACGGACGCAAGGGAAAAATATTTTCTTTTCCGTGTTACCGTCTGCACGTTGATGAATCTCACATAACTAAATTTAACCTGTGACATGGCAGCGTCGCTATAAGAAAACAATAGCGGTGAATAAGGACTTGGTCATCTTGTTGGCCAGGTTTTGTATATGAGTCGTCCAGAACTTATGCTACAAAAAAAAATAATAATAATAAGACACCGAAAGGTATCAAGGCTCTATATTTAGAAATCCAAAATAGAAGCGGTACATTTAACGATGAAATAATAACATGTAAACACCTATATGTACACTATAAATACAAACGAAGGTTAAGAGTCTTCACGCACAGCATCACTTCGATGTAAAGTACAATAGCTTACTAATATATTTGGAACGATTAACAATAAGCAGCCGCGTTAATTTTCAGCAAAATATCGAGTACACGTTTATTCTGTCCAAATTCGGGCCGTCTTATATTTGAATTACCTTTTCGAGCTACACGAAAAAGCATAATTAAAAAAGTAAACAAAGTAGCACCGATATAATTCAAATACAAAACGGCCCTTCCTCTAAACGATACATTGCGATTTAATAGCGCACTGCACGCACTTCACCACTCACTGATGTTATCCGTAGAATTGAAAAAACCGCGCACCAAAACACGAGTCGGCACCGCTGCACCTGAAACAGGACATTTTCACGTGCATTCCGCGTTCGACTGAACTATGCCGCGCCGGCGACGGACGCAGGACCGCGCCGAATTGCCCGCGATGTGGGTAGGGGATAGACGCGCGGTCTATAAGGAAAAAGTCCTTTTCGATTTTCGTGTTTAAACGATCCGGGAGGCGCGTTAATTGTTTGTGTTATGATGAGTCAATATGATCGGGAAGATTTAAAAATAATACCGCGCTAAGCGAATGACTCAGTCGGTAGGGCCGTTTACTTGACCAACGCGGTGAAGTAATTTAGGTGAATTTTACGATGTTAATATGCGCTGTGGGGGTGACCACGTATATGCGTAACTCGCAACGTAAACAATGAGACAACATTACGGTTTCGAAAAGAATTTCTCAGTCGCATAGTTGAGTTAGGCCAATGTATAAGAAATACATAATTATAAGAGTACAAATGCAAAAATCGAAATTTAAAAATCTGTAATTATATAAAACAAAAAAAAAAATAATAAGAATATTAATTAAAAGTAAAAATAATGGCGTTCTAGATAGAAACAAGTTTAAATAAAAGAACGAAACGTCTCAATAAACAAAAATTAGTAAAATCGTCTGGTTAATCGTACTAGAATAAGAACGGAAATACCTTGAAGAAATAAACTATACTACTGTTATTGCTTTAAACATTTTTTTTTATTATTGTAATAGTGGAAATGTTTTTTTTTTAATTTTATGAATATCGATGGGAGGGAGAAAATTGCTTTTTTAATAATCAATGAAATAATTTTTTTAGAATCCAAGAATAAAGCGAAAAACTAAAACACCAATAGGGGTGAAAAGGATTTTTTAATGATTATTTTTCTTGAATTGATTTCCTCTTGCCTTAATATAAATCAGTCTTAACTAATGAAAAACAACTTTTGTTGTTTAGATTTACACGGTTTTATTAAAGTAGGTATCAAAAATTCTTGTCACCCTGTCATGCGTTTTCAAAATTTAAAATTTATTTGTTTAGACATATAACAAATCAATAAACAAATGCTCATAGCTCATTCATAGATAATAGCATAATACAGTCGCGAGCAAATGTTATAGGCACCCTAAATTTTGGGCGAATACCACAGTAAGAAATGAGAAAAAAAAAACTTAGGTAATACAGGTAATACAGTATAAATATGTAGTATTTTAAGGGATCTTATTAATTTGCTTGCATATTAGAGTGTTTTTAGTACAGCTATAACACTTTTTAGATGGGAGGGGGAAAGTGACATCTCGAAGACTTGAAAATATATAAAAAAAAATAATACATTTACAAAAGGTATCTATAAAGACTATTGTAACAATATAGACGATTATATAAACGTTGAAATAACTGTCACAAAAAAAATGCAAGAAACATGAAACCTATTAGTTTTGTTAAAGGTGCCTATAACATTTGCTCGCGACTGTAGTAGGCGGTAGTCAGGGCGGTAAGGTATTTAAGTGTTTGCCAGTATTTGTTACAGGATAAACAGCGAACAACCAACGGACAGCAAAAGAAAAGAGTTTCCCCGTAGCTTGGCAATAAAGAAAAATATGATGTGAACACAATTTTTACGGAATATATTTTAACATCAATACAATAAACACAACAATAGACACCGCCAGCTGTAATGTTTGTTTGCGGTTTTGAGATAAGATCATAAAGAGATGTAAACACTCGAGTATTAAAAAGGTTAAAATATATGTATTTACCGCTAATTGGTCGAAGTATTTTTACATTCTGGATTATTAAACATTAAGTTAAATTAGTTATATAAAGAAGAGGAAAACAAAACAAATAAAATGTCTGATTCGTCACAATTCTTAACTATAGTTTGGCGACTTAAGTTAAATTAAAATAAAATTTAATTGTTGTGATTACTTAAATGACTTTACTTTTAATTTAAATATCTACAACCGAAAAAAAAATCAATATCTCACGATCATTATCTATTGGTAAAAAGACACGCTTTCAAAAAATTTCATTTGAAATATAATGATAGTAATCTTACGGAATATATTAAAAATATTTACTATATTCAATGTGAAATAAAAGGGTTCTACTCTTGACGAATAAATTCAAATAGAAGCAGGCAAGTAGGAAGGCGTAATAAAACAGGAATTACCGGGAAATATTACGTCTGCATTTAATATCTATAGCTTCAATTAGTAGAGAAAACATAAATTGAATTATTACTATTGCTATCAATATCACTATATTTAGCAGTGATAGAGCAGTGAGTAGTGAGTTTGCCGCGTTGCGTAATATATTTCCAAACTTAACTCCAATAAAAATGTCTTAATTTTTATAATTCTTCGTATTAACATAAATACTAATGAAATGTTTGCCATTCTCATTTAATATTCCTACATTTAACTATTCAATTTCATAAGAAGTTTTTTGAAAGTTTACCTTTTTACCAATAAATAAAGAGAGCAAGATGATTTTACAGACATTTCTTTTTTCTGTTGTAAATATTTAAATTAAAAGTAGTAAGGTTATTTAAGTAATCACGACAATTAAATTTTATTTTAATTTATGACTAATTAAATATAATTAATTTATCTTAACTCGCACAATTATAGTAAAAAAAAAAATTGTGACGACCAGACCTTCAATTTGTTTTATTTTCCTTATTTTTATATAGGTATTTTAACTTAATATTTAATAATCCAGAATGTAAAAATACTTGGACCAAGTAACGGTAAATAGATATATTTTAACATTTTCGATAGTCGGGTGTTTACATCTCTTTACGATCTTATCTCAAAACCGCAAACAAACATAACAGCTGGCAGTGTCTATTGCCGGCATCGGCAGCCGAAAAGGAATATCTAAATTCCATTTATTTATTTTATTGAATAGAGCCTGATATTACAATATATCCCGAAAAAACTATGTTGACATCATATTTTTCTTTAGTAGCAAGCTACGCGCAAGCTTTTTTCTCTTGCTGTATCTTCGCCAAAGAACTAGACAAAATGAAATGCAGTAGTAAAGTACAACCCCATCTAATTATGGTGTATGTAAAATGTATGAATAGGCTGATATTACATTATCCCCCATGGTGACAATTTATTTCACTGCCGCTTTCAGCTACTTACCGACAGACATAAAATACTCTTGCTTTCACAATGATAAAACCTTCAGCGCCGCCAAACTGATGGATGGCAAATTAGGCACGTGAAACTGCGCTAGATCGGATTTTTTAATTATTCTGTTGATGCATTGTTCATAATAGGGTCGAAAATCATTTTTATTTATTTATTTTATTGGTCTGGCGTCACAACCGTTTCAACCAATAAAAAGCTAGCAATTTTTGCGTTCGCAAGCTACACAGTCTGTGTCATCGTCCGTGATGTCAACTATGTTTCATGTATGAAGTGATGCCAAATATGTATACCGGGTGATCCATTTATCGTGCCCTCTCCACTCACCTAAAAATTTGGAAGCAGTCGGTTTTATAAAAAAAAAGTTTCAAGTGTAAGTTTTAATACAGCAGGACACCTACCTAATGGTTACACAGTTATGCCCTAGGAGAGGGGGTGAAGGTCATACGGAAGTCAAGTTGCTTTTTTTTAATGGAACATGCTATTTTTTTAACAAATCCTGAAGAAGGGTCTATAGTGAGTAACTAACTTATATGGCCTAAAGTTAACATTAATGGAGATATTTAGGAAAGCGCGCAAATTGCTGTGCAAGTGGCAATGTCCCAGAGTCCACAAGTTAGTACTAGAGAACTGGTGGAGTAGTCTGGAACTTCATCAACCAGCATTATTCCAATACTGAAACAATAAAAATTTCACCCATACCACATACCAATGCATCAAGACCTTCACGGAACTGATGTTGAACATCGTTTAGAATTTGGTGAATGGGCTCAGCAAAAAATTAATGTGCTGTTTTCCGATGAATCCATGGATGAAATTTTTGTTGTTTCGGTATTCGAAAGTATTCGAATAATGCTGGTTTGTGAAATTCCAGAATACTCTACCAATTCTCTAGTACTAACTTATGGATTATGGAACACTGTCGCTAGCACAGCAATTTGCGCATTTTCCTTGAATATCTCCGTTAATGTTCACTTTAAGCCTAATAGTTTTAGTACTTTTCTGCTCACTATTAGACCCTTTTTCAGAATTTGTTTAAAAAAAATACCATGTTCCATTACAAAAAGAAAAACTTGCATTCGTGTGACCTCCACGCGCTCTCTTATAGTGCTATCATCGTGTAACCATTAAGTAGGTGTCTTCTTGTAGTAGAAGTTTTAACTACTTGAAACTTTTCTCATAAAACTGTCTAAAATTTTTGGCGTGAGGAGGGAGGGAAGGGGGAAAGACAAATGGACCATCCGGTATATTCAAATTCATTTACCTGTAGAATTCAGGTAGAATAAGTTATAAGCAATTTGTATAAAATATATATTTCAATAAACCCGGAATAGTTACATTAAAGTTACCTCGGCATTTTTAAAGACCATTTAATAGGTGATCACTCACGGTAGTAATAATTTGAACCTGATAATATAAATTTTAATATTATATACTTAGCATATGTCAAACAAAACTTGACCCCTTCATTTACTCAATAGTTGGAAACACTGTCCAGCTGCACTGCGAATACGCAAACCGCAAATTTTTATTGGTCGAAACCAATCAAAACGATTGTGACATTTTTAAACAAAATTTTAAACTTGATATTTTAAACTGATTTTACTCTTACATCTGGAAACTAAATGTTATTTTATTTTACAAATTATACGTATCAATACAACATAGTAATTGTTAAGTCGTTTTTCTTTTTATTTGTTAAAATACTGAACCCTATTGTAAATTATACAGTGCAGTCATAAATTATAAAGCTCCTGCTAATAACTTTTGAAAGAAACGAGGTAGAGTGATTAAACAAAAACAAGATGAACCAAATGGTAATATGTAATATCTCGCCTATACGGATATGTACCTATCTTAGTAGAGAGTAAATGAAATGAAAGTTCACATGAAAGTCCATTTAGAAGATTATTACTCTTACGACAATGCAAACAGATTTTCTAAAGATTTACTAACTTATCCGAAATAAATGACTGAAGCGCCCTAGTTTTCTGATAACCCCCGTATTCATTTTATGGGAAACATTTATAAGTATTGCAAAATGTCATAAATTTATTACCTTCCAGTTAAAATTTAAAAAGATAGCAACGCCATCTGACTTACATTTCAAAGCTCTTATTTCATGTCGTTTTTGTTTCAACACTCATTTCTCTCAAAAAATATTGTGGAGGTGGGGGAGAGTGGAGGGAGGTCATAATTTAAAGTAGCTAAATAGAAATTTTCTAACTTTTCGAAAATTCTCAGCTTTAAAAATTTGGGGTTTGCATAAATTTTAAAAGATATTTTTAAGTTTCTTACACTCCGGTTAACCGGAAGCCAGGATGAATTTTGTTATTTTAAATGGTTTACCCTATATATTGTCACATTTTTTTTGCATAAAATTCTATGTCATTACAATAACTAGAATTCCTATACTTATCTTCAACTGTTTCTAGGATATCACGACTTTTGTGAAAATTTTGACATTTACCATGCTGCATGTAAATAATTAACTTCCACTTGCCTTAAGTACCAGAGATCTTGCATTTTAAAGCTACCAAGGACTGTTATTGTTTCACCAAAACGTAGTAAAAAACTTCCTTGGTATCATGTGTGTTATCCAAAAATTAGCAATATATCAAAGAATTTTGAAACGTCTAAAACTTATTTTTTTAAAATAGAACACCCTGAATATTTTTATATTGTCTTCAAAAGTTTTATTTCACCATTTGTACGTAGAAAACTATGACATTGACACTAGAATAAATTATTGTCAGTAAATCATATTGTTATAATCATTGCTTTTTTACATGATTCTTTGAGAATTGCGTTAATATGTGGCTTAGAGAAACACATATTAACGTGCAATTTAAAAAAGACAGCTAAAAAAAGAAAAAAAGTATCTATGCTCAATCCTATTATAATAATTTATTGTACTCACGCCTAAGAATAAGCTGCTGCCAAACATATTTTCACCATCTGAAACGAAACATTAAAAGTAATATTAAATTAAAAACTAAACTGTGGGTTCGGAGTGCACATTTCTCATTACTCAGATAAAATATGATTTGTACAAATTAATCTTACATACTTGTATTTAATTGATTGTGTTTGTCAAGGTAATATCTAAACCGAAAGGTGTACCACAGCATCTAAATTTCAACTGAAAATGCCTTTCAATATTCTTACACACTTGTAATTAGAAAATACTTTTTTTATTTAATATTAGTACAAATTATGTCGTACAATTGGTGCAAATAAGTGCATATTACAGAGCGGCCAGGAAGAGTATACAGAACACCTGTAACTGATCAAAAGACCCCGCAACAACCTCAGCCCTATTCTAAGACACCGCAAGGAACTAAGCAAGGTCCAGGAGAGCAGTTTGCTGTAGATGGAATTGGTTCGCAAGATCAGCCAATGGACGGGGAAGCCCTGCCTATGGGAGACGAGACCTTACCTTGGCGGTGCAAAGGTAAACCCAGATCACAAATGCCATGGAGCATTGTAACCGACGATCAAGCGAAACAGGCTCAAACGGACGGTACGAAACCCAGACGTAGAGACAGTTCATTAGAACAACAACGACAAAAACCGGAAGTTATACCCTGGACAGAGGAGCCGATAAAATTGAAAAAGACTCCCAAAGAGTTCAAGGAAATTCCCAAAGAAGAGTTGGAGGAAGTACAACTTAAACCCACTATGCCAGAAAAACGCGATATTCCAGCAGCAACGTTAGAGAGAGTCGATCTAAAACACAGATTATCAGAAAAGGAGACGCTGCCTTCAATTACACCGACGGAACAACCTTTACCTGCTACAAGGGAGGTCACACACACGGATGAAACAGATCGCACTGAAAAAGTAAGCTGGAGAAAATCAATGCAAGAAAAGAAGGAAACAGAGGAAATAACTGAAAAAGTTGTAGAAACGCCCAAACCCCGAGACAAATCCACGGAAAAAGTCGAAAGTATTCCCTGGAACCAGCAAGAAATAAAATTGAAGAAAACGCCAATAGTTAGGAAAGACGTGCCAAAAGAAACTCTAGAGGAAGTACAATTGCAGCCAGTACAGGTTGAACGTAAGGAAATCCCAAGTGACTCATTAACACCCGCGCAACTAAAGCCCGTCTCGAGGGATAAAATTACCGGCAAAGAAGAAGAAATTGTAGAAAAAACAGTTACGGAGAAAGTTGTGAAGGAAACTAAACTAATTCAAACAGCTGAAGAAAAGCAATTAAAGCAAAAACAAGAAATAGTCAGTACAGATGATACTACCACCTTAGACTTAAGGGAAACGGTAATAGAATCTACGCAACAACAACCAACTCCTAAGGACTGGCGTAAACCCCACCCAGTTGAGAAACCAGCCGAAGAGGATTTACCGAAATTCTGGGATTGGCGTAAGCAACCACGTGGAAGTGAAGTGAGTTTTGAGGATTTGGAATCACTGGATGGTAAGGCGCAAAAACCTCTGAAAAGTTTACCAGAAAGAGAAGAACCAACACCCTGGAATGAACAACCGATTCAACTTAGAAAGACCCCAATTACGCATAAAGTAATTGAGAAGCCAACAATCGAAGATGTAGCATTGAAACCTGTTATTTCTGAAAAATCAGAAATTTCTGAGGACACAGAACTAATAAAAATAACTGAAGAAAAGGATATCAAGGAGGAAAGGGTGGCAAGCAAAGCATTTGATAAAACTACAATAATAGAAGACACTACTATTTTAAAGGTAGATAAAAAAGTTTCGGAAAAAGAAGTTTTCCAAAAAGACGAAGTCAAAGAATGGCGCAAGTCTAGAAAGATGTAGAAAAAATTGATATTGTTAGCACAGAAGAGACGTCTATCTTAAAAATTGATGAAGTTGAAGACGTCACGTCATCGGATAAATTGAAAGACCAGGTAAAAGACTGGCGTAAACCTAAGCAACCAGATATTCGAGAAGGTCCAACTGAAGAAACGGTTGAAGATATTGCTGCAACCGAGACCATACAAAAGAAACCGATCAGACCTTTACCAGAAAAGCAAGAGCCTATACCGTGGAATAAGCAACCAATTAAATTAAAGGAGACCCCGAAAGATAAAAAGCCTGTCGAAACAGAAGAAATAGAAGAAGTTTCGCTTAAACCCACTCGTAAAGGTTCCATTCCAAAGCATGACAAAACAGAAAAAGACATTGTTAGCACGCAGGAGGATAAAACAATTCTTAAGGTAGAGGAAGTAGTCGAGAAAACGGAACGAACGCCAAAAGTTGAAACAAAAGAATGGCGGAAGCCGAAAAAGCCGACTGATACAAAAGATAAGTTAGTTATAGAAGAAACCGAGGACACGTCGTTATTAAAAGTAAGTGAAACTGAGAAAGTAATCAAAGAACAAGATAAACCCAAAGATTGGCGAACGCCGAAAAAGCCAGCAGATACAAAAGAAAAATTAGTAATTGAAGAAACTGAAGATATCTCCTTATTAAGAGTGGTTGAAGCTGAAGATATTACGGAAAAACAAGAAAAACCCAAAGATGAAGTAAAAGACTGGCGAAAACCAAGAAAGCCCGAAGAAGTAGCCGAGCAACGTCTAAGAAGCCAGATGAAGGTAGAGAACTACCTGTAGAGATTGAAAAACTTGAACCTACCGAAGGAAAACTAAGAAAACCATTGAAAGTATTACCAAAAGAAGAAGAGCCCATACCATGGAACAAACAACCCATTAAATTGAAAGACACTCCAAAAGATAAGAAACCACTAGAGAAACCAACTTTGGAAGAAGTAGAACTTAAGCCAGTGCGCAAAGATTCAATTCATAAAATGGGAGTGAAAGAAAAAGAAATAGTGACAGAGATTGAAGATCAACTAGTTGTACAAACAGACAAAAGAAAGGTACCAGAAACTGTGCAAAAGGTCGATACTATATCAACTGAAGAAATATCACTACTAAAGGTAGAAGAATCTGAAACCGTAGAGAAAAAGCAACCCAAAGGCAAAGACGAAATAAAAGATTGGCGCAAACCCAGAAAACCTGAAGATGTAACAGACGCAAGGGAAGATATTGCACTATTGAAAGTAGATGAAAAAGAAGTTATTGAGGAGGGACCAGAAAAGCCCATTGATGAAGTTAGAGAATGGCGTAAACCTAAGGCACCCGCTGAAATTGTTCCTGAAGAAATCCCAAAGAAGGTCGCCAAGATATTACCAAAGGAAGAGGAACCCACACCATGGAATAAGCAACCTATCAAGTTGAAAACTGTTACAAAAGACAAGAAACCACTTGAAAAACCTGCTTTAGAAGAAGTAGAACTAAAACCAGTTCGGAAAGGATCTGTTCAAAAAGTAGATGTATTAGAAAAGGACGTGACAGAAATAATTGAAAAGGAAAAGAAACCAACGACTGAAGATGTAACTATACAAACCAAAGAAAAGAAAGTAACTGAAAAGAAACCGGAAACTATTAAAAAAATAGATACTATCGTAACTGAGGAAGTAACATTGCTGAAGGTAGATGAATCTGAAACTCTAGAGAAGACGAAACCAAAACGCAAGGACGACGTAAAAGATTGGCGCAAACCAAGAAAATCTGAAGATGTAACAGAGACAACAGAAGATACTGCAACACTGATAGTAGATGAAAGAGAAATTGTTGAAAAGGAATTAGAAAAACCTACTGACGAAGTTAAAGATTGGCGTAAGCCTAAGACGCTTGATGAAGCTGCTCCTGAAGAAACATCAAAGAAACCATCAAAGACATTACCAAAGGAAGAAGAACCTATACCGTGGAATAAGCAACCTATCAAGTTGAAAGGTATTACAAAAGATAAAAAACCGCATGAGAAACCTACTTTAGAAGAAGTAGAATTAAAACCAGTTCGCAAGGGATCAATTCAAAAGGTAGAAGTAACAGAAAAAGAAGTGATAACGAATGTTGAAGAGGAAAGAAAAGAAATTGAGAAGAAACCAAAATATATTGAAAAAACCGATACTACGATAACTAAAGACGTAGATGAATCTGAGATTACAGAGAAGAAAACTAAGGATGAAGTAAAAGAATGGCGTAAACCTAAGAAGCCGGAAATTACAACAGAATCTTCAGAAATTGTAAAGAGAGAAGATAGTTTACTATTAGAAATAGAAGAAGCTGAAGATAAAACCAAAGATGAAGTCAGAGGGTGGCGAAAGCCTAGGAAGCCTAAGGAGGAAGAAACCTTCATCGAAGCTCGGGACACTTCACAAGACGTTGTCGAAATTGAAAAGCTCGAAGAACAAACAGATAAAGCAAAAGATGAAATAAAAGCGTGGCGCAAACCCAGAAAACCTGAAGAAATTCCAAAGGTAGAAGAAGTAAAAGAAGCTCCAGAAGAAGGAAAGAAACCTATTAAGGAAATTCCGGAAGAGATAGGTGGACTTCCGTGGCAAAAAGTACAATTGAAGAGAACAGTCAAGCAACCAAAAGAAGCAACGGTTGATACAATTGAATCAATTGATTTGAAACCTGTGCCAAAGACAAAAGAAATAGCGTTAGTGGATCAACAAGCACCAGAGGAGACGAAGCCCGATATAAAAACATGGCGTAAACCAAAGAGAGATCGAGAAATAGAAGAAATAGAGCAAATTGAAGAAAAGGAAACAATCGTGGAAGAAAGGAAACCAAAGGAAATTTCGAAACCCTCAGTTGATCGCATAGATATTCTTGAAGAAGTAATAACCGAAGTAGAAGATAAGGTCATACTAAAAGTTGATGATAAAGACAAGACGGAAGAAACAAAAGCACCAGTCCCATCTCAACCTCAAAAAGAAACAAGAGCTTGGAGAAAACCAAAGCAAGCAAGGGAACAACCATCTAAACAACCTGAAAACATCGAGAAACCAGATGACACAGACAAAGTCCCATCCGCCGAAAAGAAAGAAAAAGCAGAAAAGACACTCATTGTCCAAGAAGAAAAAATAGAACATGTGAAACTCAAACCAACGCCTAAAACACAAAGACCTGAAGAAAAGGAACAATTAGAAACTGTAGACTTGAAACCAATACCCAAACGTACTCTTCAAGAAGAAGAAAAGCCGATTGACCAAGAAAAACCCAAGGCGATTAAGGAAAAGATATCAAAGATTCCTGCAGACTTAGAAAAGTATGAGCCGGAGGTACTAGAACCATTTAAGGAAGAAAAACCGGAAAAGAAAGAGAAAGAAGTTGAACCAACTACTCCATGGAGGCGTCAACCTAAGTCAAAGCCTGAAGAAATTGCTGAAGAAAAGCCTACACTAAAGATAGGAAAAGGAAAGTTACCAAAGGAAGAAGAAGCGAAAGAGGAAGTCATATTGAAACCCGTACGAAAAGACAAGAAGCCCGAAGAAGAGAAGCCGCATGAAGACAGACCGTTACCTAAACGAAAAGAGGACATTCCGGAAAGAGACACTGAAAAAGTTGTTCTAAAACCAGCTCAAAAAGATGAAGTAATAATTAAAAAAGAAATAGAAAAACCAGAGGAAAAGCACCCAACAGAAAAGCCAGCTGAAGAAGTTTCTGAAGAAACTCCGACAGCACCTTGGCGCAGGCAACCCAAACAGAAAGAAGAAAAGCCTATAGAAGAAAAGGAATGGCCGAAAGGTAAACGACGTCCGAAAGAACCTGAAACAGAAGAAAAAGTGGAATTAAAACCAATTTCGAAAGAGGTTCCAAAGAAAGAGGAAGATACAAAAGAGATACCTACCAAAATTACTACAAGTGAAATACTAGACCGAGCGGAGAAAAACCAGATGAACTCAGAAGGCCAGAAGAGAAGGCAGTTCATCCCACCGAAAAGAAAGAAAAGCCAAAGAAACCACTACCTGTGCGAGAAGAAAAAATAGAAGACATAAAATTGCGACCCACACTAAAACACAAAAACCTAAAGAGGAGGAGCACATGGAAAGCGTGGACTTGAAACCCATACCAAAAGTTACAGAAAAGGAGGAAGAAAAGCCCGTTGACGAAGAAAAAATAAAAGAAGCCAAAGAAAAAATACCAAAGATGCCCGAACAAATAGAGAAATATGAACCGGAAATAGTTGAACAGTTCAAGGACGAAAAACCGGAAAAGGAAAAAGAAGAAGTTAAACCATCTGCGCCATGGAGGCGTCAACCTAAACCAAAATCAGAAGAAATTCCTGAGGAGAAGCCAACTCTAAAAATAGGAAAAGGAAAAATACCTAAGGAAGAGGAAGTTAAAGAAGAAGTTATTCTGAAACCTATCCAAAAAGACAAGAAATCCGATGAGAAAAAACCTCAAGAAGAGAAAGCAATGCCTAAACAGAAAGTTGATATTCCAGAAATAGAAACTGAAAAAGTTGATCTAAAACCAGTTCAAAAAGATAGAGTGACAGATAAAAAAGAAGTAGAAAAACCAGAGGACAAATATCCAACAGAGAAACCAGTTGACGAAGAAATTCCCGAAGAAACTTCGAAAGCACCTTGGCGTAGACAACCTAAAAAGAAAACGGAAACACCTGTGGAGGAAAAGGAATGGCCAAAGGGTAAAAGACGTCCTAAAGAGACCGAGGAGACAGAACAAGTAGATCTAAAACCAATCCCGAAGGAAACTCCAAAGAAAGAAGAGGAAACGAGAGAAGTACCCACGGAAACTACTGCTACTGAAATGCTGGACAAAGATGAGGAAATAACTGATGATTTAGTAAAGCCAAAAGGAGTTGTACCTACTGAAAAGAAAGAAAAATTAAAGAAACCATTACCTGTAAAAGAAGAGAAAATAGAAGACATAAAACTAAGACCAACACCTAAAACACAAAAACTTAAGGAAGAGGAGCATATGGAAAGCGTGGACTTGAAACCGATACCGAAACGTGCAACACAAGAAGAAGAAAAGATGATAGAAAAAGAAGCGCCCAAAGAGGCTAAGAAAGAAGTACCCAAAATGCCTGAAGAGTTGGAGAAATACGAACCAGAAATACTGGAACCATTTAAAGAGGAAAAACCAGAAAAGAAAGAAGAAGAAGTGAAACCATCAGCTCCATGGAGACGCCAACCTAAAGCAAAGCCGGAAGAAATTCCTGAAGAGAAGCAACCACTAAAGTTAGGAAAAGGAAAGATACCTACAGAAGAAGAAGTAAAAGAGGAAGTTATTCTAAAACCCGTACGAAAAGATAAGAAACCTAAAGAAGAAGTACCACAAGAAGATAAACCATTACCCAAACGCAAAATTGACATTCCGGTAACGGAAACCGAAAAGGTTGAATTAAAGCCGGTTCCAAAAGATAAAGTGATAGATAAGGAAGAAATAGAAAAGCCCGAAGAAGAATATCAAATAATAAAACCAGCTGAAGAAATTCTTGAAGAAGCTCCTAAAGCACCTTGGCGTAGACAACCTAAACAGAAAGAAGAAAAACCTATAGAAGAAAAGGAATGGCCAAAAGGTAAACGACGTCCGAAAAAACCTGAAGAAGAAGAAAAGGTAGAATTAAAACCAATTCCAAAAGAAACGCCAAAGAAAGAAGAAAAAGAGAAAGATGATTCATTCACAGCGCCGTTAGAAGAAGCAACACCCAAACCAGAAACAGTTGATGACACAATTATGTTTAAACCTGAAGAGATTGCTCCTTGGAGGCAGAAACCAAAGCCTAAACCTCAGGATGTTAAACCTGAATTGTTCCCTACAAAATTGGAAGATTCAGAAACAACGCCACTTCAACCTGAACAGGTAAAATCAGAAGCTGCAATTGTACTTATAGAAAAGAAAGAAGAAATTGTGGAAACAACCGCCGAAGATATTCCAGAAGAAACACCACAGGAACAAATATTCAGAAAAGAAATGCAGGTAGATGTGGTGTCTAAACGAAAAGAAACTGTACATAGAAAAGTAATACCACTATATGATGATCAACCATTACCTGAACTTGAGATAATATCGCAAAAGCGTACAACTCAGGGTTTGGATAAAATTGCTGATGACGAAGTAATTGAAGATGTCGAAGTTACTGAAGATAAACGTACCGTCCGTAAATCTCTAGTGCAAAAGAGCGTCGCTGAAATACATGCGAAACCGACAAAACCGAAACCACCAAAATTCGTGCAAAGAGTCGAGCCTGTAGCAGTCGAAAAAGATAAACCTACGCGCTTGATATGTAAGGTCGAGGGCACACCCTTCCCAGATGTTGCATGGTATAAAAATGAAGTGTTATTACAAAATACAGATAGAGTCTATAGCACTGTTAGTGAAAACATAGTTACATTGGAATTTGTCAGCGTTCTACCTCAAGATGTCGCTATTTACTCTTGCAAAGCAACCAATCCAGCAGGCGTCGCCACATCAACTGCTAATCTCGTTATTTTAGGTACTTAAATCGGTGTTAAGTGTGCTGTTTTCTTTATGTGTGCATAATTTATGTGTTTCATTTATTTTACGCAAACATAACACATTTTTGCATGAAAACTTTATTTTATTGTATTACAGCTACAAAATATGTTCCAGATATTCTACTGCTGATATTATTAATATATTGATTTTTATGCTTTTTTTTAACTGTCGGTTTTCTAGCCTAAATAATCTTTATATTTTCTAGAAAAAGAGGAAAGTGGAATCGCACCACATTTCGCAAAACCTTTGAAACCACAGATTGTAGAAGAAAAGAAGATCGCATTACTGGAGTGTGTGGTTGTAGGTAAGCCAACACCTGTCGTGAAATGGTACAGAAAAGGTGAAGAGATAAAGCCTGACAAAGCACGTAGGATATCATTCAATCCAGAGACAGGTGTAGCAACTCTGGAACTACTAGAACCAACTCCAGAAGATGAAACTATATTCACAGTTAAAGCAGATAATAAGTTCGGTAAAGCACAATGTCGAGCTAACTAATAATATCCAAAGTCGTTGAGGTGACTCAGCCAGTGGTCATGCGTGCTCCAAAAATTACGAAGCCCATCAAGGCAGTAACCACTACACCTGAAGAGGATATAATCCTAGAAGCAGAATTCGAAGGTACACCGACTCCAGAAGTTGCTTGGTATAGAAACAACATGCCAGTGAAAGAAAGTAAAGACTATGTCATCACCACAGAGGAAAATAAAACTGTGCTAAAAATATCGAAGAGCGCACCTCAAAAGCCGGGGAAATACGAAGTGCGTGCAACTAATCCTAAAGGAGAAGCTACTTCTGCAGGATCAGTTACCATAACAAAAGATCAAGAAACTCTAAAAGCCATAGCGCCGAGATTTATACAACCAATTACGCCGAAACTTGTGGCACCAGGCGAAGTGGTGATTATGGAAGCCGTCGTTGAGGCAATGCCTATCGCTTCCTTCACTTGGTATATTCATGCAACTCCATTGAAATCGACGCCAGAGATTAGAATTACAACTACAGATAACAAATCAGTTTTATACATCAAAGAAGTTAAACCAGAATATGCTGGTCCAATAACATGTCGTGCTGAAAACGTTGCGGGTTCAGTTACATGCACAGCGACCTTAAATATAATTGAAGAAACTGAATGGGAAGAAACTACCGAACTAGAATATCCTAGATTCGTAAAACAATTATCACCCGTTAGAGTTATGGATGGTGAGAAAGTAACATTCACATGTAAAGTTGTCGGAAAACCTATACCTAAAACTGAATGGTTCCATAATGGATTGCCAGTTAGAGAAGCAAAAGATGTTACAATATCACAAGACAGCGAAGGTGTTTGTATGCTATCTATATCTGAGGTATTCCCTGAGAATGCGGGAGAGTACATATGTCAAGCCGTTAACAAAGTTGGGGAGGCCGTTTGCAAATCTTCACTCCTAGTTGAAGGTAATTTTTTTCTTAAACAATTATCGAGCAACCTCTTAAATTACTGTTTCAGCTTACGAATACGTTCCTGATTCAGAAATTGGCATTATGACCGGACCTAGTGGTTCAGAAGAAGATTTATTGGCAGACAAGGTAGGTTTAAAATAACTGCCACATTTATAATTATAAACTGTTGATTCTAACCGAAATCTTTTACAGACGCTTAGCGAAATTGACTTCCAATCTGATAGCGACGTGGAGTGTGCTCCAAAGATTACGAAAAAGTTGCCTGAAGTAATAACCACTAAGGATGGGGATGTTACAAGGTATGCCAAATTTCATACAATACTATTTAAAAATATTCATGATATTTTCTTTACAGATTGGAAGTTCGAGCCGTCGGTAAACCAATGCCTAAAGGAAAATGGATGAAACACGGCGAAGAAATTATCCCCTCCAATGAATTCATGATAGAAAACTTTGAAGACGGAACATCGGTACTAACCATCAGTGAAGTTTATCCGGATGATACTGGAGAAATAGTATATGAAGCACACAACCCATTGGGTGTTGCTGTAACTACAACGGAATTAGTCGTCGAATCGGTCGAAGGTACTAACATTCATATTATTAATCAGCTAATCGTTTTGATTTATTTCAGCTTTTCTCCTTTTTAATTTCCCAAACCACTATTCAGCACACATTTACACAATTTTGACTCGCTCATGTTATAGTCAAATGAATTTGACATTTTTCTAAACTGTTTTTCTCGTAGGCATCATCGGAACAAAGGAATATAGGAAGCCCGAATGGGTAACCCATATGGAAGAGCTACAGGCTGCCCTCAAAGGTAACGGAAACGCAAGTTCCGCCTGCATGCCGTTTGTAAATAGTGCAGAAAATTTATCGCTTGACAGTCTAGAAGCCACTAAAACACCATCAAAGGAGTGTAAGTCCGGAACATTATCCGAAAGCGCTTCTTTTTATCAATCGAAAAACTCGGAAGAAAACGATTCCTTTTACTTAAATCCAACCCACTCTATATATAATCCTTTATCGGCAGGATCCTCTAACATTTCAATACATAGTGAACCGACCTCTAAATCGAAAAATCGCCTTAGTTTTATTAAGTCAGCAATGGACGAATACCTAAATTCTCACAGACATTCGTTAAGTTCCGTTATGGAATTGCTAGACTCTAGCGACCGGCAACAAGAAGAATCGGTGAACACAGAGTTATCAAAATCTGAAAAAAACGAAATTTTTCAAAACTTTTCAATTGACGACTATCAAGAATCTAGAAAATATTCTCAAGACACATCTATATGTTTTAGTACTTTGTCTCCTATTGAGGAAAACAGTGAACATTCAACAGGTAGTAGTAGGGACACTACATTGAAATACTCCCAGTATCCCCAAATATATTCAAGCTCTTTCGATCCTATACCCTCTGAACCCGAATACGAAAATTATCCAGAAAAATTCCAAACATTTCCCCGTTCCAAAAATGGTAACAAAACCGTTGGTATAAATAAAAATTACTATTACGAGACAACCATGTACCCTCTTGAACCTCGTGAACTAGATCCTATAGCCTTCAATCAATTACATACTGCTGACAGTCAAGAAGAACTCCAAGAGTTTCTGCTCTTGGAAAGTGAATGTATGAGTGAAAAGGGAAAAGGCCTAGCCACGGCCTTTATTTCCTCAAACGACGAAAAAGACCACTCGAACCTGCCATCTCCAAGTACAGAAGGTAAACTAACTTAAACGTTTTTCTGTGTGTCATACTAATTAGTTTGCGCATGTGTTCTTTTGTCTTTTTTATATAGAACAATGATCACCTAAAGTAACCTCGGAATCAAAAAACTGTGACAAGGTGGGTGTTTTATACAATAGGTACTAAACAATTCACGGGATTTATTGTTTTACAGCTGCACATAGTGTACCAACATTTGTCAAAGAAATCACCAATGTCCATACAACCGAAGAAGAGGAAGTTGTATTCGAGTGCATATTCTCAGGAACCCCAACTCCAGGTACTGCCATTATATTAATATTCAACATTAACATGGTAAAGCTTATTCCCCTTTAATTTTAGATATTATATGGTACTGCAATGATAAGATAATAAGAAATGTTGAAAACGTCAAAGTAAAGATACATGATAACAAAACCACTTGTACAATAAGCCCAGTCACCAAAGAAAATGTTGGTACATATGTTTGCAAAGCAATTAGTGACATTGGATTAGCAGTGACGAAAGCAAAACTCTACGTAAAAGAAATATCCGAAGAAGAGAAGAACAAAATACGTTTGAAGAGAGCTAAAGAAGTAGAAGAAAAAGTGAAGAAAGAAAGAGTTACTACCGAAAAGAAACGCGATGAACGCAAAAAGAAGAGAGGTTCTATAACCACAGAGCCGGAAATTACCCCTGTTGGCGTGACAGAAGTCCAAACTATGGAGAAAGTAGAAGAAATTCCAAAGAAACCTGATGAAGAAGCAAAGGCGCAACCTATTATACCACTCCAAGAACCACTTTCTACAGAAGCTATTGCTGCGTGTAAGAAGATAGATGACACAGAAGAAGTAACTGAACTGGAACAGAAAGCGAAAGAAATTATATCACCCCAAGAACCTTTAGAAATCGCTGAAGTTCAACCCGAAGATGAATCTAAAGATATAAAAGAGAAAAAGCCGAAAACAAGAAGAATTAAACCTGAACCAGTGCAGCCAGTTACTGAAGAAGCTACATTAACGGAAGTGAAGCTCGAAGAAGTAATCAAACGCGTTGAGCAAATAATAGTTAGCGAAGAAATTAGGATGGCTAAGGAAGTATCTGAGGTGCTCGATTTCATCAGAGTCAAGGAATTCGGACCTGGAGAACATCCTCTACGCGAATTAGCGGAGATTGGTTATTTGGTCAGGAATGGCATAACGGTGAAAGAAGTTAACGTTCTCTACCACGAAGATAAATTCCCGCATCTGAAATCCCCAGAAGCACAATCTGCAATGATTAATGTCGTCGAAAGAAAAGGTCTCAGCGCATTGATTACCGAAGTATTAACGGAAGAAACTACAGTAGATGAAAAAGTTCTTGCCGAGACACTCGGTTTCAGAGCGTTCATGAAGATGGTAGACCTAAAGCACGCCACTGTGGAAGAAGTGATAACTCAATTCGTGCCAGATGACTTCATACAAAAGGTGTGGGAAACTACAGAAGTAACAGAGGTAAACATTACAGTTAATTTATTATTCAGCCCGGTGAACTGAACATTATTAATTTCAGGAGACACTCAAAGGGGTATCTCAAATTGTCCATATTGAAAAGACTGAAGTATTTACTGGTGAGTTTTTGGCCGTTACTGTTTGCGATTGTTTTGCTTATCGTAATGTTGTGCCATATTTTTGCATCCAGGACTATTGAGTGTTATTAACCTCTATGTATGTAAATGTTATGAAAATTACCTTTTATTGTTTAAATAAACGCTTGAAAACTTACTAGAGCCTATTTTTTATTACGCGTCTGTGTGGAATCGCATAAATTCAGTTCTAAATTGCATAGCATAAACATGTATAAGTAATTGTAATTATTTCACCTATTCATTATTTAATTACCCTTACAGACAAAACCAAACGTGTAAAGAAAGTCAAAATACAGGATGAAACCCATGGTGAGTATCTCTATGTGACGTTGTATGTACGTAACGCAGACAAAAAAAGTTGTGAAAGTTTTGTTTTTTATTTATTTATATTTCATTTGTTCGACGCCTTAAAATATAGTCCGAAAAATTTCGTGGTGAAATCTATAAAACCTTGCAATCCATTTTTAATCACAATTTCTTTTCCGCACTACATAGGTAAGCCTCCCATAAATTTAATGAATTATACATTTACCTCTTTATTAAGTGATTTCGGTTAGGTTGTCTGACATAATACATAGTAACCAATAACTACTACTCACCTTTTAAAACATTTCTTAACAGCATGAACTTGCTTCATAGTGTTGTATTTCGACAGAATAGCATTCATTGTTGGTAACTTTTTCATCACATCATCACAATAGTCCCAGTTCTAATTTACACCAATTTTTAAGATACGTTACGGAAAAGTTAAACTAAAATAAAACCATAAAACGATTACATTTTAAACAGAACAAACATTAAAAACAAATCTCTATTATGAACTGCAGTCGCAGATTTTCGTGAATTTGTTGTATATAAAAAATAAATATATGACTGATTTTAGAGACGCAATTGTAGCTGCTTCAGCACAGTAGGATTGTGATTTTTAGGTTATGTTAGGTGACGTTTTATGATGTGATTGCTCACGAAAATCTGAGAATGCAGTAAATATCTCCCTTCACCTATAATTTGCTTATTTTCACGTTCAATATCATAGCCATAACATGTATAATCACCGAAATTAATATTTAGCACTGGAACGATTGATTCGACGCATTGATGGTGCTAAATATTAGTGTCGGCGGCTGTACACAATTTCAACAGCCGAAACCAATGCATTTCCTTCTTCCACATTAACAAATGAGTATCAACTTATATCTTACCATATAAAGATGAACTATTTAACTTACTATATTTACTTTTAAGGTATCCAATAAAATAACTAAGAATTAATCTAACCTTAACACAATTTCTGATTTTGCTCACCTCTTTTCGCCATTTTTCTAATTCTCTCTACAATTCTGCGCATTCTACGTTATGACTGAAATAATTGCAAAAGTACCTAAGTACTTCATATACGCACAATGATTATTTTTATCGATCCCAATTTAGGGATGTGTATCTACACCTAACATATAGTAACCCAAGCTCAATCGATGCGAATCACCTACATCACTCATAATTTTCAATTCTAGTACACATTGTTCTATTTTTAATTCATATTTGTGGGTGCTGTCGTAAACCATAATTATCAAAACCAACTTTTTGGTGCTTTTAACCTTGACTCGCCAATACGAAGGACGCCGATGACTGTAGAGGTTACGTTTTCCCTTAGAATTGTTCGAACACAACCTAATAAAACTAGATATTACTTTTCTGTAACAAAAATCCTGGGTGTAGATACATACATATTGACACATACGTAATTAAATATCTGGATAAGCTTGCGTTCATATTTTTGATAAATAGAACATAATCAGTAGTGTGCAAGTTTTTACTGATATCAAATTAGGCAAATAGGGCTAGTAGATGTGAAAATACTTAATAATACTCCAATTATTGTATGTGTATTTGTCAATATTTTAGTATAGTTTTGAGAACAATGGTAAGTTTGTACCTGCGTTTAAATGGATAAAATATTCGTAGCAAAATTATTAGCCTTCGCCAAAATCTTTTTCGAAGCAATATACAAATAATTGTCAGTATGAAAGCATGCTTTGCTAGCTGTCAGTAACAAGGTCTGGAACTACTTCCTAGGTCCTGCTCCAAGGTTTTGTCTTACTCCTTGGCGAATGCCGGGAGATAGCTAAAGTCGTTCCATGGGCCCAAACATAATAACATCTGATAGCTGACCGATTTATTATATTTTTGTTGTTATTACTAATAATCATAGGCAAGTTATCTAGTTAGAATAGGAACATTTTAACTTAGAATAGGTAGACTCGTGTAGTATCTTAAGATGTAGTCCCGTGTAGCACGAGATTCAGGATTATTTAGGGTTAAGGTTAAGTATCGAAGCATGCATATTACGTTATTAAAGTTAAAAATACCATTTGCACTTCAAGCAACTCTCATACGAATTCAATACCCTACAAACCTTAAAACAATGGTAAATATATGTATATTCACTCATGAGGCGCACGCTAATTTGTCTTCTTTTTTCCCCTCCAGCATTTCGAATTTAATAATGCATTCCTGACACCATTTTATTTCTACTAAAAAAAAATATGTATTAGTACACATTTACATTCCCTTTTCTAATCATGAATTATTAAAAAATTAATAAATAAATAAAAAGGAAAATTAATTCTGATTATACAATAAAATTTGTATTGGTAACGTATATACGTATTTAGTATAAATTTGGTATACATTTAGAGATAATTGCTATTAAAAAGTTACCAATAATATTGTACATAAATAGGAAGAATCGGTATAGATATAAATGATACTGGGTTTAGGTAATAAAAGCAAGGTTTTATAGTTTCACAGAATGATCAAGATCACGTATGGACTTATGTAGGTAATATTTATTGCAAACGTATATTTTTTGTGCGTCTCTTTTTGCTCTTTTAATTTTATATCGCACCGCGTTTTGTTGTGTTTTCGTTTGAATACACATATATACGGCGTAACAGATATATTTTACTTAAGCAGAGTGTAAGATAACAGTGGCTTGATGCGGCCTAACGCTAAAATGAGGCATTTTTTTATATATTTTTGTGTAAAACTGCCAACCATGACAGCATGGCTTTAGTAGTGCATATGATCTTCGCTGCTTCTTGACGTTGCTTCGTGCAGGTGAGTGAAATATATGTATGTTGTGTTTTGTGCTGTCCCCAATGTTGAAAACAAACAAAGAAATATTCATACAGATATATCTTTCACTCAATATAATATTCAAGCACAATACTCACATCGATAATACTTACTATTATTACTACTACTACTACTACTACTACCTACTACTACTACCGCTAGTATTCCCCCCAGCGTTACATAACGCTTCACACCGTGCAGTCTAATACACTATTTTATCGCGCTGTACGTAAGCCTATCTTAGATGTATAGTTAGTTAGTTCGAAAATTTAATTGATGACCAAACACAAAACCAATAATACACTTTCACAGAAATCGAAGTCGAAGAGGACATTGAGCGCAAGGCCACCGATACGGTTGGACCTAAACTACCCCAGAAAACACTACCCTCCTCAGTAACTGATGAGGGAGTGCAAATTATTGAGTTACCCGTTGACGATAAAACCGTAACAGTAATTGAAACCCAACCCCTAATAACCCAACCAGACGACACAGATACAAATACTACCGTACATAAACAAGAACAAATAACCGTAACAAAAAAAATTAGAAAGATCAAAAAACCTAAAGATAAAACTGAACGTGAGACAGTTATCGAGGAAATCGAAGTTGTCGAAGAAAAACCTATCGAAGAGGTAGCTGAACAATTGCCCGAAGATGTTGAGATTGTCGAAGAAAAACCAGTCATTAAAAAGGACGAGGAAACCAAGGAAACGACAATCACCAAAGTAATAAAGAAAGTAAGGAAACCCCGTAAGAGAGGGGAAACTCGGGAAGTTATAGAAGAGACCGAGATAATCGAAGTTAAAAAACCAAAATATGACGTACTAGAAGAATCAGAAGAAACTATTACAACAAAACGAATAAAAAGAGTTCGCAAAGCGCGTAAAGAAGAAGGCGAAACTACAATTGAAGAAACAGAAATAGTTGAGGAAATAAAACCAACAATCAAAGAGATAATAGAAGAAGACAAAAAAACCTAAAAAAACACATAAAAAGATCCGTGACGAGAAGGAAATAGTTATTGAGGAAACTGTAGAAATTAATGAGAAAAAAGTAATTCCTCGACAAAAAGAAGAAGTTACAATCGAGGAAATTATAGAAGAAGAAGAAAGACCGAAAGAAGAAAAACCCAAAGAGAAACCAAAGAAGATAAAAAAGACAGTCAAACGAATACGGGACGGAAGGGAAGAAGTTGTAGAGGAAATTGTGGATGACGTAGAAAAAGGCCCAAAAGATGAAAAACCTGTCAAAGAAATCGAAGAAAAACCCACGGAAAAGGTTGAAGAAAAGCTGCAAAAGATTAAAAAGATCGTCAAAAGAGTACGTGATGGGAAAGAGGAAATTATAGAGGAAATTGTAGATGTCACAGAAAAGAAGCCAATAGAAGAAACAACTATCGAAGAAATTGAAGAAGAGACTATTGAAACGATTAAAGAAAAGCCGCAAAAGATTAAGAAGATCGTCAAAAGAGTACGCGACGGGAAAGAAGAAATTATAGAGGAAATTGTGGATGTCACAGAAAAGAAGCCGATGGAAGAAAAAACTACGAAAGAAACGGAAGAAGGGCCGAAAAAAATTAAAAAGGTTGTGAAAAGAGTACGCGATGGCAAAGAAGAAATCGTGGAAGAAACCATAGTAGTAAAAAGAAAAGGCGCCTATAACCGAAAAGGTTGAAGAGGAAATAGAAATTATCGAAGAAGAGGAAGGCGGGCGTAAAAGAGTTATTAAAAAGGTAATCAAATCCAGACGACCGGACATAGAAGAGGAATTAATAGACGAAGAGGAAATTGGTATCGTGAAACCGTTTGAGTACCCAACCGAACATCAGGTTCCGACCCTAACGCATTCCGTAACTAGCGAAACAGTTGCAACGCAGAAAGTTCCGCAAACAACGGCGTTAGATAGTGACAAATGTAGAGGTTCCGTGAGTCTACTTACACATAAGCCTTTAACAGAGCAAGTAACGATTGTCGGTGAAAGTGAAGACGTTGCAGACGAAATGAAACCTACTGCTGAAATAGCACAAAAATCTATGGAACTGCTAGAAACTTTACAAATACTGCAACAAAACGTTCAAAGCATTCCCGGGATGTTCGACAAGAAATTTATTCCCTCTACGTACACCGCCACACGTCAAATCGAAACATCTCAAAGCTTAACAGTTGGAGAAATTCAATCAATTGATACCCTCCTTACAGTTTATCGAACAAGAAAAACCAAAAGATGCTGCGTCAGTATCCGTTCTTCCTAAAGAAGCCACATCCGTTACGGAGGTGGAAGTATCTCAGAAAGAAACAGACTATAACGAAGTCAAACAGACCAAATTGACTCAAGCCAGATCCTCATTTACCACTACAGAAGGCGTAGTCGTTGAAGAGATAACAGAAACGATAGCAGAAGGTGAATTGAAATCAATTAAACCATCACCTTTGCAACCGAAGTTTGATGTAAGTGCTTTAGAACCTGTTGTAATTGAAGAAGTGCGGTATGAAATTAAACCTGAGGAGGGCACTCAAATAGTTACCACCTCAGAATCTCAAATTCCAGTAGAAACTTCATCGATTCTTTCAGAAGCCACATCAACTGGTCAAGCGATTCAGATCCAATCAGAGAGTGTCGAGCAAGCTACTGGCACTATAAGTTTACTAACGCATACGGCTGTCACAAAGGAAGAAATTGTTGCAAACGAACAGGAAGGAGATAAGGACACTGTTAAACCAACATCTTTTACAGCACATAAATCTATCGACGTTCTTGAGACTTTTCAAGTAAGTGAAGAAAATGCGCAAACAGTGCCAGGTGTATTCGATGAAAAGTTTACACCAGCTACATTCAAAGCTAAAACAAATATAGAAGAAACACAAGGTGTGTCCGTAGGGGAAGTGCAGTCAGCAGATATTCCATCAGAATTTATAGAGAAAGAACAGCTAAAAGATGCTGCTACTATGTCTATTCTACCGAAAGAGGCAGCTACTATAACAGTAACGCAAGTATCTGATAAAGAAACAGAATACAGTGAATATAAACTTCCAAAATCAACACAAGCTAGTTCAACATACACTACAAAGGAAAGCATTGTAATTGAAGAAATCACAGAAACAACTGCCGAAGATGAATTGAAACTAGATAAACTTCAACATGTCACACCAAAAGTTGGTGTAGATGCAGTAGAATCAATCATGATTGAAGAAATACTAGCAGAAACAAGGCCAAGTGATCATATTCCTCAATCAGTTGATACCGAGAAACAAATACCATTAGAAACGTCTGTTCTTGTTTCTGAAGCAATTTCAAGTGGTCAGGTTGCACAAATGGTGCCTGAGGATATGCAAAAAGTTACAAGTACTTCCAGTGTGCTTCCGCATTCTGCTATTACAGAGGAGCATACCATTGCCTCTGAACAAGAAAAAGATATTGAATCCGTGAAGCCCAGCGCCCAGAAAGCTGAAAGATCACTTGACTTATTGGAAACACTTCAAGTAACTGAAGAAAATGTACAAAGCGTGCCTGGTGTATTCGATGACAAATTTACGCCAACTAAATTTACAGCAACGAAAGCTGTGGAAGCTGTTGAAGGTATAATGATCAGTGAAGTTCAATCAAATGACATTCCGTCAGATATTACCCAGGAACAAAAACTTGAAGATACAGCTACGGTAAACCTGTTGTTACAAGAAGCTAAATCAATTATAGAAACTGAAACGTCTCATAAAGAAACAGATTTTGATGATTTTAAAGCACCAAAGTCAGCGCAAGCTAGTTCTGCGTACAATACACAAGAAGGTGTGACCATAGAAGAAACGCAGGAAATAGTTTCAGAAGTAGAGTTGAATGTAGTTCAGCCAATTTCCGCAAAACCAACTCTAAATATCGATGCAGTTGAGTCAATATTTATCGAAGAGGTGATTTCTGAAACAAAACCAGAAAAACGTGAAGAAATTCCGACAGTTTCAACCAATAAATCACTTCCGTATGGCGTATCGTCAATGGTTTCCGAAATTATATCCGAACAACAAGTAACCCAACTTGATTCTGGAAAAATAGCCGAGCAAAAAGGTACTATAGATCTATTAGAACATAGCGCTATAACGAGCACGGAAACTCTCATAACTGAAAAAGAAAGTATTGACACACCTATTGTACCAGTAACACAAAAGGCACACAAGCAAATAGACACAGTGGAATCATTCCAAGTCACAGAAGAAGATGTACAAACCGTGCCTGATATATTCGAAAGTAAATTCAAACCGAGTACGTTTAAAGCATTGGCGGCAATTGAACAAAGTGAAAGCGTATCTGTTAGCATAACACAGGGTAATGACACAACAGAAGAAGTTAAACCAGAAGAAAAACTAACTGACGTAGCTAATGTGTCTGTTCTACCACAAGAAGCTAAAACGGTATCAGAAACCGAAATTTCTCAGCGAGAGACTGAACTAAGCGAATTTCAATTGCCAAAAGGTACTTTAGCTAGTGCCACATATACTACTAAAGAAGGTTTAACAGTAGAGGAGGTAACAGAAGGTTTATTTGAATCAACTTTTGAGGAGTCAAAACCGACCTCTGTTAAACCAAGGGTTGATATTAGTGCCATAGAACCACTAACTGTAGAAGAAATTCTCACAGAAACGAAACCTGGAAAACACCTACCAGAATCATTTGTACCAACAGAGGTAGCCAATAAGACTATTATCACGCAACAGCAACTGATTACGAATGAATTAATAACACCTGAACGTGAGGGAGAATTTATACCAGGTAGATTACCACCAAGTCAAACAGCGACTGTAGATTTGTCAATAGGAAAAAGTGTAATTGTACAGGAAACTCTTATACAAGATAAAGAAGAAAATTTGGCAGACCAACAGAAACCATTACTTTCTACAGCAACGAGCGATCTGATCTTACAAGAAGGTGTTCAAACCACTGGAGTCGACTATCAAACGCAACAGCAGGAGGTGAAAACAGATGAAATTGAACACCAGATTGCGGAGGTTAACTTCTTAACCAAGGAATCCACGATCACTTCGATCACCTTACCTACTGAAAGCGACAAAGAATTCATACCTGACGAAGAGCGTGATCTAAAACAAGCCAGCACGCTAATAACATGTCTTGATATTACTGCACAGTCTACAGTTGATGTGCAAGAGAAAGAAGGTGAATTTAGGCCAGACACGAAACCCACTGAATTTCTAGCTACTAAGAGCATTAGGCCTGCAGAATCATTTATTGTTTCGGAAGTTGAAACTTCCGATTTCCCTGATCAATTTAAAGATGTACTATCTTATCGTACAGAAGAGGCAGTGAAAGGTTTAGAAACACAAGAAGCTAAACAAGTAACTGTAACACAGACGGCTGAGAAAGAATCCCTATACACTAAAACCGAACAAACTACGCAAAATGTAACAACTTCTTATACGGATAGCAAACGTGAGCTAGAAATAATTGAGCAAGAGAAAATGGATCGTGAAGGTGTTTTAAAGCCGTTCGAGCTTCCTGACACTCACACAGGAAAATCACAAACATCTCATACACTTCCAACAGGAATAACGGAACTCATTCAACCGGAAAGTATAACTAAAGATATAACCGATGCGCAACCTAGTTTAGTTAATGCTGAAACTTCACATGACCAATTCGAGCAAACTATCATAACAGAGACAGTTGTGAGCGAAGGTGTACAAGAATACGAAACTCAAGTACCATCAGAGAAAACGGCAGAATTTAAACTAAACGAATTAGAAACCGTTAACATCACTGAAACGTTACCAGATGAAAAAGAAAAAGAGTATATACCAGGTGAATTACCCACACTGTATCATGCTTCTAAACAAGTTGATGCACAAACAGTTGCTACTACATCACAAGTCGATACCGAAGTTCTACCAGATACTCTTCTAGAAGAGAAACCCAAATCAGCCCAAGCTAAAGAAGAACAAGACACTATAGAAAGCATAATGGTTATGGAACAACATACGGCGGAAAAAGAGCGGGACGAAATTCTTACGATCTTGCCTGAAACTAAAACGGCTGAAGTTGATGTCGCAGAAGGTAATGTAGTCACAGATACATCAGAAATATTAATACATGAGAAAGAATATGAGCTTTCGCCTGATAAGCAACCACAGCAAGCTTCAGCATTGCCAGCTATTCAAACACAAGAAGTAATTACCAAGACTGCACAAGAAGCTGTAGTGCATGCTGATGAATTAGAACAACCAGAAATCCTTACTGGCAAGGCAAAAAAATATTCCCGACCAATGCAAGAATTAATTGTCACCGAAGCAAATGTAACAGATATCGAAAAAGATCTGCCAGTCGATATTATGCCTAACAAGAAAGTAGCATCTGTAGATATACTACCAGGATCTGAATTATCTGTATATGAAATAGTAACTGTAGAAAATGAGGAAACCTTGCCAGCAGACGAAGTACCAGATGAAAGGAAAGCGGAACCAAATGTACCGAGCAGAGAAGTAGCTGTTAAAGAAGAAGTGACGTCACACACCACAGTCGGCCGATTTTGAAAAAATTACTCCAACTTCAGACGTAGCGGAAACTAAACAGGACGTTTCACATTATGTAACTAAGATAGAACATACTCTTGGCGAAAAAGAAATAGAAGGAGAAGTATTTCTGAAGCCAGATGAAAAGCAAGGAACTGTTACATTTGTAGAAGGTGAAAGCATAAGTGTTAGCGAAACACAAACAGTAGACAAAGAGAAAACTCTGGAAGATACGACAATTCCAGAGGGCATTAAGATTAAGCCAGAAATATCATCACATGCCGTAGCAACAACTTCTGAGGTAGTACCTGATGATATGACGGATAAATTCCACGAAAAGGACGTAATTTTGGCAAAAGCGGAATCTCACCAGTCGCTTCTGGAATCCATTGTCCGAAGTGACACTATCGTAATTGAAAAGGAAAGCGAATTTGCGGATAAAAAACCGGAGGAAAGAACTGCTGCAAGACATATCTTAACAGAAGAAGAAATTAGCGTTACATCAATCATAACTGCTGACACGGAAACTCATATGCCCGAGTTGGAACAACCAGAAACTAGAGTTGCGGAAGCTACAATATTCGCGCAACCTGCGCCAATTATCCATGAAACGGATACAAGTGACACGTTTGCAGATCTATCAAAAGACGCTACGAAATCTGTACAAGCCAATGTAGAAGTAACAGAATTGCAAAGCATTTTATTGGCTGAAACAACACCAGGAGAATTAGAATCCTCGCTACAAGAACATATTAAGCCTGAGACAAAAGTTGCGACTATTGATTTCGAAGAAAAAATAACATCTTCTGTCACAGAAGTTACAGCTCAAGACAAAGAAGGGTGTTACAACTTAGAAGATAAACCAGATACAAAACAAGCAACAACAACAATTATTTCCCAGCAAACTGCAGAAACGGAAGTTGTTATGTCAGATATAAAATTGGGTACAACAGAGGTGCTGGATGTAACAACAATGCAGGCAAATATTGAACAAACAACATTAGAAAGCTTAATTCTGACAGTACCTACTGTGCGAGAATCGGAAGAAACATTTGATGAGAAAATCGTTGAACAGAAAACCAGCAACATCGAATTCGAAGAAGGTCAAAGCGTGACAATAACAGAGGTAACCAGCGGTGACAAAGAATCAATTTATGAAAAAAGTGATAAACCCAACTACCAAGCAGCGGAAATTGATGTATGTGAAATTAAACCCCTCGAACAGACAGAAGTAATCGCAAGTGACCTGACACAAGCCATAGAAATAAAAGAGATGCAAAAAGTAAATGCTCAACCAGAGTTAATAGGTTTACCACTAGTACTAAAAACTGAAGTTGAAGTTTCTGAGAAAGAAGAAACACACTTGCCAACTCATAAACCTGAATCAAAAACAGCATTTATACAATTGAATGAAGATGAAAGCGTTACCGTGGAAACTGTTGTAACACAAGAGCAAGAAACAGCGCTAGCACACGAGCAAGCACCAGAGTCGAAGCAAGCGAAACTTGATATAACCGATATAAATCCGGTTGCAAATAAATTTGAAGTTGTATCAGATACAGCTGTCGATAAGTTAGAAGAACCCGCCCAAAGCTTTGTGCAAGCAAAATCAAAAACATTACCGCATGAAACCGTCGAACAAATTGAAGTTATTGCAGCAGAAAACGAACAATTTATGAAACCTTCAGATAAAGCTTCTACTTCTTCGGCCCTTTTCAATGTCGAAGAACAACATAGCGTATTTGTTTCACAAGTTACTGCAGGCGATACCGAGGAAATATTTATGGAAGCGATTTTACCGGAACAAAAGGTAGCCACCGTCGGCATTGATGTTCCACAGCAAGTTATTCAACAGCAGGAGACAGGAACTGCAGATTCTGCCGAAATCTTGAAAGTTGCAGCCCCAACATCTGAAACAGGAAAGCAAGTATGTGATTTACTAAATACTCTAACAGTAGAAGAAAATTTAACACAAGAAAGAGAGGGCGAATTTTACGATAAGTTTACGCCTAGTACTTTTGATGCAAACGTCGCTATTGAACAAGGAAAAGTGGTGCAGAGCGTAACTGAAGTCGTTACTGAAGAATCTGAAGGCGCTATCGAAATTGCAAGATCCGAGGATAAACAAGCAATACCGAATATTGAAGGTTTTCAAATAGCAGAAAAAGTAGAAATTCTTGCGCAAGATACCACTGGTACCGAACCGATTAGTTTACCTATAAATATCACCTCAGCTAACCTAAAAGTATCAACTTTAGAAAGTATAATGAGGCACGAACTTCTAATACAGGAAGCCGGAGATACCGTTGAGGAAACTTTCAAAACTGTGTCGAAATTAGCGGACGTGCAACTGGAAGAAATAACAAGCGTACAAACAACTGAAGTACACACCACTGAAAATGAAAAACCTTTGGATTTCCACCTCTTACCAGATTCAGTAACAGCTAGTACGGATATAACCGGAAATAAAATTGCCGAGGTTACAGAAACATTAAGCATATTTATCCAACTACATTAATAATTGAAAAGACACCCGAAGCCATCGCAGAAAAATCAGTTAACGAATATCACACTGTCATTCAAACAGAAACCTCAACAGCTGATGTGGAAAATATATTTGACGGAAGATTTGAACCTAACAAAAAATCAGCGGATGCCAGTATCGAAGAACAACGCAGTATTCAGATAACAGAAGTTTTAACGACGACTTCTGAAAAAGATCTAGAAACTGAAACTCCGTTAAGTCAAAAGGCAGTCGCTGATCTAAACCTAATAGAAATTGTCGAGAAGTCAATTGTATTGCCTAGTGATTCCTTGAAAAAGTTCGAAGTAGAATCACCAATAGGAAGCGTTGTTACTATAAAACACGATACGCTTGAAGGTCTTATTCAAAAGGAGGACTTAATACACGAGTCAGAATCTATCTTTACGGAAATATTAAAACCCGATACAAAGACTGCAACACTTGAATTGGATAGCCTAAAATCTTTAAATATATCGTTAACGACTGGCGAGGAAAAAGAAAAAGCATTTGTTAAACCGTTAGAAATTGATGAAAAATATGCAGCGCCAGAATTTTTATGTCAGGAACCGCTACAGCAACATATAGTGCAAACTCAAGCGTCTATTGACGTCCTTAAACGTGAATCCCCAACAAAAGAGACAATCAACATATCTCAAACTGATCTTGAAGGTTTTCAAACTAGCGAAATAATAGTACACGAGTCAGAACAGATATTCGATAAAGAAGAAACAGATGCAAAGAATGCAGCTGTTGACGTGATCGTAGAACAACACGTGACAATTTCTGAAACTCTAGTTCAAAGCAAAGAAGGTGAATTTAAAGAGAAAGCACTTCCCCTTACAATGCAAGCAGAACTAGCATTAAATCCGCATCAAACAGTTCTTGAAACAGAAGTAACTGCACATGAAGACATCGATTCTCTCTCTATCGAAAAGCCTCAACAAATTTATGGAGAGTCCTCTAGCACCCTCTTGGAACCTCTACTAGTCACTGAGCAAATTCCAACTGAAAAAGAAAATATTCTCCAAATACGTTCCCAACCTGGTACTCAAACAGTAAACATAGACTTCGAAAAACATAAACCGTCAGCAAATATTACAGAAGTTCAAACAGATGAAAAAGAAAGCGTACTCACAACTGAAGACATCAGCAAAGGTGTCGCTACATTTTCGTCAACATCTTTGGAATCCGTCCAGATCACTGAACAAATCATTAGTGAAAAAGAAAAGGCCTTGCAGCCGGACATCTGCCCAGACACTCAAACCGTTACCATAGACTTCGAAAAACATAGGACATCAGCGAATATCACTGAAACTCAAACCGATGAGAAAGAAAGCGTACTCAAAACTGATGATATAAGTAAAAGTATTGCCACCTTCACAACAACACCTTTAGAATCATTACAAGTTATTGAACAAATTCCTACTGAAAGTGAAGACACTTTGTACTCGCGTATGCATCCGGATAGTCAAACCGTGAATATAGATTTTGAAAAACACAAAAGTTCCGTAAGTATTACTGAAACTCAAACAGACGAAAAGGAAAACATATTCATACCCAAAGACGTTACTTCAAATGTTGCCACACTCTCAAGAACGCCTTTAGAATCAGTACAAATTAGCGAACAAGTTGCTACTGAAAAAGAAGAAACTCTATATCCACATACACGTCCAGATACTCAAAATGTTAGTATCGAATTTGAAAAATGTATAACACCGGCAAGTATAATTGAAACTCAAACGCATGAAAAAGAAATCGTACTCGCCACCGAAGATGTTAATAAAGGTACTGCGGCACTATCAACAACGCCATTAGAACCGATACAAATTACTGAGCAAATTGTAACAGAAAAAGAGCAAATCATGCAGCCTCACATACATCCAGATACCCAGACCGTCAGCATAGAATTTGAGAAATGTATAACACCAGCAAGTATAATTGAAACTCAAACGCATGAAAAAGAAAATGTACTTTCCACTGGTGATGTTAATAAGAGCATCGCCGCCCTTTCAACAACACCTTTAGAATCGCTAGAAATCATCGAGCAAATCGCTACTGAAAAAGAGCAAACCATGCAGCCACATATACGTCCAGATACTCAGACTGTAACTATCGAATTTGGAAAAAGTATAACACCAACAAGTGTTATTGAAACTCAAACACATGAAAAGGAGAACGTTCTCACCACTGAAGACGTTAATAAGGGTGTAGCGGCACTTTCAACAACACCTTTAGAACAGGTACAAATTACTGAGCAAATTGCCACTGAAAAGGAGCAAACCCTGCAACCTCATGTATGTCCAGATGCTCAAACTGTCAGCGTAGAATTTGAAAAATGTATAACTCCAGCAAATATCACTGAGACTCAAACGCATGATAAGGAAAACCTGCTCACTACTGAAGACGTTAATAAGAGTGTAGCGGCACTCACAACAACACCCTTAGAAACTGTAGAAATCACTGAGCAAATAGCTACTGAGAAAGAAACCACTTTGCAACCTCAAACTCATCCGGAAACACAAATCGTCAAAGTAGATTTTGAAGATCACCGGACTTCGGCAAATATCATTGAAACCGCATCAAATGAAAAAGAAAGCATACTTACCACTGAAGATATTAAAAAGAGCACTGCCGCTTTATCAACAACACCTTTAGAACCGGTTCAAGTGTCTGAGCAAATTGCTAGTGAAAAAGAGCAAACCCTGCAGCCACATATACATCCAGATACTCAATCTGTCAATATCGAATTTGAAAAATGTATAACGCCGGCAAGTATTTCTGAGACACAAACACATGATAAGGAAAACGTGCTCACTACCGAAGAAGTTAATAAGAGTGTTGCAGTACTTTCAACAACACCCTTGGAAACCGTAGAAATCACTGAGCAAACAGCTACTGAGAGAGAAACCACTTTGCAACCTCATGCTCATCCGGAAACACAAACAGTCAAAGTAGATTTTGAAAATCACCGAACTTCAGCAAGTGTCACCGAAACTGCAGCAAATGAAAAAGAAAGCGAACTCACCGCCGAAGATATTAAAAAAAGTAGTGCCGCATTTTCAACAACACTTTTTGAACCGATTCAGGTTATTGAACAAACTGCTACAGAAAAAGAGCAAACCCTGAAACCACATACGCATCCAGATACTCAAACTGTCAGTATCGAATTTGAAAAATGTATAACGCCAGCAAATATTATTGAAACTCAGACGCATGAAAAGGAAGATGTACTAGCTGCTGAAGATGTTAATAAGATCACTGCGGCATTTTCAGCGACACCTGTAGAAACTGTAGAAATCACTGAACAAGTAGTCACTGAAAAGGAAACTACTTTTCAACCCCATCCTTATCCGGAAACACAAACTGTCAGCGTGGATTTTGAAAGCCATCGAACTTCAGCTAATATCACTGAAACTAAAGTGAATGAGAAAGAAAGTATACTCACTACTGAAGATATCGGCAAGAGTGTTGCAAGTCTTACTGTAACACCATTAGAGTCCGCAGAAGTCACTGAAGAAATTATTACAGAAAAAGAAAAAATCTTGCAGCCACATATTCATCCGGATACTCAAACTGTGAGTATAGATTTCGAAGCACATAAGACAACAGCGTCTGTCACTGAAACCCGAATAGATGAAAAAGAATGTATGTTGACAAGTGAAGATGTGAGTAAAAGTGTGGCCACGTTTTCAACGACACCGTTGGAGTCTATGCAGGTTACTGAACAAATAATCACGGAAAAAGAAACTATCCTAAAGCCTGATTCGCGCCCCGATTCCCAAACCGTAATCGTAGATTTTGAAAAGCATAAAACAACTGTACATATTACGGAAACACAAACAGATGAAAAGGAAGATGTATTGACAACTGAAGATTTAAGTAGAGCTATGGCCACATTTTCAACGACACCTTTGGAGTCTATGCAAGTCACTGAGCAAATAACCACCGAAAAAGAAAATATCCTAAAGCCTGATTCCCGTCCTGATACCCAAACTGTCAATATAGATTTTGAAGAACATAAAACTACAGTACATATAACCGAAACACAAACAGATGAAAAGGAAGGCACACTAACAACTGAAGATATTAAGAAAACTGCTGCTGCATCTGCAGCGATACCTTTAGAAGAAGTACAAGTTACCGAACAGATTGTTAATGAAAAAGAAAACATTTTGCAATTGAAATCCCATCCGGAGACTGAAACTGGTAGCGTAGATATTGAGAAACACAGAACTTTAGCAAATATTACCGAAACTCAAACAGAAGAAAAAGAAAGCATACTTACAACCGAAAGCGTTGTCAACAATGTCGCCGCATTTGCTACAACGCCTTTAGAATCCTTAGAAATTATTGAACAAGTCCTTACTGAGAAAGAAAGCGTATTCCAACCAATTCTCTTCCGGAAACCCAAACTATTAGCATAGATTTCGAAAAAAATAGGACATCTGCAAATATTACTGAAACTGAAATAGACGAAAAAGAAGGTATATTAGAATCCGACAGTGTCAGTAAGAGCGTAGCTACATTTTCAATAACAGACCAAACTGTAGCCCAAAAAATTAAAACTGACACACTGATGTCTACTGACTTTGTAAAGCCGGATGAGAAGCCGCCAATGAAGAAAGCCACAACAAAGCAATCTGTAGTAGAAGGAATTGAACAAAGCTTGGTGTACGTCCATGAAAATGAAGATGAATATACGACCTCAAAGGAAGAAACACAAGAAGCAAGTGTTCAAATAATCATGCAAGAAGGCATTAAAGTAACCCAAATCTACGCGGAAGAGACTGAGAGCGAAAAGATCGTAACTGCGATAGCTCAAGATAAGACTGCCACGCCCGAAGTTCTGCCGAAGCAGATTGCTGTTAACGAAGAAACTTTATCTCTATTTACTCCACAAAAATTTTGTATCTGACAAACCACATGACAAAACAGCCACAGCGATACTAACACCACAACAAATAGCGACTAACGAGGAAGTATTAACCCTCCTTGTATTAGACGAACTCGAAAAAGAAACGGTTAAAACGTCTGAAGCACATCTTGGTGAAATAAACATTCAACATGAATTAATAGTTACGGAACAAAAGTCAACGGGTGACTTACAATTTGTACATCCTCTGGACACACCCTCGGCTAGAGCGAAATCTGTTACGGTAGAAGATAAATCTGAACATATACTCATTAACGAAGTACAACCCCATGATACCGAAGGTAAGTATTTAAGTATTACACACCATGTCCCCTTGAATTTAGGTACGCGATAGGATTGTTCAAAGTAAAGAGTTCAACCGCGGTCGCGATCGTTACGACAAATTTACACATTACGGGCGCGATATCAAAATCGACAAATTTACACAAACAAAATACACTACACAGAGAAACACTTACAAGTAAAACACATTACTAACACGGTAATATTGCAGGTGACTTGGATGAACTTGCAATACACACAACACGAGCCCATATAACACAGACCACACCTGAGAAAGACATCACTGTACTCGAACAACATAAACCAGACATCAGAGACGACACCGACACACAATCGACACTAGTAGATAGAGAAGAAACGCAAGAAATAATAACTAAATTTAAATCGATACCGGGAAGGACAGATACGGCAAAAATAGTGACAAAACGTACAATAATTAAAAAGAAACAGAAAATGGGTGATGATGATTCGGGTGACATTATCATTGACGAAGTAATCGAAGAGTCTGCACCAGAGGACTCAAAACCGACAGAGCAATCAGTTACAATAAGTGAAATAGAAGACGCTCCCACCGAAGAAATTAAGCAACCAACAAGAATTGAAGAACTCCCAGAAGATATCACAGTAACCGAAATACTAACAGAAGAAGGCATACCAAGAACTAGGGTTGTCAGAAAACGAGTATTGAAAAAGAAAGTAGGTGGCAAACAAGAAACAACTGAAATTGTCACTATAGACGAAACTGGGAAACAGACAGAAACTAATGTAACTGTCAGAGAGGAAGATGTACCCACAGAAATGCCGAAAGAATGCAAGCCCATAATCGAGGAATTACCGGAAGAAGTGAAGATAATACCAATAGTAACAACCGAAGGAAAACACACTCAGAAAACTGTCAAGAAACGTGTAGTTAAGAAACGGAAAGGAGGCAAGCAAGAAACTACAGAAATTGTAACGGTGCAGGAAGAAGGCAAGAAACCAGAAACTACTGTGACCGTCAAGGAAGAAGAAATGCCTGAGGAAGTACTGAAACCACTTCCTGACCATAAAACCTGAAAAGCCAAGCACAAATAGAAGAACTCCCTGAAGAAGTTAAAGTAACCGAAATAATGACGAAGGAAGGGAAGCCGAAAACTAAAGTTGTCAGAAAGCGAGTATTGAAGAAAAAGGTGGGAGACAAGCAGGAAACCACCGAAATTGTAACTGTGGAAGAAACCGGTAAGAAACCGGAAACCACTGTGACTGTCAAAGAAGAGGGGCTACCGGAAGAAATACCCGAAGAAACTAAAGTGACAATTGAGGAGCTACCGGAGGAAATTGAAGTCATTCCAACAATAACAACCGAAGGAAAACAGACACATAAAACGGTCAAGAAACGTGTAGTTAAAAAACGGAAAGGAGGCAAGCAAGAAACTACAGAAATTGTAACAGTGCAGGAAGAAAGCAAGAAACCAGAAACCACTGTGACTGTCAAGGAAGAAGAAATGCCTGAGGAAGTACTGAAACCACTTCCTACCAAAAAACCTGAAAAGCCAACACAAATAGAAGAACTTCCTGAAGAAGTTAAAGTAACCGAAATAGTGACGAGGGAAGGGAAACCGAAAACTAAAGTTGTCAGAAAGCGAGTATTGAAGAAGAAGGTGGGAGATAAGCAGGAAACTACCGAAATTGTAACTGTCGAAGAAACCGGCAAGAAACCGGAAACCACTGTGACTGTCAAAGAAGAGGAGCTACCGGAAGAAATACCCGAAGAAACTAAAGTGACAATTGAGGAGCTACCGGAGGAAATTGAAGTCATTCCAACAATAACAACGAAGGAAACAGACACATAAAACGGTCAAGAAACGTGTAGTTAAAAAAGGAAAGGAGGCAAGCAGAAACTACAGAAATTGTAACAGTGCAGGAAGAAGGCAAGAAACCAGAAACCACTGTGACTGTCAAGGAAGAAGAAATGCCTGAAGAAGTACTGAAACCACTTCCTACCATAAAACCTGAAAAGCCAACACAAATAGAAGAACTTCCTGAAGAAGTTAAAGTAACCGAAATAGTGACGAGGGAAGGGAAACCGAAAACTAAAGTTGTCAGAAAGCGAGTATTAAAGAAGAAGGTGGGAGATAAGCAAGAAACTACCGAAATTGTAACTGTGGAAGAAACTGGTAAGAAACCGGAAACCACTGTGACTGTTAAAGAAGAGAAAGTACCAGAAGAAATACCCGAAGAAACTAAAGTGATAATTGAAGAGCTACCGGAGGAAATTGAGGTCATTCCAACAATAACAACGGAAGGAAACAGACACATAAAACGTCAAGAAACGTGTAGTTAAAAACGGAAAGGAGGCAAGCAAGAAACTACAGAAATTGTAACAGTGCAGGAAGAAGGCAAGAACCAGAAACACTGTGACTGTCAAGGAAGAAGAAATTCCTGAAGAAGTACTGAAACCACTTCCTACCATAAAACCTGAAAAGCCAACACAAATAGAGGAACTTCCTGAAGAAGTTAAAGTAACCGAAATAGTGACGAGGGAAGGGAAACCGAAAACTAAAGTTGTCAGAAAGCGAGTATTGAAGAAGAAGGTGGGAGATAAGCAAGAAACTACCGAAATTGTAACTGTGAAGAAACTGGTAGAAACCGGAAACCACTGTGACTGTCAAAGAAGAGGAAGTACCGGAAGAAATACCCGAAGAAACTAAAGTGATAATTGAAGAGCTACCGGAGGAAATTGAGGTCATTCCAACAATAACAACGGAAGGAAAACAGACACATAAAACGGTCAAGAAACGTGTAGTTAAAAAACGGAAAGGAGGCAAGCAAGAAACTACAGAAATTGTAACAGTGCAGGAAGAAGGCAAGAAACCAGAAACCACTGTGACTGTCAAGGAAGAAGAAATGCCTGAAGAAGTACTGAAACCACTTCCTACCATAAAACCTGAAAAGCCAACACAAATAGAAGAACTTCCTGAAGAAGTTAAAGTAACCGAAATAGTGACGAGGGAAGGGAAACCGAAAACTAAAGTTGTCAGAAAGCGAGTATTGAAGAAGACGGTGGGAGATAAACAAGAAACTACCGAAATTGTAACTGTGGAAGAAACTGGTAAGAAACCGGAAACCACTGTGACTGTCAAAGAAGAGGAAGTACCGGAAGAAATACCCGAAGAAACTAAGTGACAATTGAAGAGCTACCGGAGGAAATTGAGGTCATTCCAACAATAACAACGGAAGGAAAACAGACACATAAAACGGTCAAGAAACGTGTAGTTAAAAAACGGAAAGCAGGCAAGCAAGAAACTACAGAAATTGTAACAGTGCAGGAAGAAGGCAAGAAACCAGAAACCACTGTGACTGTCAAGGAAGAAGAAATGCCTGAAGAAGTACTGAAACCACTTCCCACCACAAAACCTGAAAAGCCAACACAAATAGAAGAACTTCCTGAAGAAGTTAAAGTAACCGAAATAGTGACAAGGGAAGGGAAACCAAAAACTAAAGTTGTCAGAAAGCGAGTATTGAAGAAGAAGGTGGGAGATAAGCAGGAAACTACCGAAATTGTAACTGTCGAAGAAACCGGTAAGAAACCGGAAACCACTGTGACTGTCAAAGAAGAGGAAGTACCGGAAGAAATACCCGAAGAAACTAAAGTGACAATTGAGGAGCTACCGGAGGAAATAGAAGTCATTCCAACAATAACAACGGAAGGAAAACAGACACATAAAACGATCAAGAAACGTGTAGTTAAAAAACGGAAAGGAGGCAAGCAAGAAACTACAGAAATTGTAACAGTGCAGGAAGAAGGCAAGAAACCAGAAACCACTGTGACTGTCAAGGAAGAAGAAATGCCTGAAGAAGTACTGAAACCACTTCCCACCATAAAACCTGAAAAGCCAACACAAATAGAAGAACTTCCTGAAGAAGTTAAAGTAACCGAAATAGTGACAAGGGAAGGGAAACCGAAAACTAAGTTGTCAGAAAGCGAGTATTGAAGAAGAAGGTGGGAGATAAGCAGGAAACTACCGAAATTGTAACTGTCGAAGAAACCGGTAAGAAACCGGAAACCACTGTGACTGTCAAAGAAGAGGAAGTACCGGAAGAAATACCGAAGAACTAAAGTGAAATTGAGGAGCTACCGGAGGAAATAGAAGTCATTCCAACATAACAACGGAAGGAAAACAGACACATAAAACGATCAAGAACGTGTAGTTAAAAACGAAAGGAGGCAAGCAAGAAACTACAGAATTTGTAACAGTGCAGGAGAAGGCAAGAAACCAGAAACCACTGTGACTGTCAAGGAAGAAGAAATGCCTGAAGAAGTACTGAAACCACTTCCCACCATAAAACCTGAAAAGCCAACACAAATAGAAGAACTTCCTGAAGAAGTTAAAGTAACCGAAATAGTGACAAGGGAAGGGAAACCGAAAACTAAGGTTGTCAGAAAGCGAGTATTGAAGAAGAAGGTGGGAGATAAGCAGGAAACTACCGAAATTGTAACTGTCGAAGAAACCGGTAAGAAACCGGAAACCACTGTGACTGTCAAAGAAGAGGAAGTACCGGAAGAAATACCCGAAGAAACTAAAGTGACAATTGAGGAGCTACCGGAGGAAATAGAAGTCATTCCAACAATAACAACGGAAGGAAAACAGACACATAAAACGATCAAGAAACGTGTAGTTAAAAAACGTAAAGGAGGCAAGCAAGAAACTACAGAAATTGTAACAGTGCAGGAAGAAGGCAAGAAACCAGAAACCACTGTGACTGTCAAGGAAGAAGAAATGCCTGAAGAAGTACTGAAACCACTTCCCACCATAAAACCTGAAAAGCCAACACAAATAGAAGAACTTCCTGAAGAAGTTAAAGTAACCGAAATAGTGACAAGGGAAGGGAAACCGAAAACTAAGGTTGTCAGAAAGCGAGTATTGAAGAAGAAGGTGGGAGATAAGCAGGAAACTACCGAAATTGTAACTGTCGAAGAAACCGGTAAGAAACCGGAAACCACTGTGACTGTCAAAGAAGAGGAAGTACCGGAAGAAATACCCGAAGAAACTAAAGTGACAATTGAGGAGCTACCGGAGGAAATAGAAGTCATTCCAACAATAACAACGGAAGGAAAACAGACACATAAAACGATCAAGAAACGTGTAGTTAAAAAAACGTAAGGAGGCAAGCAAGAAACTACAGAAATTGTAACAGTGCAGGAAGAAGGCAAGAAACCAGAAACCACTGTGACTGTCAAGGAAGAAGAAATGCCTGAAGAAGTACTGAAACCACTTCCCACCACAAAACCTGAAAAGCCAACACAAATAGAAGAACTTCCTGAAGAAGTTAAAGTAACCGAAATAGTGACGAGGGAAGGGAAACCGAAAACTAAAGTTGTCAGAAAGCGAGTATTGAAGAAGAAGGTGGGAGACAAGCAGGAAACTACCGAAATTGTAACTGTCGAAGAAACCGGTAAGAAACCGGAAACCACTGTGACTGTCAAAGAAGAGGAAGTACCGGAAGAAATACCCGAAGAAACTAAAGTGACAATTGAGGAGCTACCGGAGGAAATAGAAGTCATTCCAACAATAACAACGGAAGGAAAACAGACACATAAAACGGTCAAGAAACGTGTAGTTAAAAAACGGAAAGGAGGCAAGCAAGAAACTACAGAAATTGTAACAGTGCAGGAAGAAGGCAAGAAACCAGAAACCACTGTGACTGTCAAGGAAGAAGAAATGCCTGAAGAAGTACTGAAACCACTTCCTACCATAAAACCTGAAGAGCCTACACAAATAGAAGAACTTCCTGAAGAAGTTAAAGTAACCGAAATAGTGACGAGGGAAGGGAAACCGAAAACTAAAGTTGTCAGAAAGCGAGTATTGAAGAAGAAGGTGGGAGACAAGCAGGAAACTACCGAAATTGTAACTGTCGAAGAAACCGGTAAGAAACCGGAAACCACTGTGACTGTCAAAGAAGAGGAAGTACCGGAAGAAATACCCGAAGAAACTAAAGTGATAATTGAAGAGCTACCGGAGGAAATTGAGGTCATTCCAACAATAACAACGGAAGGAAAACAGACACATAAAACGATCAAGAAACGTGTAGTAAAAAAACGGAAAGGAGGCAAGCAAGAAACTACAGAAATTGTAACAGTGCAGGAAGAAGGCAAGAAACCAGAAACTACTGTGACTGTCAAGGAAGAAGAAATGCCCGAGGAAGTATTGAAACCACTTCCTACCATAAAACCTGAAAAGCCAACACAAATAGAAGAACTTCCTGAAGAAGTTAAAGTGACCGAAATAGTGACGAGGGAAGGGAAACCGAAAACTAAAGTTGTCAGAAAGCGAGTATTGAAGAAGAAGGTGGGAGACAAGCAGGAAACTACCGAAATTGTAACTGTCGAAGAAACCGGTAAGAAACCGGAAACCACTGTGACTGTTAAAGAGGAGGAAGTACCGGAAGAAATACCCGAAGAAACTAAAGTGACAATTGAAGAGCTACCGGAGGAAATAGAAGTCATTCCAACAATAACAACGGAAGGAAAACAGACGCATAAAACGATCAAGAAACGTGTAGTTAAAAACGGAAAGGAGGCAAGCAAGAAACTACAGAAATTGTAACAGTGCAGGAAGAGGGCAAGAAACCAGAAACTACTGTGACTGTCAAGGAAGAAGAAATGCCCGAGGAAGTATTGAAACCACTTCCTACCATAAAACCTGAAAAGCCAACACAAATAGAAGAACTTCCTGAAGAAGTTAAGGTAACCGAAATAGTGACGAGGGAAGGGAAACCGAAAACTAAAGTTGTCAGAAAGCGAGTATTGAAGAAGAAGGTGGGAGATAAACAGGAAACTACCGAAATTGTAACTGTCGAAGAAACCGGTAAGAAACCGGAAACCACTGTGACTGTCAAAGAAGAGGAAGTACCGGAAGAAATACCCGAAGAAACTAAAGTGATAATTGAAGAGCTACCGGAGGAAATAGAAGTCATTCCAACAATAACAACGGAAGGAGAACAGACACATAAAACGATCAAGAAACGTGTAGTTAAAAAACGGAAGGAGGCAAGCAAGAAACTACAGAAATTGTAACAGTGCAGGAAGAAGGCAAGAAACCAGAAACCACTGTGACTGTCAAGGAAGAAGAAATGCCTGAGGAAGTACTGAAACCACTGTCTACCATAAAACCTGAAAAGCCGACACAAATAGAAGAACTTCCTGAAGAAGTTAAAGTAACCGAAATAGTGACGAGGAAGGGAAACCGAAAACTAAAGTTGTCAGAAAGCGAGTATTGAAGAAGAAGGTGGGAGATAAGCAAGAAACTACCGAAATTATAACAGTGGAGGAAACAGGTAAAAGACCGGAAACTACTGTGACTGTCAAAGAGGAAGAAGTACCGGACGAAATGCCTGAAGAAACCAAAGTGACAATTGAAGAGTTACCAGAGGAATTTAAGGTAGTTCCAACAATAACACCGGAGGGAAAGCAAACACAGAAAACTGTGAAGAAACGTGTAGTTAAAAAGCGGAAGGGTAGCAAACAAGAAACGACCGAAATTGTAACAGTACAAGAGGAAGGCAAAAAACCGGAAACCGTTGTGACTGTCAAAGAAGAAGAAATACCTGAGGAGGAACTGAAATCACTTCCAAGCATAAAACCAGAAAAGCCAACAGAAATGGAAGAGCTTCCTGAAGAGGTTAGAGTGACCGAGATAATGACAAAAGAAGGAATACCGAAAACTAAGGTTGTTAGGAAGCGAGTATTGAAGAAAAAAATAGGTGATAAACAAGAAACTACCGAAATTGTAACTGTGGAGGAAACTGGTGAAAAGCCCGAAACTACTGTAATTGTGAAAGAAGAAGGGTTACCAGAAGAATCTAAAGTTATAATTGAAGAGTTACCGGAAGATGTGCAGATAATATCGACAGTAGCAGCAGATGGAAAACTAACACAAAAGACTGTCAAGAAACGTGTTGTCAAAAAACGGAGGGGAAGTAAACAGGAAACAACCGAAATTGTAACTGTACATGAAGAAGGCAAAGAACCGGAATCTACCGTAATTGTCAAAGAAGAAGAAATACCGGAAATAGTGCATGAACGAACAAAGCCGATAATTGAGGAATTACCAGAACTGGTAGATATTGTGGAAGTATTAAATGAAGAAGGAAAGCCCAAGAAACGTGTTATTAGGAAAAGAAGAATAAGAGAACGAAAAGGCGATTGTCAAGAAATTACAGAAATTACTACTCTAGAAGATGAAGGAGGAACACCTAAGACATTTGTTGATGTTGAACAGTTGCCGCTTGACTACGAAGGTGCTTGCGACTACCCTACTCAGGAAATTGTAGAGCTACCTGAAGAACAACAAGTAATAGAGATTGATACTAAATCTGAACAGCCGAAGAAGAAAATCACGAAGAAGAGAAAGCTTCTGAAAAAAGTTGGTCCCAATGTAGAAACGACAGAAATAACTACGATTATTGAAGATGGTAAAGAACCTGAAAGAACAGTTGTTGTGCTTTTAGAATCAGATTTGCCAAAGGATGCGATTAAGAAAAGCAAAAAGAAAAAGAAACCAGTAGAACAAATATTGTTTGTACCAACACTAGCTCGTAAAGATGACGAGGAAGATGATGTAATCAACAAGGCTAGATTAGAAATGTTAAAAAAGGCCACTTCACTACCACAGTACTTAGGTGTGAAGGACGAAGACGTGGATGATTTTAGACCTAGCCAGGACGAGCCCGCATATGCAATTTGTGAAGAATATCCTGAATTGCAAAAGGTGGAAGAAATCGTAACTCCTACCGGAAAGCTGCAAAAGAAAACAACTCGACATCGCAGAATTAAAAAGAAAACCGGTGAAAAGGAAACGGTTCTGAATATTATTAGCGTAGAAAACGAGGGAGAAAATCCTGAAGTTACAATGTTCGAAAATACACCTAACGAAGCAGGCATCATTAAAGAAGAACCTGTTAGTATATTAGAAGAGCTGCCAGAAGTAAAGGAAAATGTAGAGGTTATTGATGACAAGGGTAATTTAATCAAGAAAACTGTAAAGCGGCGAAGATTAAGGAACAAGAATGGCGACAAACAAGAAGTAACTGATATTGTTACGATAGAGGAAGGAGATGATCAACCCAAAATTGAAGTCAAAGTAACTACAGAAGCACCTACAAAAAGACGGAAGAAACCCAAAGAAAAAACTAAACCTGAAGATGATAGCGCACAACTGATTAAAGTGAAGGGGTTAGAGCCCATAAAAGTTGAAAAGGTTGATGTGATGCCAAAACCTGTAGAAGTGGTCAACATTGATGATTTACCAAAATTGTTGAAAAAGAAACCAACGTTAGTAAAGAAATCAAAGAAGACTAAAATACCGAAAATTAGACTAAAGAGTAGAATAACACCAAAGGAATTTCCCCCCGGAAATGAAAAATTCCAAACTCCTAGCATATCACAATTAGCACCTGTTTATAAAGATAACGGTGTGTTATCCAGAAATATCAAAGATGCTGAAAATGTACTAAAATTACGTAGAAGAAAGTTAAAGGATCTAGGGGAAGACATTCCTGATTTAGAAGAACTTGAATTAGGTTTGGATGACACTCCAAAACCAAAACCGCAGCATCCGGAAGAAAGCAAAAAGTATCAAAGGAAACCAAAACCTGAACAGGCATCACCATCCGAAGCAGAGCCGCTAAAACTAGGAAAAGGAAAGTTGCCAGAAGAAAAGATCGAACACGAAGATGTAAAATTAAAGAAAATTCCAGACAAGCCCTCGAAAGGGACGCCCGACTCGAATGCCGAAAAGCAAATGAAAAAAGCGCCAATTTTGAAAGCCGTTAAACAAGCAGATCAAGATGAAACAGATCTAGAACCATACAAACCCTATGATATCGATAGAACAAGACCTGACATCGAAACATACGAAAAACCTGAATCTGAAGAATCACCTGACGATGGAAAGGAAACAGATACGCGTCCGTATCAAAGAAAGAAAAAGAAACAAACTCCACAAGATAAAGAGAGCATTCCAATACTAAAAGGAAAACCTAAAGAAAAATCCCCAGAAGAGAAACCAGACCTAACACTAAAATACAAACAAGGCCCTAAACCCGAAGACGTACCGGAACAAATAGTCCTAAAACCGTTTGCGAAAATGAAACAGGATACTCAACCAGAAGTAACACCTACGGGAATAGGAAAACCAACCCCTATAGCACGTGAAGAAGACACTACAGATATTCCTCGAGAGAAGTTTGATATGCCTGAAAAGCCTAAGAAAATAAGAAGACCCAAAAAACAGGAAGATGCTGGTCCCGTGATTCAGGAACTCCCTGAGAGCGTTCAAATCACCGAAATAATATCAGAAGATCAAAAACCAGTAAAGAGAACTGAAAAGAAGCGAGTTATAAGAAAGCGAGAGGGCCGCAAACAGGAAGTAACAGAAATAACAACAATCGAAGAAGGCGATAAAGCGCCGGTGATTACCGTTACAGTAAAAGAAGAAGAAATTCCTGAAGAAGAAATTGAAGAGACTCCAGAAGAAACTCCGCAGGTAACAGCGATAATCGAAGAATTGCCCGAAGAAGTTAAAGTTATAGAAACTGTCACTCCTGACAAAACCACCAGGAAAGTAGTTAAGAAAAAATTTACAAAAAGCCTAAGAAAGAAGGCGAAATAGAGACCACTGAAGTAACCACAATTGAAGAAGAAGGTAAAAAGCCGGAGAGAATAGTCACTATAAAGACAAGTAAGCAGAAGAAGGTGAAGACCGGCGAAGGAAAGACGGAACCTCTTGATATTCCGGAAGAAAGACCAAGAAAAGCCAAACCAGTAATTCAAGAAATGCCAGAAGAAGTCAAAGTTACGGAAGTTCTCTCTGAAGAACACAAACCCGTTAAACGAGTGGAAAAGAAGCGTGTTATTAAGAAACGCGACGGACGCAAACAAGAGATTACAGAAATAAAAACGATAGAAGAAGGCGATAAAGCCCCGATCACAACAGTCACAGTGAGGAGAAGAAGAATTCCGAAGAGAAGTTGAAGAGACGCCAGAAGAAACTCCACAGGTACAGAGGTAATTCGAAGAATTGCCCGAACAAGTTAAAGTTATAGAAACCGTCACTCCTGACAAAACCACCAGAAAAGTAGTTAAGAAGAAAATTTACAAAAAGCCTAAGAAAGATGGCGAAATAGAGACTACCGAAGTAACCACAATTGAAGAAGAAGGTAAAAAGCCGGAGAGAACAGTCACTGTAAAGACAAGTAAGCAGAAGAAGGTGAAGATCGGCGAAGAAAAGACGGAACCTCTTGATATTCCGGAGGAAAAACCAAAGAAAGCTAAACCTGTAATCCAAGAACTGCCAGAAGAAGTCAAAGTTACGGAAGTTCTCTCTGAAGAACACAAACCCGTTAAACGAGTGGAAAAGAAGCGTGTTATTAAGAAACGCGACGGACGCAAACAAGAGATTACAGAAATAAAAACGATAGAAGAAGGCGATAAAGCCCCGATCACAACAGTCACAGTGAAGGAAGAAGAAATTCCCGAAGAAGAAGTTGAAGAGACGCCAGAAGAAACTCCACAGGTAACAGAGGTAATCGAAGAATTGCCCGAACAAGTTAAAGTTATAGAAACTGTCACTCCTGACAAAACCACTAGGAAAGTAGTTAAGAAGAAAATTTACAAAAAGCCTAAGAAAGATGGCGAAATAGAGACTACCGAAGTAACCACAATTGAAGAAGAAGGTAAAAAGCCGGAAGAACAGTCACTGTAAAGACAAGTAAGCAGAAGAAGGTGAAGATCGGTGAAGAAAAGACGGAACCTCTTGATATTCCGGAGGAGAAACCAAAGAAAGCCAAACCAGTAATCCAAGAACTGCCAGAAGAAGTTAAAGTTACGGAGGTTCTCTCTGAAGAACACAAACCCGTTAAACGAGTGGAAAAGAAGCGTGTTATTAAGAAGCGCGACGGACGCAAACAAGAGATTACAGAAATAAAGACAGTCGAAGAAGGCGATAAAGCCCCGATCACAACAGTCACAGTGAAGGAAGAAGAAATTCCCGAAGAAGAAGTTGAAGAGACGCCAGAAGAAACTCCACAGGTAACAGAGGTAATCGAAGAATTGCCCGAACAAGTTAAAGTTATAGAAACTGTCACTCCTGACAAAACCACTAGGAAAGTAGTTAAGAAGAAAATTTACAAAAAGCCTAAGAAAGATGGCGAAATAGAGACTACCGAAGTAACCACAATTGAAGAAGAAGGTAAAAAGCCGGAAAGAACAGTCACTGTAAAGACAAGTAAGCAGAAGAAGGTGAAGATCGGTGAAGAAAAGACGGAACCTCTTGATATTCCGGAGGAGAAACCAAAGAAAGCCAACCAGTAATCCAAGAACTGCCAGAAGAAGTTAAAGTTACGGAGGTTCTCTCTGAAGAACACAAACCCGTTAAACGAGTGGAAAAGAAGCGTGTTATTAAGAAGCGCGACGGACGCAAACAAGAGATTACAGAAATAAAAACAGTAGAAGAAGGCGATAAAGCCCCGATCACAACAGTCACAGTGAAGGAAGAAGAAATTCCCGAAGAAGAAGTTGAAGAGACGCCAGAAGAAACTCCACAGGTAACAGAGGTAATCGAAGAATTGCCCGAACAAGTTAAAGTTATAGAAACTGTTACTCCTGACAAAACCACCAGGAAGTAGTTAAGAAAAAATTTACAAAAAGCCTAAGAAAGATGGCGAAATAGAGACTACCGAAGTAACCACAATTGAAGAGAAGGTAAAAGCCGGAAAGAACAGTCACTGTAAAGACAAGTAAGCAGAAGAAGGTGAAGATCGGTGAAGAAAAGACGGAACCTCTTGATATTCCGGAGGAGAAACCAAAGAAAGTCAAACCAGTAATCCAAGAACTGCCAGAAGAAGTTAAAGTTACGGAGGTTCTCTCTGAAGAACACAAACCCGTTAAACGAGTGGAAAAGAAGCGTGTTATTAAGAAGCGCGACGGACGCAAACAAGAGATTACAGAAATAAAGACAGTAGAAGAAGGCGATAAAGCCCCGATCACAACAGTCACAGTGAAGGAAGAAGAAATTCCCGAAGAAGAAGTTCAAGAGACGCCAGAAGAAACTCCACAGGTAACAGAGGTAATCGAAGAATTGCCCGAACAAGTTAAAGTTATAGAAACCGTCACTCCTGACAAAACCACCAGAAAAGTAGTTAAGAAGAAAATTTACAAAAAGCCTAAGAAAGATGGTGAAATAGAGACTACCGAAGTAACCACAATTGAAGAAGAAGGTAAAAAGCCGCAGAGAACAGTCACTGTAAAGACAAGTAAGCAGAAGAAGGTGAAGATCGGTGAAGAAAGACGGAACCTCTTGATATTCCGGAGGAAAAACCAAAGAAAGCAAACCAGTAATCCAAGAACTGCCAGAAGAAGTTAAAGTTACGGAAGTTCTCTCTGAAGAACACAAACCCGTTAAACGAGTGGAAAAGAAGCGTGTTATTAAGAAGCGCGACGGACGCAAAGAAGAGATTACAGTAATAAAAACAGTAGAAGAAGGCGATAAAGCCCCGATCACAACAGTCACAGTGAAGGAAGAAGAAATTCCCGAAGAAGAAGTTGAAGAGACGCCAGAAGAAACTCCACAGGTAACAGAGGTAATCGAAGAATTGCCCGAACAAGTTAAAGTTATAGAAACTGTTACTCCTGACAAAACCACCAGGAAAGTAGTTAAGAAGAAAATTTACAAAAAGCCTAAGAAAGATGGCGAAATAGAGACTACCGAAGTAACCACAATTGAAGAAGAAGGTAAAAAACCGGAGAGAACAGTCACTGTACAGACAAGTAAGCAGAAGAAGGTGAAGGTCGGTGAAGAAAAGACGGAACCTCTTGATATTCCGGAGGAAAAACCAAAGAAAGCCAAACCAGTAATCCAAGAACTGCCAGAAGAAGTTAAAGTTACGGAAGTTCTCTCTGAAGAACACAAACCCGTTAAACGAGTGGAAAAGAAGCGTGTTATTAAGAAGCGCGACGGACGCAAACAAGAGATTACAGAAATAAAGACAGTCGAAGAAGGCGATAAAGCGCCGATCACAACAGTCACAGTGAAGGAAGAAGAAATTCCGAAGAAGAAGTTGAAGAGACGCCAGAAGAAACTCCACAGGTAACAGAGATAATCGAAGAATTGCCCGAACAAGTTAAAGTTATAGAAACTGTCACTCCTGACAAAACCACCAGGAAAGTAGTTAAGAAGAAAATTTACAAAAAGCCTAAGAAAGATGGCGAAATAGAGACTACTGAAGTAACCACAATTGAAGAAGAAGGTAAAAAGCCGGAGAGAACAGTCACTGTAAAGACAAGTAAGCAGAAGAAGGTGAAGGTCGGTGAAGAAAAGACAGAACCTCTTGATATTCCGGAGGAAAAACCAAAGAAAGCCAAACCAGTAATCCAAGAACTGCCAGAAGAAGTTAAAGTTACGGAAGTTCTCTCTGAAGAACACAAACCCGTTAAACGAGTGGAAAAGAAGCGTGTTATTAAGAAGCGCGACGGACGCAAACAAGAGATTACAGAAATAAGGACAGTCGAAGAAGATAATAAAGCACCTGTTACGACGGTCATAGTAAAAGAAGAAGAAATTCCTGAAGACGAGTTGAAAGAAGAACCATTAGAATCTTCTCAAGTGATGGAAGTAATTGAGATTCCTGAAGACGTTCAAGAAGTTCAAACTGTAGAAGGCAAAAGAAAAACGATAAAGAAAAAGATATTCAAAAAACCGAAAGGCGATGAGGTAGAAACGACAGAAATAATAACTATAGAAGAAGAAGGTAAAGCACCGGAATCTGTAGTCACAGTAAAAAAAGGAAAGCGCAAGACAAAGAAGAAACCCAAAGAAACTGATAACATACTTTTTGTGCCGACGTTAGCTCAAAAGAATGCTGAAGATTCAGAGGACGAGGCAATCAACAGAGCTCGCGTTGAAATGTTAAAGAAAGCAATTTCTCTGCCGCAGTATTCAGCAGTAAATGAAGAAGGTGTGGAGGAACTAAAGCCCGTTGACTTAGCACCACGTTATGCAACATGTGAGGAATATCCTGAACAGTTACACGTATATGAGGTCACTTTGCCATCAGGTGTTGTAGAACAAAAGATCATCAGAGAAAGAAGAATTCGAAAGAAGAAGGGAGATACCGATGTAGTTACTAAAATCACAACAGTCGAAGAAGACGGAAAAGTTCCGGAAGTAACTTTGGCAGAAATGACACCAGAAGAGGCCAATCTAGATCAATATGAGGAGCCAGTACCAATACGTGAGATTCCTGAAGAAGTTAAAGAAGTTGAAGTTACTGATAAAGGTATAAAGAAAAAGAAAGTCATTAGAAAACGAACGTTTGAAAAACCTGTAGATAATACCGTTGAAACAACAGAAATAATAACTGTTGAGGAAGAAGGCAAAAAACCGCTTACAACTATTAATATTAGAACTTCAAAAATTGAAACCGTTCGTGATGATAAGGCACAACCTTTGGACCTTCAGACACCCGAAAAAACACAAGCCATTATTACACCTTCAACTACAGCGTCAAAAATAATCACAGAAACACACACATTTGACACAACAGCGGATTTCGTTTTAGGTAAGAACTTTAAATCACTAAACCTCATCTACCTTGAAAATAAATTTTGTATATATATGGATATAAATTTATATGTTATTTTACTTATTAATCGAATGTTTTGAAAGAAAATACATTTATATACATAAATATACGGAACAAGGTAGTATTGCTTAATGTACCAGTTTGCAATAGATTAAAACTACATTTACGTTTTTCAGGCGATACTAATAAACTTGATGTAAAGTTAGATGACATTAAACCTGTGCTGGAAACTAAGGAATCAGTATTGATTGAAGTAGTAGACGCGCAAAAACCGAGTCAAGCCTTAAATGACAAACCTGTAGAAGAAGACCAGGCGAATGTAGATGTATCACCTGTACTGCCAACCGTTAAAGAACATAAACCCGAAATACTAGAAAGTCCGGAGGAGATTAAGAAAGAAACCGCAGATGTAGTTCCAAAAAGGAAGAAAACTAGAAAACCCGTAGAGAAAATAAAACCCGAGTCCGTTGAAGAAGAGATGAAAGATACGCTTGAAGAGGAAGCATTAACGAAGCAGCCTGAAATAATAGAGAAAAAGAAACCAAAAGACGTAAAACCTGTAGAAAAGGATGAAAAAGAACTAAAACCAGTTAAGATTGGAAAAGAAATGATTGAACCTATAAAAATAGAACGAAAGGAGATGCAACCTACTAAGCTCCTATTTGATGATTTCTCACAACCTAAACTCAGGAAACCAAAAACTCAACAAAAAAGGACAACAAAGAAGAAATTTTCTGTTCCGCTGCTGAAAAGCAGAATAAATCATATAATTTTTCCTCCATGGCTAGAAGCTGAAAAGCAACCAAAAATAACAGAACGAACACCAGATATCAAAGAGCACGGAATATTATCTAGAAATATAGAAGACGCTGAAAAAATCATTAAAACCAAGCGAAAGAAGCCTAAAGCTATGCAGAAAACACCTAATGATTTGGAAAAAGATTTGGATGAGGAGGTACAAGAGAAACCAGAATTAGAAACTGTAGATGAAGCATATAAATATCAAAAGAAACCGAAAGTAACTAAAGAACAACCAACTGAAGAGAAAAAAATCAAACTGGGAAAAGGCAAACTGCCCGCAGAAATAGAACAAATTGAAAAAGTAGAGCTCAAAGGAATTCCTAAGAAGCCAGAGGAAAAACCAGAAGAAAAGCCAAGTGTTCCAAAAGAAGTTCGTAAGAAGACGAAACCAAAATCAGAAGAAGAACAACCTGATGAGCCAACATTAGAAGATTTAGTATACCAATCGCCAACTGATGAAGATGAAAAGTTACCAAAACAAAGAAAAACAATCAAAAAGAAAGATAAAGTCACGGAAGAAGAAAAGCCTAAAAAACCTATAAAAGTAAAAGGAGAACTCATACAACCGCTGAAGATTGAAAGAAAAGAAATGAAACCTCAAAAATTAGTAGTATCTCCGCTTGTGCCTGCAGATTTTGCTAAAATATTAAGAAAAGCGAAAGTACCAGATAAAAGGGAACGGAAGGGTAGCAAACTACCAAAAATTCTTCTCAAAAGTAGAATTAATCATATCCCCTTTCCGCCGGCGTCGGAATCTGAAAGAAAGCCTTTAATAACTGAAAGGAAACCTGATATTAAAGATAACGGCATACTATCTAGAAATGTAAAAGATGCAGAAGAAGTATTAAAACAAAAAAGGCGAAAAATGAAAAAGATCGACAGAAATACATTAGATCTGGAGAAACTGAATTTAGAGCCCGAGGAAATTAAAAAACCAGAACTTGAAAAGGTGGACGACGAATTTAAATATCAAAGAAAGCCAAAACAAGCAAAAGAAATGCCTCAGGAAGAATCTAAACCGCTCAAGATCGGCAAAGGAAAGGTTCCCCAACCGGATGAACTACCGGAGCAAATTCAACTTAAGAAGATACCTGAAAAATCCGAAGACAAACCAAAAGATAGTGAAAAGAAGCCTAAAAAACCAACGGATACCGAAAAGAAATCTACTTTGCCAAGGGACGAAAAAGAGCCAATATTAGCTCCATTTGAACCATATGATATAGAGAGGGATGAACCGGAAAAAGAAGAATACGAACCACTACCTCACGATACCCCTGATGATCAAACCAAAGAAAAAACAGAACCAAAATATAAGCGAGCAAAGAAACCCAAACCTACGCCAGAAAATATTGAAATACCGTTGGTACCAGGAAAACCTAAACCTAAAGAAGAAGATGAAGAGCCCGAAGTGAAGTTCAGAATACCGCAAAGAGAAAAACCCGATGATGTACCAGAGCAAATAACGCTTAAGCCTTTTGCAAAACAAAGCCGGAAAACGAAGACGTGAAAAAGGATTTGGACGTAGGTAAACCACAAACAATTCCTATCGGTGAGGGTGATGTTGAAAAGATTAAATTTAAACCTAAGAAAAAAACAAAGGACGAAGATCACACCTCAAACACAGGAGGAAGTAGAAGGGCAACCTGACGACACATTTGCAGCTTCGGACGAAAGTGTATCAGAAATTGATGAGCCCATGGAGGAGCCCGAAGAAGATACAGAACTACCAGAAATACTAACGCCGAAGAAACCAAAGGTCAAAAAACCAAAAGCACATCCAGCTGAGAAAGAAGAAGAATTTGAGGAAGAAAAACCTATGGAAGAACGGCGGAAAATAGTGAAGAAGAAGAAACCAAAACCTGAAGATGAATCCCAGGAAGAAAAGCCAGAAAAACTGGAAGTGAAAGATGAACCACAAAAACCAGCAAAACTCAAACCAATTAAAATTGAAAGAAAAGAAATCAAACCTCAAAAGTTAAATGTTGTTGATAAGCCAATGGAGTTAACTAAACCTGAATTAAGAAAACCAAAAATACCATCACGAAAACAACCAAAGTCCGCCAAATTGCCAAAGATTTTACTAAAAAGTAGAATGTCACTCATACCATTTCCACCATTATCCGAAACAGAACAAACTCCAGTGCTTACAATTCGGGAACCGGATCTAAAAGATAATGGTGTATTATCCAGAAATATTAAAGAAGCACAAGAAGTTCTAAAAACTAAACCCAGAAAACTGAACAGCAGCAAGAAAGCATTGAAGGAGTTGGAAGAGCTAGATCTAGAATTTGGCGAATTTAAGAAACCGGAGCTTGAAAAAGTGGACGATGCATATAAATATCAGCGAAAACCTAAAAAACCAAGTGAAGATAAGCCCGATGAAGGTAAATCGATACCACTAGGTAAAGGTAAAGTTCCTTTAAAAGAAGATGTCCCAGAAGAAGTTACGTTGAAGAAAGTCCCTGCAAAACCACGGGATACCCCTGAAGAAGTCAAAGATACACCAAAAGATAAAAAACCTACAGACAAGAAACTAAAGGAAATGCCAGAAACAAAAGAACCGGCCTTACCATCCTTCGAACCTTATGATATAGACAGGGAAGAACCTGAAAGAGAAAGTTTGGATTTGCCAAAACCCGAATTTCCAGAGGAAGAAAAGCCAGAAAAACAGAAACCAAAAATCAAAAAGCCGAAGAAAGAGAAAGGTGAACCAGAAGTAATAGAGATACCTTTGGAAATTAAACCTGGGAAACCAAAACCAACGGAAGAGGAACCTGAAGTTAAATTTAGAATTCCGAAGAGGGATAAACCTGAAGAAGAACCAGAAAAAATTAAACTTAAGCCTTTCACTAAACCAAAACCGGATGAAGAGGAAAGCACCCCTGGCGATACTATAGGAAAACCGCTTCCTATTCCCAGCGGTGAAGGTGAATTAGAAGAACCCACACCACTTGAACATACAACCAAAGAAAGGATAACTAAACGTAAAAAACCCAAAGACAAGAAACCTACCACAGAGGAAGAAACAGCTGAAAGAAGTAATGCCAGAGGATGAAAAACCACAAGAAAAGGAAGAAGAGAAAACAATAAAAGAAACAGAGGTGATTATTGAAGAGGTTATTAAGCGGAAAAAGCCAAAGCACAAGAAGGAAAAAACTGAGGTAGAAAGGAAGCTCCTGAGGAAATTAAACCAGAAGAAGAAAAGCCAACGGAAGAAAAACGTGACGAAAAAACAGAAGTTACTATTGAAGAAACTAAGATTATTAAACGGAAGAAACCGAAACACAAGGAGGGCGAAGCTGACGTACATGAAAGGCCATCTGAAGAAATACAGCCAGATGAGGAAAAACCTGAAGAAAAGCCAAGAGAAGAGAAAGAAATCAAAGAAACTGAGGTAATTACTGAAGAGATTGTTAAACGGAAGAAACCAAAGCCCAAGAAAGAAAAAATTGAGGTAAAAGAGGAAATTCCTGAGGAAATAAAACCGAAAGAAGTAACACCAGAAGAAGCAACACCAGAGGGAGAAAAGCCGGTAGAAGAAAAGCCTGAGAAAGAAATTAAGGAAACAGAGCTAGTTATTGAAGAGATTGTTAAGCGGAAGAAGCCAAAACACAAGAAAGGAAAAACTGAGGTGGAAGAGGAAGCTCCTGAGGAAATAAAACCGGAGGAAGCAAAACCGCAGGAAACCAAACTAGAGGAAGAAAAACCGGTAGAAGAAAAGCGTGAGGAAGAAACAGAGGTTATTATTGAAGAAAAAATTGTTAAACGGAAAAAGCCGAAGCACAAGGATGAAAAAATTGACGTCAGATGAAAAGCCATTTGAAGAAGTAAAGCCAGAAAAGGAAAAACCAGAAGAAAAGCCAGAAGGAGAGAAAGACATCAAGGAACGAGAAGTAATTATTGAAGAAACTATTAAACGGAAAAAGCCAAAGCACAAGAAAGAAAAAATTGAGGTGGAAAAGGAAACTCCTGGGAAAGTAAAACCAGAGGACATAAAACCAGAAGAGGAAATACCAGAGGAAGCAAAACCAGAGGAAGAAAGGCCAGTAGGAGAAAAACCAGAGGAAGAGGTTATTCTTCAAGAAAAGACATCAGGTAAACGTAAGAAACCGAAAACGCTTAAACCGGAAGAGACCAAACCAGCTGAAGAAAAACCTGAAGAGACTGTACCTGAAGATGAGAAAGAAATAATTCAAGTCCCTGAAGAATTGCCAAAAGCAAAACCAGTCAAAGTAGAAGGAAAAATTTTGCAACCACTGAAGATTGACCGAAAAGAGCATAAACCTCAAAAGATAACTGTAACACCGGTAGATGAAATACCAATAAAGCTGAAAAAACCGAAGCCCATTCCAAAGAAACTTCCAAAATCTGTTAAGTTACCACAATTCAAGTTGACAAGTAGAATTAATTATATACAATTTCCACCTCTGAGCGAAAGCGAACAAAAGCCGGTATTAACGATTCGTAAACCGGATGTTAAGGACAATGGTGTTCTCTCAAGAAATATGAAAGATGCAGAACAAGTACTGAAAACAAAGCGGAGAAAACCAAAGCCAATTGATAAAGATCTACAAGAATTAGAAAAATTAGATGAGAAATATGAAGAATATAAGAAACCAGAACTAGAAAAAGTGGACGAAGAATACAAATACGCAAAGCAACCTAAAAAACCAAAAGAGAAAGATACTCCAGATGCCAAGAAAATTACATTAGGTAAAGGTAAAGTGCCACAACCGGAAGAAAGTATTGAAGATGTAAAATTAAAGAAGGTTCCAGTAAAACCCGAAGATGAATCAGAAGAAGTCAAAGAGAAACCAAAGAAAGAAAAGCCGGGAGAGACGCTTAAAAAAGGTAAAACTGAAAAGGAATCCCCTGAACTACTTCCTTTTGAACCATACGATATTGAACGAGAGAAACCAGATCTAGAAGAGATTGAAAAACCAGAGTATGAAAAACCTGAAAAAGAGGCACCTGATAAAATTGAACCTACGTCTAAAAACAAAAGAAACCCCAACCGTCTCCAGAAAAAGTCGAAATACCCTTAGAAAAGGGAAAACCGAAACCACAAGAGGAAGAAGAACAACCAGAAGTAAAATTCAGGATACCGAAAAAAGAAAAACCAGACATACCGCCGGAAGAAATCACCCTCAAGCCTTTTACTAAACCAAAACAAGATATAAAAGAAGAAACGGATAAAGAAGTGAGTCTTAAACCAGAAACTATTCAACTGACGATATACAAGCTGAAACTGTAGACATAAAGCGTACTAAAATTAAGAAAAAGAAACCAAAACAACCGGAGGAACGGGTAGAATCACCTGAAGCAGTAGAAGTAGCACCCAAAGAAGAAAAACCTGTCACAGATAAACCAGAAAAGAAAAAAATGGATAAACCTAGTACAATTGATAAAACAATTAAACCATTAAGAATAGAAAGGCATGAAATAAAACCGCAGAAAGCGGTTACAACTACAGTCAGTCAGTTGGATGCAATTAAATTGAAACCGGCCAAACTACCGAAAAAGAAAAAAGAGACGGGCGTTAAAATACCTAGATTCTTGTTAAAAAGCCGCATAGACTTTATTACTTTCCCTCCATTGTCTGAGACCGAAAAAATACCTAGTATACAAGAATTAGCACCTGTTTATAAGGATAATGGTGTGTTATCGCGAAACATGCAAGAGGCGGAAAAAGTCCTAAAAACGAAACCAAGAAAATTGAAGGATAAAGGCAAACCTACTTCTAATTTGGAAGATTTGGATTTCGACATAGATGATTATCAAAGACCAGAATTAGAGAAAGTGGATGATGAATATAGATATAAAAAGGAACCCAAAGAACCAAAGGAAAAGACAAAAGAAGAAGTAAAACCCGTAAAGAAAGGCAAGGGTAAAATTCCAGAAGCAAAGGAAACCCCGGAAGAAATCATAAAATTGAAGAAAACTCCAGAGAAGTTAGAGGAAAAGCCGGTGGAACTGAACTACCAAAAAAAGAGGAGCCAGAAGATGTGCCGAAAGAAACAGTTAAAGACAAAAAAGAGTATCCGGAAGTGCCTTCTTTCGAACCTTACGATATAAGCAGAGAATCTCCTGAAAAGGAAACTCTTGAGCTACCAGATTTGGAGAAACCTGATAAAGAAAAACCAAAAGAAGAAAAGCCTAAGTATAAGAAGAAAACCAAACCAAAACCGTCCCCTGAAAAAGTTGAAATCCCGCTAGAAAAGGGAACGCCAAAGCCAAAAGATGAAGAAGAGATCCCAGATAAGAAATTCAGAATACCAGAAAAAGATAAACCTGAGGAATTAACTGATGATATAAAGCTCAAGCCGTTCGGAAAGCCTGAAATAAAGGACGAACCAGAAGAAAAAGAGGAAATTCCTGAAGAAGAAATCGACAAGAAGGTTAAAGAAAAAGAAATAATAACTGAAGAAACTATAATAAAGAAAAAGAAACAAAAGAAACCTAAAGATACAAAACCAGAAGAAACGCCTAAAGAGGAACCAGAGGAACAAAAAATAGAGCGAGTAGATGAGAAGCCAGAGGAAGTGTTAGAAGACAAAAAAGAAGAATCACCTGAAGAAAAATCTGAAACAGTAGACGTGAAAGCTCCCGAAGAAATTACAGAGGAAATTACTATTAAGCCCAAACCAGAAAAAGAAAGTGAGATAAAAGAAGAAATTGTGATAAAGAAAAAGAAGCCTAAAAAACCAGTTGAAGAAACTACAAGTGAGGTAACTCTTCAAAAGCCTGAAAAAACTACAGAAACAGTTGAGATAACAGAAGTTACCATAAAGAAGTCGAAGAAACCAAAACCAGAAATTAAAGAAGAAGAAGAAATTACAAATGAAGTAACCTTAAGGCCGAAAAAACCATTAGAAGAAACAGAAGAAGAATTCACTGTACGAAAACGTCCAAAGCCGAAGCAAATAGAAGAAGTTGAAGAAGTAGAAGAAAGTACCATTACAATAAAACGACCAGAAAAAGTTGAAGAAGTAGAAGAGAAACTTATTATAAAGAAAGAAGCGCCTAAAGCACCTGAAGAAGCTGCTGATGAATTAGTAATCCAAAAAGTCATTCCTACAAAACCGGAAGATGAGGACACCAAAAAGAAACCTAAAAAACCTAAAGCAAAAAAACTAGAAGATGATGTCAGCAGAAAAGAACCCGAATCACCCGACGAAATCAAAACTGAAGACGTGCCCAAGGAGGAAATAGAAAAGCCCAAGCAAATAGAAGAAGATACTCAGGTAGTATTTACAAAACAACTACCGAAGGAACCGGAAAAAGAAGAACCGGAAGAAGAAGTGACTGTTAGAAAGCCGTCGAAAACAGAAGTAGTTGAAGAAAAAGTAATTGTGAAAAAGAAAAAACCAAAGGCAACTCCTAAAGAGGAAATTGCTGATGAAACAACTATAAAAATAATAAAACCCACGGCAACTGAAGAAATATCAGAGGAAGTAACCGTCAAGGAAGAAACACCCAAAGAACCGGTTGACGAAGAAGATGCTCAAGTAGTATTTAAAAAACAAACGCCAAAGGAACAGAAAAAGGAAGAACCTGAAGAGGAAGTCACAGTTAAAAAGCCGGCGAAAACAGAAGTAATTGATGAAGAAGTAATTGTGAAAAAGAAAAAGCCGAAGTCAACCCCTAAGGAGGAAATTGCTGATGAAACTACTATAAAAATAATGAAACCCACAACGGGTGACGAGATACCGGAAGAAGTAAAGGAAGAAATCATAATCAAAAAACCGATACCTAAAGAACCAGAGGACATCGCCGAACAAGTTATAATTCGAAAGAAAAAACCTAAAGAGATTCCCCAGGAAGATGTAGAAGAACAAATAACTATTAAGAAGAAAACGCCCCTTAAAACTGAAGAGGTTGCTGAAGAATTAGTTTTAAAGAAAGAAGTGCCCAAAAAACCTACAATGGAAGAAGTAGCAGATGAACTTACAATCAAGAAAATAGTACCTGAACAACCAGATGAGAAAATAGAAGTAACAATTACAAAGAAAAAGAAGGAAGCGCCCGACGTAAAAGAACCGGAAGAAGAGGTAACTATCAAAAAAACGGAGAAACCAGAAGACGTTGTTGAGGAAATGATCATCAAAAAACGAAAACCTAAAAAAGATACACAAGAAGAAATAACCGAGACATTTACGCTTAAAAAAGTAGAACCGGCAGATGTTGAAGAAGTCGATGAAAAAATTATTTTGACGAAGCATACAGACAAAGACGTGATTCCAGAAGAAGCAGCTGATGAACTAACAGTTAAGAAGATGGTGCCCGAAAAGGAAGAAACAGAAACGCAAATAACAATTACAAAGAAAAAATCTAAGAAACCAAAAGGCGAAGAACCAGAAGAAGAAGTAATTATCAGAAAGCCTAAGGCCAAAGAAGTTACGGAAGAAATTACAATTACGAGAAAGCAAAAACCAAAAGAAATAACACCAGAAGAGGTTGAAGAAGAGTTCACTATTAAGAAAGCAAAACCATTTAAAGTTGAAGAACCTACCGAACAATCGGAAGATATAGTAATAAAGCAAAAGAAGGATAAATTACCGACACATGAGGAGGCAGCTGATCAAATTACTATAAAGAAAATGGTAGTTGAAGACGAAACAAGCGATATTACAATTACGAAAAAGCAAAAACCTAAAGAAATAACACCAGAAGAGGTTGAAGAAGAGTTCACTATTAAGAAAGCAAAACCATTTAAGATTGGAGAACCTACCGAACAATCGGAAGATATTGTAATAAAGCAAAAGAAGGAAAAATTACCGACACATGAGGAGGCAGCTGATCAAATCACTATAAAGAAAATGGTAGTTGAAGACGAAACAAGCGATATTACTGTCACACGTAGAAAGCCGCAAGAAAACGAAGAAATTGAAGAAGAACTAGTTCTTAAAAAACCTAAGGAAACGGAAGATGTTGTAGAAGAATTTACCATCAAAAAGAAACCTCCGGCCAGGCCACCGAAAATTGAAGAACATGCACAAGAAGTAACAATAAAGAAATTAAAGAAAGTTCGAAAAAAGCAAGAGATCCCAGAATATACCGACGTTGAAACGGTAACGTTTAGACCAAGAAGGACAAGAACAAAGGAGGACGTCGAACAAGAATTCAATATTCAATTAGATTCTTACGCAGAGGAAGAGATTTCTATGTCAGGTAAGGTAAAACTTAAAAAGCAGCGTCCTTTGACCTATTCGGAGGAAGCGGGTCAAAAGACTATCAAAATACGACGTGAAGTAGAAGAGGAGGGCGGACCAGCTGTTGAAGAAATTATTGACGATGGCAGTGACGCCGAAGAATTACCTTATGATGATGAGGCTATTGAACAAAGTTTCCACGTACCCCTAAGAAGAAAATCAAAACCTGAATATTCAGTTCACGAAGAAGACGAAGAAGAGGTATCCATAGGTTTTCGAAAGAGCAGGGCAAAACCAGTGGACTATGAAGAGGAATCGCTAACGATGAAGCCTAAGAGAAAAGCATCACAGCCCACATTTGAACAAGGTTCATTAACTTTAATAAAACTATTTTTGCATAGCTCCATTTTTTTTTTATTTCTTTATCGTTTCAAATTTAGCAAGCTTCCATTTCATTTTCTATTTACAAACTCTATAACGTTAGGTATGATATCATTTTAGAAGCGGCATCATTAAGTATAACAAGAACGCAAGATATTACGAAAGAGGAAGAAATTGTAGAAGTTACTGAGGGTGATGTATTGTATTCGATATGCTCGTATATAGCAGAAGCGGACCAGACGATAGACTTAGTTGAAGGAGAAAAGGTGTATGTTCTTGATATGGACAATGAAGACTGGTGGTTTGTTAAAAAACATCTTACTGAAGAAAGGGGCTGGGTACCTGCACAATACTTAATGGATGAACATAATTATACTGTGTATGTTCAAAAGAAATTACATGAAAAAATTGATAAACTTCCAGTATTTGAAAGTGCGTATTATCTAGTTTCCTTGTTACTATTATTTACTGATACTTAAAACACACATTTCAGAACCCAAACCAGAAGAGAAACCTACAGCTCCCAGATTTATAGAAAAGCTGCAACCGCAGCACACTCCTGATGGTTATACGGTTCAGTTTGAATGTCAAGTTGAAGGAATACCTCGACCTCAAATAACCTGGTTCAGACAAACGGCTATTATTAAACCGTCACAAGATTTCCAAATGTATTACGACGAAGATAACGTGGCTACATTAGTGATTAGAGAAGTTTTCCCCGAGGACGCAGGCACATTCACTTGTGTCGCCAAGAATTCCGCAGGCTTTGCATCGAGTACCACTGAACTCATTGTGGAGCTCCCTCTATCAGATCACGGTTCTGAATTTACATGTCTCTCAAGGCGTAGCCTATCCAGAGAATCATCGCTTGCAGATATCTTGGAAGGCATTCCACCCATATTTTCCCGCAAACCGAAAGCCCAATGCGTAAATGAGAAATCAGATGTAGTCATTGACTGCCGCCTAGTAGCAGTACCGGAACCTGATATCATATGGCGTTTCCACGGCAAAACCATCGAGTCGCATAAAAACGTTACTATAGTAACAGAATCGGATGTTCATATGTATAGTACCACGTTAAAAATAAAAGAAGTTAAAAAATCCCAGGAAGGTATCTATGAGATAATAGCAAGGAACCGAGAAGGAGAAGCATCGATTAAGATTCCTCTTAAAGTAAAGACTGGAGAAAAAGAACCACCACAAGTGTTAGAGCCGTTAAAGAGCGTCAATATTCGCGAAGGCGATAGCGTAATTCTCAGCACGCTTATTGTCGGAAATTCCACTCCAAAAATATCCTGGTACAAAGATGGTAAACCAGTCAGCAAACCAACTCCAAAGAAAGATGGTGATCAGTACACCTTAACAATTATTAATGCAACTAAAGATTTTACCGCTGAATATACTGTAAAGGCAGTGAATTCACTAGGAACAGCAGAAACGAGCGCTGTACTAACGGTGGAAGGTAACCTCTACATTATAAAATAAAAATGCTTTAAATTCTAATATTTTCCCCGCATAGCTTTATTTTTGTACAATTTATTTATTTTGTTAAACACTTTTTTATGCTAAACCGATTAATTAAAAATATTCCTGCTTACATTGAATTTTATTTTTTTATTATTATTTACCTGTAGCTCTTTATTTTCTACCTGCATGCTTTTCTTATTGTGGGCTTTATTTACTGATTATTTAAATGCTACTACTCTAGAATGCCAGATCCCGAAGCCCGAGCCACCGATATTTATTGAACGATTCCAAGAGCAAAGTGTTCCAGAGAAGAGCACCATTAAACTAATGGCCAAGGTCGTCGGTAATCCAGTGCCTGAAGTTTACTGGCTGAAAAATAACGAACCGCTGAAACCGTCGCCACGAATAAAAACGTCGTACGATGGGGAAAATATAGAATTAACAATCAAGGACGCTGATTCAGAAATAGATGCGGGAGATTACAAGTGCGTAGCTGTAAATCCCATCGGAAAGACATCCCACGGTGCGAAAATAACCGTCGATGTGGACCAAGTTAAATTCACCAGGCACTTGGGAAAAACGTACGAGATTACGGAATCTGATACTCTAACCATGGAATGCGAGACATCGCATACCGTTACCACGAAATGGTGGCATAATGACAAGGAAATAAGCGGCATGGACCACCGCGTTGTTGTGCAAGAAGGCCGCAAACATAAATTAGTTGTTAAAAAGACAACAAAGAAGGATGAAGGTAATTATAAATGCACTGTTAAGGATCAGCAAACGGAGACTACAGTAACTGTGAAGAAGAGGAAACCGGAATTTATTCGAAGATTGCACGACCTAGAGATAACAGAGAAAGAATGCGCGGTATTAGAGGTGGAGATCTCCTCTGAATCCGCAGACGTAATATGGCGAAAAGATGGTGTTGAGATTGACACCACAAATGAAAATTATGTGATTGAGAAAGAGCACAATATTAGACGTGTAGTGATTAAAACAACTTCCATCTACGACGAGGGTGAATACACATGTACGTTAGAGGAGGAAGAATGTAGAGCTGAGGTGACCATTATTGAATTGCCACCAGAAATAATATCAACCCTCAAGGACCAGACCGTCAACAAAGGCGAGAAAGCCATATTTGAAATAGAATTAACAAAAGGAGACGCCTTAGTATCTTGGTTTAAAGATGGCGTTGAAATACAATTCTCCGAGCACATTCAACTCGCTATCGACGGCAAAAGACAAAAATTGAAAATATATAATTGTGAGCCCAATGACGCCGGAATATACTCCTGTCAGGTAAGAAAGGTTTAAAAATTTGCGATATTCACTTACTCTCTACCTACCTCTTCTTTAGGTGGGAATTCAAGAATCAACGGCAAACCTCACCGTCTACGAACCTACACTAACATTCCTAAGGAAGCTGCCAGAGATTACTAGAATTCCATTGGGCGAAGATGTCGAACTTGTAGTCGAACTATCCCGACCAGATGTTATGGTTAGATGGCTAAGGGATAGAAAGCCCATCTCACAAACCACTCGCTTCACAGCAATAACTGAGAACACAATCAGGAAGTTAATAATCAAGAAAGTAACACATGAAGATGAATTCGACTATACCTGTGTTGCTGAAGACATCCAAACTACGACAAAATTAATAGCTGAAGGTAAGGTTAAGTAATAATCTTTAAAGTCACTACTCTAAAACACATAATTTAATAGTTTTCGTTTCCATGGCTACCGAAATATTGACCATTTATCTTTCGATGTAGATTGTCGGGCCCGTAAAAATTACACTATGTTTTCTGCGCTTACCTGAACGTGACTAAGTACATTTTCACAGTTTTTCATAAAAAAATATCTTTTCGTTTTAAACAGAACATCGTTAGGCCTTTATCCAAAAGAGGAGCTGTTTCCAATAGTGCTAAGCGCTGTATATTAAAAATTACTGCTCTGTTGGCAAAAATGTCGGATATATCAAAGAGTAAAGAAAATAATATATCATAGAAATACGCCGTTACTGGCCTTAGTAACTTTTTTGATATACAACGTTTAAGTGTTTCTTTCAATACAGTTTCTGGTACAGTCGTATCCTGTTAACAGACTACTCCGCGTTCTAAGCTGTATTCGATTGAGAACCGGCACATCCACAGATGGGTTCTCAATCGGGGTCTCATTAGGTTTTAGGGTTTAGGTCCAGTGAATATTGTTTCAGAGGCGTTTCTTGCTAGCTTAGCTCGCAATTCCGTTGTCCTTTATGCCCTTAAACTCCGGCACCACACCAAAGTAGCTTTTTTTATGTTTAAGCCAGAGTCTTTAGGTTTCCCAGACAATTCCAAACTAATTTTGAGATTACCTAATAGAATGTTAATGTCTTTAGAGGCTAATTGACTATATCAACTGACGCTTGATTGGGCTATTTTTTGCAAAACCCTACGAGCACATGCCTCTACTACTAATATTTCCATCTAATATACGAAGGTATGTTGGCCTTTTTTTGTGGAAGGCATCTGACTTGAAGTCTCCGGAAACACTGCAGCCTCTTGGCTTTTTGTACTTGATCTCCCATTTCTTTTACCCATTAAATTATATTAGCCATTCCAGTATCCTAGTAACCTGCACTAATCTGTACAGGTCTCTGGCTGGTTAATCGAAGTAATCCTCTGGGTTCATTTTTGGTTTGCCAAAAATTGCGTCCAGAAGCTCGCATACACACGGAATCTGGTGAGTGCGCTCTCTCATCCCACCACAGAGTCTGCAGTTGGTATCTCCAGTATTGATCCTAATTTTCTGTAGGTGTTCTTTTAGTGTGCAGTGGCTTGTAAGGAGATCTGTTATGGTGGGAAGATGATTCCTACAAACCTGGAGTTGTTCTTCCGCATTCTTCTTTGATGGTCTCTTAACAAAAGTTTCTGCATGAATTTGCCTGATAATTTTATCCCAGTGTTCTTTTAATCAACTTCTTACCTGCTCTCGTGCTGTGCTTTTGGACACTCCTAGAACAGGTTCTGGCGGACACCCACAGCAAAGTGACCTTATTACGGTCTGTTAGACTATTCAGTTCACAAATACATTCCAAACCAGTCTTGATTGTATTTTGGGGTTCACTAATGCCCTCAGTATCGCCTGCTTGCTGCAATATAGATCCTCTTGTTTTTATAAGTCCTCTAATTGATTACAGTTGCGCAACGCAGTATTGCAAATGCCTCTGTCTAAACACCGTGACATGCTTTCCTAGAGGAAGGAAGATCATTGTGTTTTTCACCTTACTGTAGATTGATGATACTGTAAACAAGATCAATTCCTCAAACCTGTCTCTGCAGCTACATTGATTCCAGCTTCTCCGATCCCTGATTTCCACCTCGAATTTTCTGTTAAATAGATATGTCGAAATCAAGTGGTCTTATCTCGATCCAAAAAGGTTACCTTCCACACGATGATATGATTATGTCCCTATCTAGCATATCTACCTCTTGGTAGTTCTTGCTAACTGAGATGGCCCACTCTTGTCTCCCTCATTATCAACACATGGCGTGGAGGAAGGTCTAGTAGGTATTCCATTGCTACTGTAAGAGTAGTCCTTATTGCGTTTGTTAGTCCTAAACATGTAAGTGTCTGTGTCTTGCTAAATTCAGTTATAGCAGTTTATTGCTGCATCTTTGTCCACCATATCAGGGATGCATAAGTGGTCATAGGTCTCACCACGGCGATGTATGTTCAGCACATCATATTTGATCTTATCCCCATGTTTTTCCATGAGCTCTTCTAGCCAACATAAGTGTTGTCTCCGCCCTGGTTTTAATTCTCTGAAGCTATCGATTCCAAGTGAGCTTAGAATCAAGAATGTCGTCAAGATATTTCACTTCCTCTGACAGTTCCATTTCTTGACACCGGATTTTTAACGGTCCAAGAACATCTAACTACCTCCTTGTTGTAAATGCTCTTATGGTCATTTCGAAGAAATTAATGGTATATTGCCATTAATAATATACCCTAGATCAATACAAAATAAATAAAAATTTTCAGCATATACAAATTCGTAATTGTTACAAGATAATCTGACACGTTTTCTTCCTTCATCCATCTAGAAAAACCATCACCTCCGCAAGGTCCGCTAGACGTGTCGGGTATGACCGCGACATCATTCACTTTGGCTTGGCAGCCCTCAGCAAGCGACGGCGGCAGTCCTATAATCGAATATATAGTCGAGATGCGCGAATCCACTAAAAAAGACTTCAAGAAAATCGGTTCCACTAAAGAGGGAAAAACGTTCATCGCTGTAAACTACTTAGAAAAAGATCACGGGTACAACTTCAGGATTACGGCAAGAAACGAGGTGGGCTTGAGCGACCCATACGAACCCAGTGACACAATCATAGCTGGAGCCCGATTAAGTAAGTACTCACAACGCTATTTTGCTGTTTATTAAAATAACTGCGAAGTAAATATGCTATAATTGCCTATAAATCACTGCTTAAAATTATGCACCAGTAGTTCCGCCAAAAAAATACCTTAGCAATATAATCACCTCGTACGCAGCTGCTCTAATCCATTGCTTTTAATATAATACACGCTTTTGCTTCGCTTAGGAATGCACTACGGCTTTCGAAAGGATGACGATACTTTGTACTGCTTATTTGGCATTTTTCCGCCTTCCAAAATAAAGCATAGTAGTAAGTTAATAATTCCTAATAGGAATTTTGTATAGATTATTAAATTAAATGTATCTTTAGCGCCTCCTTCGCCTCCAGTCAACTTGCAAGTTAAGGAATTCACCAGTAGAACGTGTACAATTCAGTGGCAACCACCTGAAAGCAACGGTGGTAGTGAAATCATAGGATACGTCATCGAAAAGAAACTGGAATACATGCCAAAATGGGAAAAAGTTGTCACATTAGAAGCCTTCAGTTTAGAATACACCATAGTTAACTTAAAGGATAAGAGTGATTACCTCTTCCGGGTGTTTGCAGAAAATTCCATCGGTCTGAGCGTACCGGCAACGACCGATATCGTGCACTTGAGAACGCACGCAAGTAAGAATTACATTTCTTCAACTAATACTTTGCGGTTTATTTAAATTTATATTTTCTAGCGGTACCGTCACCACCTACAGCACCTTTAGAAATAAGAACTATCGGCCCGAATGCAGTAGTTATAGAATGGGGAGCTCCAGAAAGCGACGGCGGCGCACCACTGGAAGGTTACAACATCGCGATCAGAGACACCAAAAAGACAATGTGGATGGAAATCGGTAGGGTTTCCAAGGGCGTTCAGAAGTTCACAATACGGGATCTCCAAGAGGACCACGATTACCTCATCCGGATCTTCGCTAGAAATGAAATAGGTCTCAGCGATCCGTTGGAATCAGACGAGCCCATAAAGGTGCTCCCATCTGGAGGTAATGCAATATATCAATTCCTTTTTTTATACAAATTGCACGCGAAACTACTCAATTAGTGGTGCCGTATGTTATAGGGACATGCGCAATATTTTGTGGAGGAAGCGTTATTTTATCAGTTTTCCTATTTTTCAGAAATCGCCTTAATCCAAGGTCACGATATTTTAGTTCTAACAGTATATCAATAATAACCAGGAGATAACCGTTTGGATTGCTAAGACGAAATAGGTGACACTAAATCCCAAGCATGCTTTTTAATTTTTGTATGTGACGTATTTTGTCGGCGCGTCGTGTTGTAACCATCTACATACCACTTACAAACATATTTTTATTGAAACTAAATGTTTGGAACAGCGATAGAAAGTTTAAACAAGCGATATGTGACGTCATTATAGAAATATGCTTCGATTTGGTTCGGACTTTATCAGTTGATAGTGGGCTAGCTGAGTAATATATTTGCCATAGATGGCCATAAGCTAATTTTTTAGAGTCCAATACAGTTTTACAAGTATTTAAATACGCAACTAGCTTACAAGACCCTAATAGCATAGTGGTGAAGCGCCTGGCGTGTAATTCGTAAGTCCGAGCGTATGCCTGGGTTCGAATCTGACAGCGGAATGCTTTTTTTATGCTTTATTCTTTTCAAATTAAATATTACAATGATAATGAAGATGGGAAAGAAAGTTTAATTCGCAGACTATTGGCAATATTATTTAAATAGGTATATGTGGCAGTAAATATCAGTAATTTGTAACATTTAATTTATTTTTGTTGATTGCATTAGATAATAATCGGATTACCCTTAATTTTTTGCAGTAAAGTAAACAATGAGGTTATACAAGTATTTCTTTTAAAGTAGATATGGGTGACTTATAACATTTATATTTCCCTTAATTGCATTGATAATAGTAGGATTATGTCTAATTTATTTCAATTATTAATTTTCAACATCACATGGGTATAGATGTTATTTATCATAAAAGCAAGATGAAAAAACATTTTTTTTTGAATGAACCGGTGATTGTAAACCGCAGTTACAATTTTGTGTTAAGCTATCTAATTCCAAACAAACTTGATTTATATTAGAGAAAACATTTCGGCTCTTGTTAATCCTGATTCAAACCATGCATATTTTAACATAGGTTGAACTCTAGGAGTAGGTGTTTGATGATATATTACCGAATGTATTGTAATCCTATATTCTTGTGAAGATATTTCTCTTTTCATGAATTCTTTCACTTGTCGATAGAAATAAACGTCGTAGGGCTGAACCAATGACTTTTCAGACAGAATTTTCAATTTTTCCTGAGTAAGCATAGTAGAAGCGGTGTTCGATTCAAAACCTTAATATGTCAAAAAATGGTATTTATTCCTTTTAACAGTAACCAGCATGAAAGTCTATTCAGTACGTATACACTCAAAAATAGCGGAAGCCAGATCGTTTTTCAGTCACTGCGTACATCCAAAAGCGCGCTCTAGTGTGTATGTTACAGTACGTTGGATTCAGCGTCCCAAAGAAAAAAACATACATCTTGCTCCTTCTGCGTGTTATGAAATCTTTGCCTTCATAACTACTGTGGATTTTTTTCATTTCATTTCTTCCCTTATTTTTCTTTTTCTTTTCATTTCTTCCCCCTCTAAAAATGTACTGTTGATTTTTCTAATCAGCCGGTTCCTGTTTCGAACGTCATTATTGTACACAAGGCTCTTAGCACGTCCCCAATAGAACAAATTGCAAGCATTTGTCGATAGGTAGTATTACCATGGATATAATTGCTCATACAGTCGTGACGCTTCCATCAAAACGCAATTTGCACGATCATACGAACAAACCTAATAAGAAGGACGAAAGCTAAGCAAATAATAACAACGTAATTGTAAGAAACGTTTATTAACAGAGCAGTTACAGCGCAAATATAACTTTAATATATTACTTTAAAAAAAAACTGCAATAAACTTTTAGATTTACTAAAAGTTCAGATATCGTCAAATCCATTAAATTTTGGACTAATTTTAAGTTACATACGGTGAATGTAAGTGTTGAAAAAGGTAAAACCACTTATTATTTTTTCCAGGATCTTGACAGATTCATGTTTTCCTAACACAAACCTCTTCTCCAGAATCGAATAACCATGAGTGTATATAGTTATTGCAAAAGTGTAACACCTCTAAAAAGCTCCAAATTCGCTATCACTAGTTAATATGTTCTTAATGATATTACATCTTGCCTATTCAAAACTAAATCGCTCTTCCAAATACTCAATTTTTAGGGTCTTCCAAATACCCTAAAAATTATTTCAATCGACAGAGTAAATATTTTTGCCAGTCACTCCGTGAACAGGTACTGTTAATTAGTATTGTAACAAACGATAGAATACAACCCAACTTCACAGGTTATCATTCAAAAATAGGATACCTACCCACAACTATTACAATCAAAATCCAAACTGTGCGTTCAAAATTGACCACCACCTATTTCTTCTGTCACTGTGAACATTTTCTGTTTCCTATTTTGTTCATTACGTTTACGAAAAATGATGCGTACATAACGTATTCAATGTGATAATATTTATTGCAGATGTCGATCAAGAAGACTTTAGAGAAGTTACGGACCGTGATAGATCATATAGCACTGAAACGACTACTTCTTGGATGCGCGAAGCGAATATGGACGCTGACATTTCCTCCTACGCCAAGGGCACTCTATTGAGAAGAGACGAGTACTTCTTCAAGATCTGGTGTAACGCAAAAAAATTATTTAAATAAATCTTTTAAAATCGATACTATTAAGATGTAAATACTTATTTATATGGAAATCAACAGGACTTATATGTCACTATTTTTATATTCAACAAGATTATGACGACGACAATGATAAAAAAAAAAACCTATTCAACAAAGACACCACTAGTAGGTAAGAATTTCAACAAAAAGAAAACTAAGTATCTTCCAAAAAAGTGTGTCGTCTCTGAAGAAATTTAGTTTTAATAAATTTTTGCGAATTGCGATTTTCGAACGAAGAGTGTTTATTTCGAGCCTACTAATCGTGTCTATTTAATTTTTCTTACAAATAAATGTCTTATTTAGAATACTGTGATATCGATTATATAAAATCCCGACTTGAGTTGTGTGCCTTATTTTAATGGAATACTATTTATCGAATATATAAATAATATTATCTACTTATGTATAATACCCTATTTATCTAGCATGTTCTTTCTGCTTGTTACAAATGTATGCGAATTGTTACATTTGTCTTTTGTTATATATTTATTAATGCTTGCGTAATAGGAATTATGACCTTACAATACTATTTTTTTTTTCCTGTTAATTATGTATGTTGGTTGCAGTTCATCAAATAATTTATGGGAGAAAATATAGGTGCATATCGAATGTAAATGTATGATGAATTGTTAGCAATGTACGCTGTATTTATTTATTTATGATAATTCAATAAAATAAAAGAAGAATGATTTATTATATTATTCTAAATGTATACTTCCTTATGCATAGAAAACAGTAACGCAAAAATACCTAACGAACAACTGCGCGGAGTTGCCACCTCTTCGGAACTTGTTCTAGACCAAGTATGGGCAACCTTTGACATGTTGTGGGCCAAACTTTAGTGTGCAAATACGTTCGCGGGCCGCGTTTAAAAGTAGTGCATTTTAAAGTAGTGTTCATAATTTTTAGCGATAGATATCAGACATGAAATAATACGACAATGTTATTATAATGCAATTTATTAAAATAAGAAAATGAAATTAAAAATAGGTATATACAACATTATAATTAATCGTGAAATTTGGAATTATTACAAACTAAGAAAGTTAAATAGCGACAACCAAATCAATGAGACCCTTGAGCTTGAATTTGGAAAACTAATCCATCGATGTTTGGATGAATTCCACTGATACAAAGACGTAAAGAATTTTCCAAATTATCGTCAGTCAGCCTTGTACGATGTTTTGATTTATTAACTTTCATCATTGAAAGAACTGTTCGCATTTATAAGTACTGCCAAACGCACAAATCAATCTTCTTGCGAATTTTCTAACTCCGGAAAATGGCTTCTTCGAGGTATTTTTTTGTAGAAATCGCACAACTCCACGTCTTCAAATTTAGATTTTAGGGTGAGTTTTTCTTGAGGCTCTATCAACTTCATTTGCAGTGTATTGGAGCATTTTGTACATTACTTTTTGTTGGAGTAGCTAATAAATTGAAACTGTCTTTCATGTTTTTAAAATCTCTAAATCTGTTCGAGAAATTGCTCCGACAGTAACTTGAGTTCTTCAGCATATTGAGCATAAGCAGTATTTTCATACGCAGAGAGCGTGGTGAAATGGTAACTGTTACCAGGCAGCAACTGTGCCTCCCACAAGCGGATTTTGTTTTGAAACGCTTTCAAACGGCTGTACAAATCATTTACTAACCGTCCTTGTTTTTGAAGTTTCAAATTTAAATCATTGAAATGGCTGTAAGTCGACCAGAAATGCTAAGTCACATATCCATTTTGGGTCACTCAATCAGATAGTGGTTTATGTTTTATTTGCATAAAATTCTGCTATCTCATTTCTAAGCTCGTAAACCGTTTCAGCATTTTTCCTTTGCTTAACCATCTGACTTCACAATCATATGTTACGTCGTCATATTCGGCTGATATTTCATCCAAAAACGCCTTGAACTGACGATGGTTAAGCACTCGGGATCGAATAAAATTGATGGTTTTTACTACCACATTCATAACATTCTGGAGTCGAATGAACATTGAACACAAGTTCTGTTGGTGGATAATGCAATGAAGGACTATCAAATCATCTTTTTGCACATTTAATTCAGTTGCTTTTCATACAAAATCCGATGAACCTTACATAAGCCGACCATAGAAGGTGAACCATCTGTGCATACACAACTAATTTTGACCATGGCAACTAAAACTTGTGAATACCTTTCAACTTCATTAAAAATGTCCTCTCTGTAGTGTTTCTTTAGCGGCTGTAAAGCAAGCAATCCTCAGTAACAGTGAACTCTTTATCAATACCTCGAATAAATATAGCCAGTTGAGCTGTGTCAGACAAATCGGTGCTCGCGTCTAATGCTATGGAAAATAATTCAAAACCAGCCATACGGTCAGTCAAAGTTGTTTTTATATCATTAGCCATCATTTCTATACGGCGGGCCACAGTTCGTCTTGACAAACTAATTTTTTCAAATTCATTTTTCTTTTCAGGACACAAAACACTGCAAACTTCTAACATACACTCCTTCTCCTTCGGCAAATGGTTTTAATGACTTTGCCAATTTTGAACTAAACTTTAAATTAAAGTTTCCATAAATAATACACAGACTTTTGTTAAAGTGCCAAGTAATATCTGTTATGAAACCGACCCTTAATTACTAATATCTATTTTTATGATTTATATTTAATGACTGCTATTGATTTATTTTTCACTGCTCGCTTCCACTTTTTATACGCGTACTTTCTATACGCTCTCCGATAAGTAGTGTAGGCATAGATATGAGAAAATGGATCATCGATTCGCTGTTACGTTTGAATTATGATATTTATGGATTATGAAGTCATAATCGATTATGAATGACGGTCACTTCTATTCTATATTATGTTCTTGAAACTAAACGATAACGCAATCCTTTACTGCTCCTACACGATCCGCGTTATCGGTGTTGGCACATATTTTTTCTGTAATTTCTAAAAACATTTGCTCAATATGAAATTTCCCGCTGCTATAAAACGATTGCACATTTAATAAAATCCATATTTGAGTCTGTGTGAGTTGTTAATATAAAGAAAAAGAAATCAAACAAGGTCTAGATCCTCACAGAATTCTTTAATAACACATGAGTCACACGACCGGTTGTGCACTTATTTGTCAAATTTGCGGTGGTGAATATATTACATGATATTACATATAGATCTGCCACAATCTAGTTATTAAACAAAATCAGGCAAAATGTCCAAACCAGGAAGTGGTGCAGTAAAGAATAATCAAAAAGCAAGCCCTCATTGAGTTTATGCAACAAAACCCAAATTTGCAAAGTGGGCAATTCCCAAAGATTTTACATTTAAGAAAACCCAACATTTGCCAATAATTTTTTTTTTATTATTATTACAATTTTATTCCATGCTAGAAGGGGCTATAATAAAAGACTGGCGCCATTAGCGTAAAGTAATATAAAATGTAATATTTGTGCTATTTATAATTTACAAAGAATGTTACATAGATATGGCAGGATACAAAGAAAAATACTAAGGCAAAAGCTGCTCAGCTAAAAAAGCATCCAGTTGAAACAGTCGGAGCTGAATCTTCAAACATTATACTAAACGCACTTGATGACAGGATCGTAGCTATGATTAGGCTAATACCAGCAGTAATATGCTTTCCAACTCCTTCTTGATAAGTTCCGTGGCCATAAAAATGTAAAGCAACAAGTACCTAATAAAATATATATTAAAAACTTACATCATTAAATTGCATAAGTGTTAATATACCTTAGTTTCTATTGACAAAGTAGATGCGCTGGATGGTGGATTCATAAATGGAAAGATCAGTTCTATTGGTACCCGAGTCAGTTGTTTTGTTAAATGAAAATTTTGGCAAAATTCTGCCTCTAGCATATCGAATGCATTTTTTCTAACAACCGTTCTCACTTATTGAATCTCTAGGCCTAGCTTACAACAAATCAAGGCATTAATTTAAGCAATATAACGCTATTTTTAAGCGTATACTAAGTATTTACAACCGAGGGTTTTAAGCGAAAAGAAACAAGTCGGGAAAGTGTACCGGCTTCAACTGTAATGGAAAATGTATCAATTCCAAGGCGGCTTCAACACGGTGAACGTTTGTAAGATTCTAACGAAAATAAAAAATAAATAAAAAAATTAATATTTTTCTGTATTTTAAAATATTCCAAATAAACATCCTTGCTCATAAATACATACATATACATTAGAAGCCGCTTAATAGACACCTCAGATATATTGCCCAAGCCTTTGTTGCTTTGTTTTTTTTTTTAATTTAGTTTCAAGTTTTCATAGTAGTAAGATGGATTAATTAATTAACCAAGCATACTAAAATAACAAATAGTATTATTTATTAAGCTAAAAGTAATTCTTAATAAAAAAATATGAAAAAATAAAACAAAATAAGTACCTACGTAGAATAAACTAATTATCAATTAATTCATCCATTGTCGATTGTCTACTTTGTCTTAATTTCACTATATATCATATTGACTTTCGTATTAATAATGCCCGGAAAAAGAAAATTGTAATAAAATAGATTTTATTCTCATAAAAATATCCAAACACAGCTGTTGTTTGTATTCACGCTAGAAATTTCCATTGCGAATTGACGCACCGCATACTAGCGCCCTCTGTGAGCAGTCAGCTGATAGGCAGCAAATTTTGAATATGTTCGCGCAATCATCATCTTTTTTGAAGGTTCGTTTTAACTCAATAGCAGTTAACAGACAGACTGAAAACCATGTTTTTTTCCCGCCTGAGATCCAAGGCGCTGGCGCTGTTTGTCCGTTCTTGTTGAAATGTTCCTTGGTTGGAGGCTTGTACACTGATGGCTACTGAGTAAATTAGTAAAGAAAATATTCTCTTTATATATCTGAGAAGGATAAAACCAATGCACCAGTGTAATTGGTGTAACTCCAACGAACAAACCTATAATTGTCGTCGCCAGCAACCGAAATTCAAAGAAAAAAAATGTTATCTTACAAACCACAAACGAAAATAACATACAGCGACAATCCGAAGCCTCCCAATTTCATTGGGGCTCTCCCCATTGCGAGGTCTGAGGACATCTTATCTACGCCCCTTCACTGCTTATACAGCCCTCGAATAGAAATGTTTACAGTGCGGACTAAAACCTATGCATTTCATCAAGCGTAGATGCCGCCTACCCTTATCATTGCAAACGAAAACGTAGGTCGTAGCAAGTGCAAATGAATAGAGCAACGACAGCGAGGCTCGCAGGGACAATATGGAGGCAATAGGAAACTTGTAGCGGGAAGGCGGGAGGAGCATCGCAATTACAATCCGACAACTGTACGCTCAATACATTGACGTAGGCACTGTAAAAATGTCTATTCGCGGGCTGCATAAGAATTGTCAAAAATATTGTAGGTAGTTACATCATGGTCATGCCATATTTTGGACAACTATAGTTCGATTTTCTGCTGCTCGCAAAACAAAATATGTCATAGCTGACTTATTCATTTGCCCCTTTAATTTAGAGAATACCGCTAACCAATAAGAACTATAAAACGTAAAGAAAACGTTGTATTCTTAACCGGATAACCGAACGTTTCGTAACGTTTATAAACAACGTCGAAGCGACATATCTATGTCTCCGGACAAAATACGTTGACAAAAATTTTTACTTATTAAGCGTTTTTTCACGTCATATGCCTACATGTTATTTGTAACGTTTTAATTTTTAATAGAAAATTATCGTTAAATAGAAACGTTTAGCACAAGCTGTATTTTAACGTTTAATAAACTACCTCTGTAAAACGTAAAAAATCGGTTTACAGGTAACGTTACCTCAACGTTAACCCTTCGTTAGTGTGGTGGAGTTCTGCATACCCCAGTATGTTTGCCTACATACTGGGTATGGCAACTACACCACACTAACGAAGGGTTAATTAATTTCTATATCAAACCTTTATAACCACGTTTAGTAAGTTAACGATCACATCTGCCGTAACTTTAGTGAGGTTGCCGGAATGTTATTTGTGACAAACAGCTTTTTAAATTATAGGTGAAATTATCAGGTTCCGTTGCCATTCATGCGCTCTAAGTACGCGTGCGTTATAGACACTGTTACAACACTTACCCTAACTTCCAGATTGTGACATATATGTTACTTTTATTATTTTTACCAGTGCCGTTTTATGTGGTGATAACAAAATTGGTTATAGATTAAAAGTGCATAATGTCCAATACTAAATTAAATTTTATTTTTAATTAAATCATTCGATGCTCACATCTATAGTTATTGACTCAGGATTAAGGCTCTTCAATGAAACATAATGCTTCTTCAGAAAACTAAAATGTTAATTACCTATAAATATAATACAATGCAATTAATCAACAATAATAATAATAAAAAGATAATAGAATTTCTTACCAAAACTAAGAAAGTAACGAGGTCCATTTCATTTATAGATATATACATTTCCTTTTTCTTGCACATGGCCGAGGTCCATTGGGGCGTATATTATTTGAAACAGCCTTCACTGCACTTTCTGCTGTATGTATGTATTGTTTAATTGTGACTTTTAAATGGAAGACTCAAACAACAGGTATCATAAGTAACACCAAGGACTACAGGCTGTTAAATTTTTAGGGGATATATAATATATATATTATATATAGTTAATGTTTTACTTTGATTGGTTTCCTAGATTTTTTGTATTTACAAACGAATGAAAGTTATTTAATACTCACTGTAATTTTGTTACTATAGTTTCCGCTTAATCGTCTTGGTTCCCGTTTTGTGAGAATTAAGTGTGTTCCTTCCCTTCCAGTTTATGGCTTCACCTTGGCAACGACGTTCATGTAACAGTATTAGAATAATTTCTGTTTACACAATTAATCCAGATTTTAGACCATCAGCATTCGCTTAACCTATAATATTTGAAATAAAGTAAGAAGGGTGTTATACTAAGAACCAGGTCCTCAAGAACAATTTTAGTATAGTTAAACAGATGCTGCGACTAGAGTAGAGGAAGGTGGTATTGAGGACGGTTTGTTTTTTTGAGTCGGTCCATTACTTGAAAATCATCTTTAAATGGCAGTACTTTTTAATTAGTTACTTTTGTGTTACTTTGGAACACCCTGTGTTAGTGAAAATTTTTTAGTTCATACAGCATTTGATCTGCCCAACTTTTGTAGAAAAGTTTTTTTTTAAAGCAAAACAGCATATATCAAGACTCATCTTCGTGAACACCCTGTGTTGTGGAAATATTTTTTAATTATGCGGCATTGAATTCTGTAAACTTTTGTAGGAAGCTTTTTTCCTTAACATCAAAGAATAGAGCTGTTAATGAAAGAGTCAGTCTTCCTGACACCCCGTATATTAAAAATATTTGGGTTAGCAGCATTCAATCTATAAACTTTGTAGAAAGACTTTTCGGAATAGGGGCGATCTATTGTCAGTCTAGTTTTCTTTAAGAAATATTTATTTTCACTTTGTTTTTCCGATATTTTATACAGTCGGGCCCTCATTTGCCTACAATATCTTTTTTAGATAAGTACCTTATACCTATTTCTCTAATGAAATACCGTATAAGCATTATGCCAATGGAATGTAATTGTTGTTATGGCTTATTTTCCTATTCATCTTTTGTGAGTTGGATCGTTTATGTTACGTATTTAACACACCATTCTGTGATTCTTGAGCACCGAATATGAGATATCTTTTACTTAGGGCTATTATATAATATCTGGTTTAAATAAAAATCATCTCATAATAATAACACAATTCCATTTCACGATTTTTTATTTATTAGTTTTTATCCTTCGGGAATTATTTTAGACCAACGTTACTCATAATATGACAACTCATTAAGTTTACGTTGTCGACAAAAAGTATGTTAGCACAAAAAAGCGAAACACAGCGATACATTTTTTTTCAATAGGTATATATATATAATTCAGTGCTTTTCCTCATCTATATTGTCTCTTATTTATATAGATTTTTTTCATTGATGACTCGATGTAGGAGTATTCATTACGGTAAACATCATTTTAGTATAATAGAATAGAATAGTCATTTTTCCCTATCCCTTTTTCTCATTTCGTTTTCCTTCCTATCTCTATTCCCTTTTCTTATTCCCTTACCGTTTCCCGTTCCTATTCTTACTCTCTTCCCTTTCCTTATTTTCCCATTTTTTTCCTCCCTGTCCCTTTCCCTACTCCCTTTCCCTCGATTCCCTTTCCTATTCCCTTTCCCTCCTTCTTTCCCCATTCCCTTTCCTATTCCCTTTTCCCATTCCCTTTTTCCATTCCTTTTTCTATTCCCTTTTTCCGTTCCTTTTTCCTATTTATTACCCATTCTCGTTCCCTATATTTATTCTCTCTCCCTTTCCATCTCTTTCCATTCCCTTTCCTTTCCCTTTCCCGCCCCTTTCCTTTTCCCTTTTCCCTTTCCCTCCCTTTCCCTTCCCTTTCCCTTCCCTTTCCCGTTCCCTTTCCGTTCCTTCCCGTTCCCGTTCTCTGTTCCCATTCCTTTCCCATTCCCTTTCCCATCCCTTCCCATTCTTCCCATTCCCTTTCCCATTCCCTTTCCCTTTTCCCTTTCCATTCCCTTCCCATTCCATTCCCTTTCCCATTCCCGTTCCCTTTCCCTTCCCTTTCCGTTCCCTTTCCCTCCCTTTCCCGTCCCATTCCCGTTCCCTATGCCCGTCCGTTCCCATTCCCGTTTCCCATCCCATTGCCCTTCCCTTCCCTTTCCCATTCCCTTTCCCATTCCCTTTCCATTCCCTTTTCCCTTTTCCCGTTCCCATTCCCGTGCCCATTCTCGTTCCATTCCCTTTGCCCATTCCCTTTCCCATTCCATTCCCTCTTCCCATTCCTTTCCTTCCCATTCCCTTTCCCATTCCCTTCCCATTCCCTTCCCTTCCCCATCCCTTTCCTATTCCTTTCCCATTCCCATTCCCTTTCCTATCCCTCCCATTCCCTTTCCAATTCCCTTCCCATCCCTTTCCCATTCCCTTTCCCATTTCCCTTTCCCTTCCCTTTCCCATTCCCTTCCCTATTCCCTTCCCCATTTCCTTTCCCTAACTCCCTTTCCCCAGTTTCCCTTCTCCTAATCCCTTTCCCATTGGCCCTTTTTCCATTTCTTTTTCTATCCCTTTTTCCGTTTCTTTTTCCTATTCTATTTACCCATTCTCGGTTCCCTAGTTTATTTCTCTATTCCCTTTCCCATTCCCTTTCCCAATTCCCATTCCCTTTCCCATTCCCTTTTCCCATTTCCCTTTCCCATTCCCTTTCCCTTTCCCTTCCCATTCCCTTCCCATTTCCCATTCCCTTCCCATTCCCTTTCCCTTTCCCATTCCCTTTCCCATTTCCCATCCTTTCCCATCCCTTTCCCACCCCTTTCCCATTCCCTTTCCCTTTCCCATCCCTTCCCATTTCCTTTCCCATTCCCTTTCCCATTAACATCCCTTTCCATCCCTTTCCCTTCCCATTCCCTTCCCATTCCTTTCCCTTTCCTTCCCATTCCCTTTGCCTTTCCCTTTCCCATTCCCTTTCCCATCCCATTCCCGTTCCATTCCTTTCCCTTTCCCATTCCTTTCCCATTCCCTTTCCCATTCCCTTTCCATCCCCTTTCCATTCCCTTTTCCATTTCACTTTCCCATTCCCTTCCCATTCCTTTCCCATTCCCTTTCCCATTCACCATTCCCTTTCCCATTCCTTTCCCCACCTCCCTTCCTTTCCCGTTCCTTCCTTTCCCGTTCCCTGCCCGTTCCCTTTCCCATTCCCTTACCCATTCGCTTTCCCATTCCCTTTCCCATTCCCATTCCCTTTCCCATTCCCTTTCTCCATTCCCTTCCCATTCCTTTCCTTCCCTTCCATTCCCATTCCCTTTCCCTTTCTCCATTCCCTTTTCCCCTTTCCCTTTCCATTCCCTTTCCCATTCCCTTCCCATTCCCTCCCTTCCCTTCCCATTCCCATCCTTTCCATCCCTTTCCCCATTCCCTTTCCATTCCCTTTCCCATTTCCCTTTCCATTCCCTTTCCCATTCCTACCCATTCGCTTTCCCATTCCCTTTCCCATTCCCATTCCCTTTCCCATTCCTTTCCCGATCCCTTTCCATTCCCTTTCCCATTCCCTTTCCCATCCCTTTCCATTCCCTTTTCCCCAATTCCCTTTCCCTTCCCTTCCCATTCCCTTTCCATTCCTTCCCTTTCCGTCCCTTTCCCATTCCCGTCCCTTTCCCGTTCCCTTCCTTTCCCGTTTCCCTTTCCCTTCCCTTTCCTTCCCTTTCCCGTGTTCCCGTCCCGTTCCCGTTCCCTTTCCCGTTCCCTTTCCCGTCCTTTCCCGTTCCCTTTCCCGTTCCCATTCCCTTTCCCATTCCCTTTCCCATTTCCTTCCATCCCCTTTCCCCATTCCCTTCCCATCCCATTCCCATTCCCTTCCCATTCCTTCCCATTCCTTTCCCATTAATCCATTCCCATCCCTTTCCCTTCCCCTTTCCATTCCCTCCATTCCCTTTCCCATTCCTTACCCATTCCGCTTTCCCATTCCTTTCCCTTCCCATTTCCCATTCCCCTTCCCATCTCCCTTTTCCCATTCCCCTTCTCCTAATCCACCTTCCCCTTCCCTTTCACCATTCCCTTTCTTCCATTCCCTTTTCCTATCCCTTTTCCTTCCTTTTACCCGCCATCATTATTTCCCATTTCGTTCCGCTATATTTTTCTCTATATTCCCTTTCCCTCCCTTTCCCATTCCCTTCCCATTCCTTCCCATTCCCATTCCCTTTCCACCTTTCCCATATCCTTTCCCATTCCCTTTCCCATTCCCCTTTCCCATTCCACTTTCCCATTTCCCTTTCCCTTCCCTTCCCTTCCCGTTCCTTTCCGTTCCCTTCCCGTTCCTTCACCCGTTCCCTTCCCGTTTTCCCGTTCCCTTTCCCGCTTCCCTTTCCCTTCCCTTTCCCGTTCCCTTCCCGTTTTCCCTTCCCGTTCCCTCCGTTCCCTTTTCCCATTCCCAATTCCCTGTCCCATTCCCTTTCCCATTCCATTTCCCATTCCATTCCTTTCCCTTTCCCATTCCCTTTTCCCCATATCCTTTCCCTATTCCCTTTCCCATCCCTTTCCTTCCTTCCTTCCCTCGCCCATTTCCCTTTCCTTTCCCTCCCATTCCCTTCCTTCCATTCCCTTTCCATCCCTTCCATTCCCCTTCCCATTCCCTTTCCCATTCCCTTCCCATATCCCATCCCTTTCCCACCCCTTTCCCTTTCCCTTCCCATTCCCTTTCCCTTCCCTTCCCTTCCCTTCCCTTCCTTCCCAATCCCTTTCCCCATTCCCTTTCCCATTCCTTCCCATTCCCGTTTCCATTCCCTTTCCATTCCCTTGTCCCTTCCCATTCCTTTCCATTCCCTTCCCCATCCCTCCCTTTCCCATTCCCTTTCCCTTCCTTTCCCATTCCCTTCCCATTCCCTTTTCCCTTCCATTCCCTTTCCATCCTTCCCCCCTTCCATTTCCCTTTCCCATCCCGTCCATTCCCTTCCATTCCCCTTTACAATTCCCTATTTCCATTCCCATTCCTTTCCCATTCCTCTCCCTTTCCCTTTCCCATATCCTTTCCATTCCCTTCCATTCCCAAACCTTTCCATTCCCATCCCTGTCCCATTCCCCTTTCATTCCTTTCCGTTCCTTTTCCCCGTTTCCCTTTCCCGTTACCCTTCCCGTTCCCGTTCCCGTCCCGTTCCCATTTCCTCTTCCTTTCCCGTTCCCTTTCCGCTTCCCTCCCGTTCCCTTTCCCATTCCCATTCCCTTTCCCATTCCCCCTTTCCATTCCCTTCCCATTTCCTATTCCCTTTCCCATTCCCTTTCCCTCCCTTTCCCATCCCTTTCCCATTTCCTTATTCCCTTATCCATTCCCTTTCCCATTCCCATCCCCCTCCCTTCCCCTTTCCCATTCCTATTCCTTCCCTTCCCTTCCCCATTCCCCCATTCCCTTTCCCATTCCTGTCCCATCCCTTTCCCATTCCTATTCCCCCCTTCCATTCCCTTTCCCATTCCTCTCCCACCATTCCCATTTCCCAGTCCTTTCCCATCCCTTTCCCATTCTCCTTTCCCATTCCCTTTCCCTTCCCATTCCCTTTCCCATTCCCAATTCCCTTTCCCAATTCCCTCCCATCCGTCCATTCCCTTTCATTCCCTTCCCTTTCCCTTCTCAAGTCCACTTTCCCGTTCCCTTGCCGTCCCTTTCCCTTTCCCTTCCCATCCCTTCCCTTTCCCATTCCCTTCCCATTCCCATTCCCTTTCCCAGTCCCTTTCCCGTCCATTTCCCATTCCCTTTCCATTCCCTTTCCACCTTTCCCATCCCCTTTCCATTCCCTTTCCATTCCCTTTCCCATTCCCTTTCCCATTCCCTTTCCATTCCATTCCCCTTTCCCTTCCATTCCCTTTCCCATTTCCCTTTCCCTATTCATTCCCCACCCGCCCACCACACACAGGTTCCCTACCCTTCCCATTCCCTTTCCATTTCTTTTTTTTCCCCCTTCCCTTTCCCATCATTCCCTTTCCCATTCCCATTCCCTTTCCTTCCTTCCCTTCCAATTCCCTTTCCCATTCCCTTCCCGCATTCCCCTTTCATTCCTTTCCCAATTCTTTCCCTTTCAGTGTCCCATTTCCCCGTTCCTTCCCCGTTCCCTTTCCCTTCCCTTTCCCCCGTCCCGGTCCGTCCCTTGCCCGTTCCCTTCCCGTTCCTTACCCACATTCCCTTTTCCCATTCCCTCCCTTTCCCGTCTCCCTTCCCACCGGTCGCTTTCCGTCCCTTTTCCTCCTTCCGTTCTCCGTTCCCGTCCCTTCCGTCTTTTCCCTTCCCTTTCCCATCTTCCCATTCCCTTTCCCATTCCCTTCCATTCCCATTCCTTTCCCATTCCCTTTCCTTCTTTCCATCCTTTCCCTCCCTTCCCTTCCCTTTCCATTCCCTTTTCCCATTCCCTTTCCCTTCCCTTTCCCATTCCATTCCCTTCCTTCCCATTCGCCTTTCCCATTCCTTCCCATTCCCTTCCGTTCCCATTCCTTTCCATTTTGTCCTTTCCATCTCTTTTCCCATTCCTTTTCCATTCCCATTCCTTTCCATTCTCATCCTTTCCCTTCCCTTTCCCTTTCCTTCCCTATTCTCTTTCCGTTCCCTTCCCTTTCCCATTCTCTATTCCTTTCCCTTTCCTTTTCCATTCCCTCTTCCTTTCCATTCCTTTCCATCCCTTTCCATTCCCTTCCCTTCATTCCCTTTCCCTTCCTTTCCCATTCCTTTCATTCCTTTCCCATCCCTTTCCTATTCCCTTTCCCATTCCCTTTCCTTCCCATTCCTTCCCTTCCCTTCCCTTCCCATTCCCTTTCCCATTCTTTCCCATTCCCTTCCATTTCCTTTTCCTTCTCTTTCCCATCCCTTCCATTCCCTTCCCTTTCCTTTCTCTTCCTTTCCCATTCCTTTCCCATTCCCTTTCCTTTCCTTCCCTTCCCATTCCTTTCCCATTCCTTTCCCATTCCCTTCCCATCCCTTTCCTTCCTTTCCATTCCCTTTTCCATGCCTTTCCCTTCCCTTTCCATTCCTTTCCGATCCCGTTCCCATTCCCATTCCTTTTCCATTCCTTTCCCATTCCCTTTCCCTTCCCTTTCCATTTCCTTTCCATTCCCTTTCCCATTCCTTTCCATTCCCTTCCATTCCCTCCCATCCCTTTCCGATCCCTTTCCCATTCCTTTCCTTTTATAACATCCATAATTACAGTTTTTAAATAGTTTTTCCCTATATTTCAATTTTCTCCACTTTTCGCATTTTATTTTTCAAAATATTATCAGATTAAATGCAACGATCCAACACCCACAAATGTCTGTTGCAGAATGTTGTTTTTTATATATTCCTTCCTTTTGGCCGTCATGTATTTGTTTTATGTTCCAATTGTTGCCTAAACAAAATTGGATAAGTCTCAAGCTTCAAACAAATTGGCGTTTTTTTATATTCAAACGTCTCTGCCCTATTGCTTCGCCTTTTATTTGCCAAAAACTAATATCATAATCAAATTTAGCGACCTCAAACGCTTCATACGTACGTCTGTGCAAAATGTCTCCTGTATTTCAAAATTTTTCTTAATGATCTCCATTATTTTTCTAAAAACTCTTGTAGATCAATTCAGCACTACAAGGCTTGAAACAAATATCTTGCAAATGCATTTTTTTGTTACTCTTCTTCCTTTTAATCGCGCCGTTGTTTTTATTCTATTTCGCAATATCTGACCCATAAATCGCTCAAAATCCCGCTTTATGTCTGCTATTTTTTTCTAGTTAATTTAACAATGAATAATATATCGAAGTCTTTTCCTAAAATCAAACTGAACTGAATCAAAGACAAGTCTTCGTGGCAGTCGTATAGTCAAAATTTTAATTATCCCTATTGAATTCAATAATTCAAGTTTTAAATTGAATCCGTTTTATTTTACAAATTTAAACGTTTTGACTTACGCATTCTATGCATTTATGTTTTTTTTTTTATACATATTAATAAAAGCGATAGTAATACGTCCCGCGTGTGTAAAAATCGAGACGTTGTAATTTCAGCATTAAAATAAGATATAATATGTGCTATGGGAAGTTAATAGATTTGACTAAATAAAAGCAAGTATTCGTGGTGCTCCTTTAACATATATTTTTAATTTATTTTTAAACGAATATTCATCCTGAGCCACTATGTTGTTTTGTTTTATTTTTTACTGAACTGTTACTTGCTTACTTCTTTAATATTCATTTCATATAATTTGCGAATTGATAATTCTACCTCTTCGCTGCGCGCGCAGTTAACCCACTTCATTCTTTATGGTACCGACGTCTTATTTATATTTTTACGCGTTGCTGCAACGGCAATTCCACTTAGTTTAATCACGTAGATCATGTTCTATTTTGTTTGGTCTTCTTGTTTAATCAGCTAGCTGGGAATCTATATACGCAGCGGAACTATCTTGCCATTATATTTTATATTTTTTATATTTATATTGCTATGTGGTTAAGCAGAGCAATGGAAGTAACGTTTATTACTGAGTCACAAGAATTTAGCTCACTAGCACAACTGGCGTAAGTCCCTTATGACGTTTTCGTATGAATACCTAGCATACGTATTATGTCATGGTTTACTCTATGCAGTGTTGTTCGAGCGTACTTTGATATACTATTTTAGTACCATTGAATAACGTGTCATGTCCCATTGGGAATTTATACATATTTCATTAATTAATTCCTTGTAATTATTCAGAAAAAATACTTTCAATGTAAGGGATGGTGGCGGTAACAAAGAAATCTGATTGTGTGATGATGGCAGACTCATATCATTACAGAAACTTGTTTTAACCAAATCATATATAAGTTAGATTTTTGACATACATTCTCAGTGTCAAAAAGTAAATAGTACATTTATTGGAAAATAGTACATCTGTTAGCAATTAATTACATTGTTTTAAGGATTAGAACACACTGCTCTTGGTGATATATATCAATTGTGTTCACATTTTGTACAGATTTTATAAATATAAGACTTATTAATTAGTTATCTTCTTGTATTTTGCAGAGTTATCTTGATGCTTAACTCTTTTAATATAATTAATGAAGGCTTCGCTATAAATCGTTATTAATTTAGATAAAGTAATGTACTTTTTTGCAGGAGGTAGGTAATAAAGTTCTATAGTTTGATATTTTTGATATTCGAAGAATAAATGTTATTAAAGTAATACCGTGTGTTCATAGTAATATTTACTTTCGTTAGTAATGAATCGATGATCGATTTTGTCCTTTTTTACTTCTCGTTTCTCAGATGTAATTCCATTTTAAATGGCATCGGGTATGTCCATAAAACACTGAGTATACTTTAATTCTACAAGAATTATGCTTCTATAATATTATCACGCGTTGCACAAATTTTCGGAGGGAGAACGTATAATGGCTCGACACTTATTGGGAGAGAAGTTTTACGATTAAACTTTTAGCACATCTGAAGCTCTCCTGTTGAAGTACATTCTGTGATGCTGTGATAGTTATTCATTTTCGGTCTCTAAGTAGAAAAAATTGCGTTATGATTTATCTCTCTCGATGCCTCAACGATTCTCTAAATTGTATAATTTATAAATCAACTACTGACGTTATTACATCTCTTCNAATTTAGCACGGATAAATTATTCGTTGTATCATCTAAAACAGAGTTGTAGTATGGATGTATTGAAAACGGTGTACTATTCAGATTTTTATTCTAGACTGAAGTATGGTGTTCTTTACGAGGGTACATCCAGTGCAGCATAGAGGATTTTCATTCTTCAAAAACGTGCTTTAGGAATAATCTACGGACTAAAATCACGTGATTCATGCAAAACAATTTTTAAAATACATAAAATATTAATTATTTTATGACATCTATATATATTGGAAACATTATGTTTTATATATAAAAATTTTGATCAATTTTGTAATCCAATTAATCATACTTATAATACTAGATTAGACAATTACTTACTTCCACCAACTCATAACTGCAATATTTCAAAAAAGTATTGAATTTATTGGATGTAAACTATACAATGTACTTTCAAATAATATTAAAAAAATACACCAATTTTCTAAATTTAAGAATTCCGTCAAAAATTTATTATTAAACAAAAACTATTATAGTTTGGAAGATTTTTTTGCAAATGTTTACATAATATTACCAAAACACTTAGTTGCCTAAGAAGTTTTTCCTTTATTTCCTTTTCTTTGACTCCTTCTTCGTTTTCTTGTGATTTTGAAAATAAAGTGATATTATTATTATTATGTTCATAAACACACAAACAGAATGGACGTAAAATTGCCCCATAAGTATTATATACATTTAAATGTAATATATCTGTAACTCTTACGAATTAATAAACTACGCATATTTACCCTGAACAACTGATAAAAACTAAAAAGCTACTACAAAATGCCCAAGGCATTGAACCACCCCAGTCGACTATAAATATACACGCCAGAAATTTTGCAAAACAATGGCAATTGGGATACGTGATTCAGAATGTCTAATTAACAGTCTGAATAATACCTTTATTTTATATGCAGACGAACAGCGGCTTTTACCTTGGCCTAAAACATTCAAATTTACTTTCTAAATTTTATTTTACAGTTAATTAATTTCCAGTCAAATTTTCCTGTCAGCTACTACAACCCCATTTTTTTTCTTCCTATATCCTTAGTTTATATGAATAAACAAAGATATTTACATGAAAAATTCTTTAACGAATGTTAGTCAATATTAGCTGCGATTATGTCACATCAAGAACAAGTTACAATTCCCTCAATTCTAATTAAAATATCTCTTTAAAAAAATAATTAATATGGATAATTTACAAACTCATTGCAGTTGTTAATTGCCTCAATCAATCTTCGTCTATGTCAATGTATATACCCATCTCGTAGTTATTTTAAGCTTTCAACGTACATACTTACTCTAATAATTTTCTTGCTTGACGTTTCAGGAACCCCAAGGTGCAGCGGAGCAAGACGTGGCGAAACTCCAACACACGGTACGTCTGAGGCGAGACAATTGGGAACGAGACTGGAGCAAGAGACGTGACGACCTGGAAGCCCACAAGCAGTTATGCCAGTTCGATACGGACCTGCAACAAATAAACGGCACGCTGGACGACCTGAGCCGGCATTTGGCCGAAGTCAAAGGTCAGTACGGCGAGTCTCTGCCGGAAGCGAACGGCGTTTCGTCGAACTTCGTCCAGTTCGAGAAGACCATCGAGGTAAGTTTATTGGCACGAGGCACCTCGATACGGGCGCACTGCGCGACGTTGCAGAACCTTGACCGCGAACAATTAAATGAGGACGGAATGTTTTTTTTTTCTTTCCTTTTATAGGAGTTGGAGAAGCGCATCGAGACGTTCGTCAGAAAGGGCGAGCAAATGTTAGACGAACAGCACGTTCACTCGCCGCATATTAATCATCACATCAGGGATCTGCAAGACAGATGGAACAAGCTGAAGCAACAAGTCCGCGAGACGAGGAGACTGATCGACCTGAGCATAAAATATTTCCAGTTAGTCGAAGAGGTGAGTACCCTCCTAGGGCTTTCTGTAGCATGAAGAATATATGTGGGTGGTTCAATGAACCATATATGTCTACATTTGATTTAAACTCACCCTATTGACTGATTACAAGGAACTGACATGATTAGTTAGCTTTAATATACATAATTCAGTTTTGATTATTTTTTTTTAGAGCTAGGCAATTACTTTTGGATAATAGCAATCCAAAAATTATATATAAATAAAAAAGTATACCTTACCTAAATTTTCTATAGGAAATAAGAGTGTTGTGATCACTTGTAGCCGATAAAGGGGTTAATATTTGGATAACACCATTCTGCTAGCTCATGTTTTCTCTTCGATAATTTGAAAAGTACTTGTCGAATCCGTCTTGATTTTTTTTGTTCATACTATCTTTCAAAATATTTATTCGAAAGGCTAAGTTATCTACAAAGATGGATTTTTAGAATAAGGCGACCGTTATGTTACTTTTTCAAAGTTGCAAATGAATACTGATGAATACATATTTTTTTTTAAAAAAAGATCTTCCCAGATAAGGTTCTTGCTGGGTATCACTGGTGCAACTAACAGTACAGCCCTTGCAGCCTGTGCAGAAATGATTGCAAAAGGGGGTTACATGAGGAGGAAAATTAATATAATGACTGACAGCCAGGCTGTCATTAAGGCAGTCTCAAACCCTGTAACTAGGTCAAAACTAGTTAGGGACTGCAAACAATCCCTCAATGTACTGGCACGAGACAACACGGTGTCTCTGATTTGGGTGCCGGGACATGAGGATATAAAGGGTAACGTAATAGCCGATGAACTAGCCAAGGAGGGCTCTAAGAGACACTTCATGGGTCCAGAGCCCGTTTGTGGGATTACTAAGGATTCCGCAAGAAGGGACTTCTGGACCTGGTTAGATAAAGAAAGTACAAAGAAATGGAGGTCGACTGAAGGTCAACTCCGTACCAAAACACTGATAGGGGATGGGGATGGTAGTTTCTCTGATAACGTATTCAAGCGCAGTAAGAAGGAAGTTAAAACCATTACTGGGTTGGTAACTGGACACTGTCCTCTGAAAAATCATCTATACAACACAGGCCGTGTAAGCGAACCGTGGTGTAGAAGATGCGAACTACAGGAGGAAACGAGTTTACATTTAATCTGCACATGTGAGGAACTGAAGGTACTCAGGCAGAAATATTTCAAGAGAGATCTATTGGAGCCCTCGAAGGTCCTCAAATTTCCACTGGGCAAGATACTGGGCTTTATAAAGAACACCAAGCTGCTCGAGTGGAAATAAGAGAATCAATAGGGATGGTACAATGAACACCAAGCTCAAGTGCCCGGACATCAAGTGCCCACCCTAATTTGAATGAATGAATGAATGAAGGTTCATTCATATTTCGGGAGACATCTATTGGAGCCCTCGAAAGTTCTCAAGTTTCCACTGGGCAAGATACTGGGCTTTATAGAGAACACCAAACTGCTCGAGTGGAAATAAGAGATTTAATAGGCATGGTACAATGAGCACCTAGCTCAAGTGCCCGGACTTTAGGTGCTCACCCTAACTTAATGAAATGAATGAATGAATGAAGGTTCATTCACAATCGCTTGAATTGCAAGAAAGCAATCAACTGAGTTCGTTCAGTTATTTTTGAGAAAAAAGAAACATTAATGTCCAACTTCTCGCTACAAACTTTGCTTGTTTTGAAAAGTTTTTCGCTTGCAATTAATTATATTTTGCCATACATCTGCAATTTATTCATTAAAAAACGATAATATGGCCAATGGTAAGTTTTCTTAGGTTTCTGTGTCTTAACTATTTAATAAATCCCTAATTCTTATTTTGCTTGCTATTGATGCATTAGTGTCGATAATGTATCTAAAGCATTATGCGCTGTCAAAAGAAAAAGAAAGAGACAATATTCGATTAAGAAAGAGTTCCATTTCAATTAAACAATAAAAAAATATGTATTTTTTTTTGGTCTGTCTGACGCCCTATCAACAATTGCCAACATTTCCAAACAAAACTTAAAATATAATATTTAAGAAGTTAATAATCATATAATTATAAAATCAATATTTGACTCTGTGTAAGTTTTTAATATAAGGAAAAAGAAATCAAACAAGGTCTAGATCCTCACAAAATTCTTTCATAACCCACGACCGGTTTTACTCTATCCGAGCATCCTCAGGCCAAAATTTAAAATCAGTTAAGAATGGTCAAAGTTTAAAATTATTTAATTTTATTTTAATCTTAAACTTTAACCACTGTTAACTGATTTTAAATTCTGACCTGAGGATGCTCGGATAGAGCGAAACCGGTCGTGTGTTATTAAAGAATTTTGTGAGGATCTAGACCACGTTTGATTTCTCTTTCTCTGTAATATAATTAGTTTTCAATAAATAAAACTATGATCGAACGAAACAGAATTTAAAAAAAAAACCATTGTCAAACAAGAAAGCAGCATACGAAAGGCAATATAAGACTTAGCACAAAATTAGATAAGAAATTTGTGAATTTTGTGTCATTTTGTCACCTACAATTATGTTGTTGGAAACCTTTCAAAATATCCATAATATTTATGGATATTTTGAAAGGCTTCCTACTTAGTATATGATTTTTATAAATGCTAGCTAAATCACAAAATGTATAATTTTACTTGTTTGGATTTTATTTTATAAAATAATATTGTGTTCGTACCGTTGAAGCCGGGGAAAGTGTAAACATTATTTTAATTGAAATAAGAGCTATTTGTGAAGATACCTACTTTGGTAAACTATCCTTATAACTGGTCACGGTCATTTAGATAATAGTGTTGGGAACGAAACTTTCATCGTCATTCACGATAAATCGTCCGCTTCATAATACGACTTTAAGCTGTCTACTTCATTCATTGCGTGAATGAAGAGCTTGTGCATGAATTAAATCTTCCACATTGCTTTCACGAGAATAAACGTGTTTGTATGTAAACAATTTACTATTTATTTTATCAATAAGTTATTATTAATAAGGTATTTGCCCAAAAAGTAAATTGTAACCCATTATAAAAGTCATGCCATGAACGGAGCTGCTTGCTCCTGCCTTTCACGAAATATATCCATTCATATTGTGAAAGCAACCTCGAGCCTTCGTTTCATTCATTATGTGGCTTAGAAACCACGTTCATCGTAACACTATTAGATAAGGCCGAGGATCTTTAGAAGATGATGAACGGTACAGATCGCAAAAATGTTTTTCGAAACAACTACCATCAGAATTCTTCTTGAATACCTTGAAATACAAAGTCAATGTAAATCAGTCGAAGTCTTACATATCACCCAAGACAATATCACGTTGTTTTAACCAAAATCAGGCAGATACTATTGGTCGGATTGTGACTGGAGACGAAACATCAGTGCATTTTTATATCCTAAATCAAAGAATGAGTCTAAACAGTGGCATGTGAAAAGTGCCCCAACCCTAAGTCGACTAAGGAAGTAATGGTAGCAAATTTTGAAACTCTCAAAGAATTTGGCTTATAGATCACAAAGTATGCAAACATTTTAACTTGTTTGCAAGAGACCATAAAGATAGAAAGACAAGAAAACGCAAAGTTCGCGTTGCCGTATCTGCTATGGTATTAGATGGCTTTGCAAAACTTAACCATCCTCCATATTGTTTTGGCCTGCTCCTACTGATTATTTTTATTTCCCAATCTGAAAAAGAACCTACAAGAAAGGCCTTTTGAGAACGAAAAACATTATTGAAAACTGCCGGAAACGAACATTTCGAGAGTAAATCGCAAAATATTTTTTTCGAACGTTAAAAAACACTACTACAGAGATGTAATAAATGGATCATTGTGTGTGAAGATTACATTGAAAAATTAAAAAAAAAAAACTAAGTTAAAAAACATGCTTCTATATCCAATTCCACGATTTTAAAAAACGCCCCTCGTACATAACAATAAAAAATTTCAGACCTCACAAAAGAAAATTAAAAAAAAAAGAGATGAAGATATTTTTATAGCATCGTAAAATAATAGTTTTATTTTGTTTACCTTTTAAAGTAGTTTTCGATCCTGTCTCCGTACCTAATGGATCTCATAAATCGACCACTTTTATACTCCCATCTAGTTCGTAATACATCTATTATTTGACATAAGCTCGTAAGGTATCTCCTGATTTGTTGGAACCCGTTGCGTTGCCTACGTTCACGACAGCACTGAACGTTAATTTTAGCTAAAACTCTATCGCTTTCGATGTTATTATTCTCTTTAGAATTTTATGTCCTACGCCTCTATTCCTGATTTTAGTGGTATTGATAATTACATTCTTCTAAAATTTCGTGACAATTTATGAAACCCTGAATATTCTCAAACTTTTTTAAATTCGCAACCCTGAATCTGAAGTCTGAAGAACTTCATCTCCTTTCCTAATTTATCTGTTTGAAAACGTTTGCAAATATCAACGGACATATGCCAAACTTTGCACAGATGATACATATGTATGAGAGCAGTAGTACTTACTGATGATTTTGAAAATAATTCTGGGACAACATGTGGATTTCTATTCCACAACAATAACACTATTATAAATGTGCTCGGCTTCTTGAAGTTTATTGTAAATTCAGTTTACAACAAAATTACTGAATGAAACACCATAGAGGTGCACACTTCACACTTTTCTAAAAAAAAATATTCTCCAAAATCAATCACATATTTGACAAAAATACTCCAAACTGTGGTACTGGTAATGCTGCAAACTTCTCCTGGACCCCCACCACAAACTGCACTAAACTAAGTTTGCAGAATCACATATTTATTTGAATCCGCACCTTTTCAGTTAAACCTATTCTTTAAAATGTTTTCCTAAATAAAAATTAAACAAAAATTTAAACTGTAGATATACTTTATAACAAAGGGTGATTCTCACGTTTTCGGATATGAAACATCAATTTTATTTAAAAGATGACACTTTCATTACTTAAATTACATTAAGCATTAAATAGACAATCAATTTTACGCGTTTCGAACTTATATACAGGGCGTTTTCTTTTTTTTCTAAAAACTGTCTTATACACATAAGGCATGAGAATGTTTTAATTATCATTTACAGAATTGCAAAAATGCAACTTTACCTTTTGTCATTTTTCATTTTTTTTTTTTCAGTAGACATGCTACTTAAAAGCCATGAATTACATTTGGGTGTTTCCAAACCTTTTGAGCCCTTTATAAGAATAAAACATTTTTTCGACTATTTCTGTTATTTTCACTTCACTTTTTGTTTCAGGCTGATAATTGGTTCAGAGAAGGTAGCCGTTTACTGATGACAATAACTAGGAAAGCAACGACAGTCAAGAAACCCGAAGAAGCCCAAATACTCCTCAACGAAATCGAAATGTTCTTAAAACCGGGGCGAATCCAAACAAGACGAAAGAATACGCGAAATTACCAGATTATGCACAGAAATATTCGGTCACCTAAAACTCCCGAAAGTAAACGACGTATTGGTGCAAAATACTGATATGCTGGACTCCTTCGCCGCGATAAGCAGAGAACTGGAAGAATTGGCTAAGAATTTGAAATTGGCCGAAGAGGAACGCGAGAAAGCGAGAAAAGAACAAGAAGAGGCCGAGGCTAAATTAGCCAAAGCCAAGGCAGAGGCTGCCGCGGCTAAAGCGGCTGCCCAAGCAGCAGAAGATGCCCGTAAGGCAGCGGAGATCGCAGCTAAAGTCATGAAGGAATCGACCATGCCGCGTGAAGTGGAAATTGTTGAGGTATCGCATGTGAGGGAAATTCCTGTTGTCGAAGAGAAACCCGTCGAGAAGACAATAGAAATCGTGGAAATTGAACAACAGCCGATGATGCAGCCTCCCAAATTTGTAACACCGCTGAACGATGCAGTAATTGAAGAAGGTAAATGAGAAAAATAAATTTTATAGTACTGACGTTAATTTTTCTTTTTATTTTGGCAGGATCTAAATTCACCTTTGTGTGTAGAGTTACCGGTGTTCCCCTACCTGTAGTAACGTGGCTCAAAGATGGGATTTTGATACAAAACTTCCCCGATTATGACACTGCCTTTGACCAAGGATTATGCACCCTTGACCATAGAAGAAACATTCGCTGATGATTCGGCTAGATATACCTGTAAGGCGACCAATGCTGCTGGTACCGCCGAAACTAGTGCCGTATTACTGGTAAAAGAAACAGAACCGGACGAACAATTGCAACCACCTACCTTCATCAAATACCTTCAACCAACAAGTGTAAAGGAAGGGCAAACGTTCCAGTTTGAGTGCAAAGTTGACGGCAATCCATTACCTACAGTGCAGTGGTTTAAAAATGCAGACTGTATTGATAATTCTCCCGATTACATAATAACTTATAACAATGGTGAAGCGATCTTGAAGTTCGATAAAGTGTATCTCGTGGACAAAGCCGAATATTGCTGTAAGGCTAGCAATGATCTAGGAACCGCACAATGTAGTGCTACTCTGAACGTCATACGTAAGTTTTTCCATATTTTTATTTATTTAATAGTTATACGTATCAAATTTGTTTTCTATCAAACTTTATTTATTTCTTCTACACATATACGTTATTCCCTCTAAGAACACTAGAACTATTTATTTTATTGCACCTACCTTCCCTGCGTGTTTCGAATGTCCCGTTTGTCCATTGCAACCTACGCGCTGTCAAAATATTTATTAAAAAAAAAAAAAACGATTAGGATTAATACCCGTGCCATCAAAATAATATTCGAATAAAAGTATACTACATATAAAATCCATTTCGTGTCGTATTTTGGCGTTTTATTTTGGCATGAAACCTCGGTTCTTTTCAAAAATAGAATGCAGATAGCAACAGAAAAGTGTTAAATAAACAATAACGAAATCGGTTGGTGTGCCAAAAAAATATTGAGTAACGCTTATTACATATATTTCGTGATAACACTAATTTATGGATACAATAATGTTATTGTTTTGATACAAACTGAATTGAGCCAAAAATTATTACATACAGGAGTTTCATTCTATTATTTTGCCTTGCCTCATTACTCAATATGTATTGTGTAGTTAGAGTATCACCATTTGCTTAAATTAACTAGCAATTTTAAGAATTTATAATTTACAATAGTTATAAATCCTTATGCAGTATTTTTCCTTTAATTCCCTGGATGTCCAACAATAGTAGTAATGTGGGAATAAGATCAAAATTAAATGGGTAGTTATATTATTGTATTGAATTATTCAAAACTTTATATCTTAAAACAATCTTCGCATTTTTACAAAATATATTCAAATAACCAGCAAATTTAACTAAAGCATAAACCAGCATAACTTATCCCTTAGCTCACAAACGTCTACTACATTCTGAGAATGTTCTTATGCACTTTCATAGTAGAGTGAAATTCTTTTTCTAAAAAAGTATAATATTTATAGCAACATTTTATACTTATTCGTCATCCCAGTAAACATTTTGGTGTTTCAGAAACAAACTTTTTTACGTATCTGCAACATCCCTGCTAATGTACGCTTCATTTCATATTTCGTTTGTAACATAGCGAACGAAGCTTTTCTGCGGGAATGTCTCTAATAGAAGACATTAGGAATGATATAAGAATGTCTGTTTATTGCAACTACGTGCTGCTTGCACCAATACGTTGAGCTTGAATAAATTTGAATTGACACGAATATGTGACTCCACTGCATTAAAAATATAATGTTACATTTTAAGGCTCAATTAAAATTAATCCAAGATTAACGTATTGGTGTAAACAACCCTCGTAAAATAAAACACATTCACATCTGAAAAAGGATTTCTATTCTCAATCTAAAAGTTTTCAATGCAAACGCAATACTTACCTCACCCAAATACTATTTTTTTTTAATTAATTTTGTGGCAATAATAATTATTTAAAGCAAATGAATGTACAGAAATAATTTCACAAAACATACTTATCTTTCAATCTGTCTATAATTTTAAGTAAGTTTTCCAACTTCGTATCATTTGCAATATATTAGTTACAATAAGTACTCTACAAACCAATTTTTGTAAATTCCAATTGCCAAGCAATTTTGATCAATGCAGAAGTAAGTTTTAAGTTTTGTAGCTACACTAACCACAATCACTTTACATAGAAAATTGCACCATCTGACCATAACCTCTTATTATTCCCGATAAATGCAAAAATACGCGAGCGCGTTTAACTTTGTACAAACGAAAATGTTTCTGAAATATGACAAAATTACAATCTCAAATTGTATGTTTTATGTACGTCAATGCACACATTCTTTTGCGATGTTACATTATTTACAATAGGGTACCTATATGTAGGCTAAGTTACTGCAAAAATGAATGTTTCACACACATTCAATTCAGTTCATGTTCAGTGAGATTATTCTCAGATTGTTACAATAGTATTGTTAATGGGAAATAATAGTATATCTAGAATATCCCAAAAGATGAACTGTTGCTTATCTTTAAAAGTCTGTGGCGGGCGAAAAGAGGAAAAAACTAAGGTCCATAAGAAAAAAATATGGAATTTTGCTTAAGCAACATTTTGAAGACACCGGTAAATTATATGAAGAGAATAGAATTTGTTTTATTCTAAATGTAAGCAGTGCATAATTTGAATATGTAATAAGGAATAATCTGAAATATTAAGTGTATTTCTTAGTACATACTTATAATCACGAAAAATTCATCACAGTTTTAAAATATTATTTACAAAATATTCTTATTTATCATGTGAAGTTAAGAGTTATCATCGTACTGTTGTAAGTTATTGATGGTAGTGCACAATCATAAATTCGTACGAAGAAACAGTGCGAAATATACCTATAAAATATGTTTGTATGTTTCGCATTATTTCTTACCGCACATTAAAATCATCTATAAACGAAGAATACAACCACAAACATAGAATACAACAAATCTATTTAATTCATTCCTGACTCTAAAATGTTGTTAAAATAAAATTCTATGTTATACCTTACGGTTGTTGTCGCCATCCCCACATGTTGAGCAAGTCCTGCTAAGCGTCACTGAATTTACTCACATAATGTAAACTAACAGAAGTCAGTCTGTTCAAAGCTACTAAAATCTTCTAAAGGGTACAAGGCTAAGATATTATAACACCAATATAAAATCAGACAAAAATATATATTTTCTAACTAATTGCAACTTATATTTACAATCACCCAAAATACTATTAAACATTCATGCTTTCATTATTTCTCCTTCTCGAATCTCTTTTTTATCTGTACTAGTTACTCTTGCAGAAGAGTTTCCATGTCTGAAGCAGTCGCCTTATAATATATTTTCCATGTTTGTAACAAAAAGTGAAATTGCAATCTTTCCAAAAGTTTTCAATAGGTTCCTTTTTCTGGAAAACCATATTTCCTTCATCAAAAAGGTTTTGATTTTCAAATGAACTCAGTTGAGCTTTGTTTTGTCCTAATTGTTTTCCACACCTCTAATAATGACCAAACATACCAACTATATCGTAGCACCGATTGTATTTTTCTAACACACCATAAATCAGCTTCTAATAACTACCATACAACCATAGAACACATCATACAACTAACTACACAACTGGCGACATCATTGTGGTATGAGCACGTATGCTAGTCATTTTATTTGAATGTTCCACAAACACTATAAAAAAAAATATTTCTATAGTTAAAACTACGAATATTGTAATAAGATTGTTTTAATGTAATTATAAGTTTTAAATGAGATGTTATAGGAATATACATTTCTTTACTTGAATATATTCCTTATATTCTTACAATATTCTCAGGCAATTACCAAGCAGAAAACTATTTTATAGATATAATATTGTGCAAGCTAAAATTTAAAGTCTGTATAATTTCATCTAGTGCCCCACATTAAAAATTTTGACATCAGTATAGTAATCTATGAACGTTCATTCATGCGAATACCAGCTGCAGTAAGAAACAAATCAACTTCACGGCCAGAAAATGTTAAATGTGTGGACGCAATCACCATGTCATCTAAGTTGGTTTTAGTCAATAGCGAGTTAATAAGCAGGTTGAAGGTTATGGATTTTTACCCATCCCCCACCCAGATCAAAGGTGCCTATGCTACTTGCTTGTTCCTTGGTTGTACCATGTAATCAAACCATTTGCTGCAAGCATATCGCTTTAGTTACTACTTAAGTTTTGGTTCCAATTTTACACATAAAATCGCCTTTTTATAGATGCTTGTTGGTTTGGTGTTTTCATACATATTGTCAACATATTGTCAACTAAAATATTTTCAAAATTAACATTTTACATCTCAAAGAAGCTTCTTCAATGCGAGGTAATATAATTTTGAAATTTCCAATACGCTAGAATGTTAAAACAAAAAAGATATTACCATTTGAAACGTTATCTAGGAAAATCAAGTAAGAACCATTTTTAAATTTGCAACAAAATACTATGCTGAGGCTTCGCGTAGCGTATTTTGGTTATCTGCAATAGAATCTGTCATATAACCTCTTTGATTCAGCCGGATATATAAGTACGTAAATGTAGCAACACTTAAAATTACAACGTCATTGATCAACAGGTCGCTTACTAGTTTGAAACGCCTACAGAAACCTAGTATTTTATACATCTTAAAAGATTACTAAAGCAACGCGGAACTCCGAATTAACATAAGAACTTTAAAAACTCTCACAAACCGCAAGAAATGTAATGAATAGAAAAATAAATTTGCAGTTCCAAATTACGGTTACATCAAATTGAACATTGCTTTAGTGAGCAAGATCCAATCAATAATTTTCCAGTATTGTAAATATGTTCAACATAATTTTCATTAAAAAAACCTTTGAGTAGCTCTATAGCGGCTTTATACGTTTTATCAACTGGGGACCAACGGATGTTATGCCATTTCTGTTAAAGTATAGCTTGAGTTATGAACGATGAATTGACTTGCCCAATAAGGCCTGTAAGAGAGCATTTGTTATTCTAGAATTTATCATACAAATTCATTAAATCTTCAGATCTTCGAAAGGACTCTGGTCATAGCTGGATAGTGGCAAATAATATGCTCCACTCTCTTTTCTCTTACACAATTAACTATCAGTCACGGGGGTTTGAATTTCGAAACCCACAGAGTACTCTCAAAGTGAGGACTTCGTGTGTTTTCTCACTACCTGGCAAATACTAAGAGACGAACATCTTAAGTCGGTTCACGGGCGCAGCCATAATAATAACTTCCAGCCGGTCAGTGCCCCTATAATTGACAAAAGCTGTTGGAAGATGTCAAGGTATTAATCACTGAAAGAAACAAGTTATACCAACATTTTTTAAATGCTCATAAATATTAAACATTGATGTAACCATTAAAGGGTAAAACGAATACAAAAAAATACCACATTAGATCGAAATTTAAGTCTAAATTTAACATTAAAACACATAGCTTTTATTTAAAAGTAAACATAAATTCACTCAGTAAATGATTACCGTATTCACTTCATCTTAATGAAATACAAAAAAAATAATTACTTTGACACTTTTACCGTCAAGTTCGAATAATTATATAAACTAGATAGAGCTCTTTAATTTTAAAATGGACACCATTAAGCGGTACCGTTTAGTAGGGAAATGAATTATTTCTTTGGTTCTGATCACATAACCTTCAATTTAAATGAGAGATTTGAATGAAAAAAATGTGTATGGGAGTTTTAGGATGAAAAACTTTATGTAGGTATATTATAATCGCGAAGATATTTATTAAATTGTGGTTCTTAACTACAACACGTTTCTAAATAAGAACATTATATTTTAATAATTAGCATTGATTTCTAAAGCAAATCTTCTGTATCCTTCTCATGTCCATTATTCTTTATATGTTACGTTAACGAGGAATGATTGATGAAAGTATCCCACAGTAATGGCTTTCTATGTGTGCCTTAAACCTAGTTCCGATATCACGCTTTGTTTGTGAAATGTAAACTTTATTACTGCCTGAGCTTCCATTGAAATAAGGTTTATCTTTCAAGTCGTGGTACTTCTTACTACCTTAAAGGGATAGTGATCTGTAATGGGTTCTTCTATAAATGTAGTTCGGAGTATACAAAGTGCAATATAAGCACTATGTAAGAAGTGCCGCGAGTTTAACTTCAGAAGAAATCGCGACAGAAAGTTTATTAAATTATCTTGCTATAGTATTTCAAAAGGTCTAGGCAACTTTTTTTTAAAGGAGAGAATTTGAAGATTTGCTTTACCTCAGAAACACACTGAGAAACCTTTCAGGCAACGCGGAAGATAAGCTTCATCTCAATAAAAGATCAGGATTTATACAATCGGATGTAGTGATGTAATAAGGTGGTGTAATTAGGGTGAGACAAACAGAGTGTACTATCGCAACTAGGTTTAAGGAACACATAGGAAGTTATTGCTGTGGGATACTTGAATCATCTAGCGCTGTGTAACGTATTAACGATACCGGACATAAGATTGATATAGAAAACTCGAATTAGTGAAGAATGTCCAATCACCTAAAGTATAAGATGCATACAAAACCACACATATGAGAAACCATTCAAGTAACTTGTTGAATAGGGAAGTTGCACCCCTTCACCATTCAATTTTAATGGATTTATGGGGGGGATGGTTGACGTTTGCAGCTAATTATTGATATTTCAATTGGTATTTTACGTGTCTATTACTACGCTACTATTCTTGTGATATTTTTGTACATATTGTAATTTTAGATCGACAATTTAGCAAATATTTCCACGATTACAAAGTTTTGCATCTTCAAAATCTCATGCACAGTTATTCGCCTTTATTAAGTGTATATACCAATTTCTCCATATGAAACATGGGTCGCCTAATAGCACTGATGATACTGTTGATGTTGTTTGATAATTGCTACATGTACTTTTAATATAGTAATTGTATATTATTTATAGTGTATATTATTATAATATAATTCGAATTTCCAAAGTAATGTTAAATGAGAAGCAATAAAGAGCATGCTTATATGTACAAATTGACTTAAAGTGTAAAGGATAATGAAAAAATGGTGTATTGTTCAATCACATCACGTAATAAAAAGTATCGGCTCAGTAGTTTCACCTGAACAGCTATCTGAAGACCCATGTTAAATTCAGTAGGCAAAACCAATAAAAGCTACAAGATGGAAAAGACAAAGCATGTTAAAATTAATTAAAATTTAAAAACAACACAATACAAAATAACGGAACCAAGTTGAAAACATTGCAAGTGAAGAGAAGGATCAGATTTTTTGTATTAATTAATAGTCTCTCCACTTGTAATATTTTGAATTTAGTTCCGTTATCTTGTTTTGTGTCGTTTTTAAATTTGATTAACTTCTAATTAATTTTAACATGTTTGACCTTTTTCATCTTCTAATTTTTATTGTTTTTGCTTACTGAATTTAACATGGTTCTCAAGATGGCTGTTTAGCCGAAAGTAGTAAGTCGATACTTTTTATTACATATGATTGAGTAATACAGCAGTTGTTTATTATTCTTAATAAAATACTCTTTTTATAACGTTTAATTTCATTATTGTTGCGAAATTCCTGCTGAAAAATAGTATTGACATCACACTTTCACCTTCACAGTTCCGCTATGCACCTTAATCATTTCAAATGATCATTTTCATTCTCATTCATTCTCGTTAAGTGTATAAGCATTATTCACAATAATATCTTCAGTTAAACTACTGGCACCCACATGATTTTCTTCTCGTCCATTGCCATCTTTCTATATACATATTTTCATTTTGTCAAATTTTCGCTATGTGTCTTTGCATCATAATGTAATTACAATACTTTTTTCCGTCAAAATTAAATAATTGCTTTTTCAACTATGTAACATTGTTTTTTTTTTCAACTGTTGGTTAAATTTTCAAAATATGCTGGACTAGCGTACGCCAAAATATAGTAAATACTCTTTTGCATAATTAAGTATCACAGCAAATATGACTCAATTTAGTCCCCGTTTTTTTCGCCGAAAACTTAATTTCTTTTTTTGAGGCCTAGAAAATAATTTAATGTTTGGTTTCGAAAAAAGAAATAAAGCATCAGAAGCGCCTCAAATAAATTGTCGAGACTTGGAAAGCAGTTCTACTTTTTCACACTACACTTTGAAACTTTCAAAAATAGCACGCGATTAATACAAAATACAAACTTACAAAGGTAGAAAAAATGAGCCCGTAAAAGTAGTAAATAAGTAAAAATGTAGACCAACAATATTGTCGTTGTTATTCACTTTAAAAGGAGACGTAAAATATGGGCGAAATAAGAACTCTTTCTTAAAATCCACCGTCTTTTTTACATTTTGGAACGTTTTCTTTAAAAACTATTAGTGATATCAACAGCGCTCTTTTTTGATATTGTAGACCAATAATAGATGATTGCAGCCTCTAATATTTTAAAATACCTACCAGATTCAGAAAGAAAGACAAAAAAGAAGTTGATAAACGGTACAATTATCTGGCCGCTAACTTCGAAAGTTGATAAAAAAAAATGAACAACTAAATATATTAAGAAATCGCAGGCTGCAAATACAAAACTGATGAAGAATAAAACCAAAAAGAATTGGCGAAATTTCTCGATTAAATCCACAAAAAATCGTACTTAAGAATCTTTTGACGATACAGCGCTATTGACTCATCAAAATTTAAATAAACTTTTGCAGTAAATATTTGGAAAATATGTCATAAGGAAGACTAGGAAAAAGAAAATATATTTAACAGAACTGGAGAAATTCGAGTTAAAAGAAAAAGTTCAGCTAAGGCCACAAAACGGTAGTGATTCCCTTAAAGTACTTATGCAAGATTCATCTCTATATCAATTACTATAACAACAATAGTAACCATAGGAATTTTAATCAAAATTACAACGATTCGCTAGTAATGGCGTAATAGCATCATATATGACATATATTTGACAAATAAAGATGACAGCGCCGAATTGATATTATACAATCAGCATTTAAGCAGCGCTTGAAGCCGTAGATCAAGGACATGCATGAATGGTCCAGTACCGACTTATAAATTACCGCCCTGGTTTATCAATTTGATTCCTCCATCATTTTAACTCCATACATAGCAGTTTGAATTTATTTCAAAGAATAATCATGTACTTAACAAAACTCTGTAAAAAGAAATATTTACAAATCAAAAGCTCATGCTTCTAGGCAATTCTAAATTCTGACGCTTGTACAACATTTCCAGCAATGGAACCAACTGAATCTCCCGCCTTTATTATGCCGCTCTCCAACGTGATGGCCAGAGCAGGACAAAAGATAAAATTGGAATGTGAAGTCTCCGGCTTACCCCCACCAACGCTGACTTGGTCACACAACGGCAAAACTGTGAGGGAAACGCGCGAGATTAAAGTAAGTGCTATACTTTTATTTTCATTTTGACACAATTTTGCAATTTTTTTTGCATCTTCATCGCTGGGCAACTAACTAAACAGATTGTTTTGCTTTTCATTTTATGCGACATTGATGAATTAACAATCAAATTGAATTCCAAAGGATTAAATGCTTACTTTTCGTTTAGCTTAAAACATAATTTTTAACCAAACAAGAATTTGATTTGAGATTATTTTCTTTTCGAATAATAACCCGACTTCTATCTATGGATATGCTGAAATTCCCACCGCATGTAGCTGAGTGTTTTAGACGTATTTTTTAAATTTTCGGTAAAGATGTGGGCGCGGCAAATTTAATTTGGCAGTATACCAAAAATCAAATGTTTTAGTTTCTTCTTATTTTCGGGCACAATGTAACCCAAATGCGATAACCTTACGCTTCCTACAGGTACGTTTCAGAGAATCTTTAATTAGGAATATAAATTTTGCCGACAATTGAGTGCATTAGCCGGCAAAATAACGCGCTTATTTTTAAACCCAACCTCAAAATATAACACCCAACCTACATACATACATAGGATCGGTCCAATTGTGTCGAATGTGATAAATAAAATTCAAAGAAATATCTAGAAGTTTATAAACTAACGGTAAATATACATTAAATAATATCTTAACTAAAGACAAGTGTATACGTATAGTTCACCTGTTTTCGGTTAATTGTAGAAATTTAACAGCACATTATAATTCTATTTCGGATGAAAGTTTTATTTGAGGTTATTGTACCTAAGGAGCGCTAAACGTTAAACAGTGATGAGCTTATTTTTTCCTTCCTGCCTATATGATAAAATAACGTGACGCAAACTACATGTGTGTTACCAATATCGTCGATACATAAAAATAAGCAATCTACATCATAAAGTATTGATGTCACGTAGATTTCAGATGCCAAAATATTCAAAAGACAAACTTTCGTGTGTCAAAATGAATTTATGTAGATTATTTTAGTAATATAGGGTTGACATAGATATCAATTGCAAAGGATTCATAATGGGCAGCCAAATAAAAGAGCATTACTTAAAATTTTGTTAAACGTTAGATTCAAAATACATACTTCATATCATTTTAAAATGACAAAACGATAGCACCTATTACTTTATAATAATAGTAAGCGTAATTGGCAAAGTTTCTACAAGTAATGATACGGTTTCAAACTTTTAAAGATTCAGCAAGTACACTGTTGAAAATATTACGGTGTTGGCGTTAATTTTGCCCTAGTCAAATATTTTAGTGTTGATTTTTACAAACTTTGCCAGACGAGTTGACTACGTGTGTTTAATAGAACAGAAATGACTAGAATTTCGTGTCAATTCTTTGTTCAGATATGAGGATTTACTATTTTTCTAGACAAGCGTCAACCAATCAATTTTTTTTCCTCGGACAGAAATATAGAAACCCCACCTAATCTAATACGGAATTGCATTATACGTTACCACTGCATTGCACGTGTATCTGTTTCGAGTTGTTTCTGCCGTATTAAATATCCCAAACACACCACCCAATGTGACTGACCTGCAACGTGTAACCTTGTGGTTATTAACGTTAATTCCATGGGTATAAAAAATTTCAACATCTTAAAAGAAGTTTTGGATCATCTATTTTGGATAATTAGCATAAATTCACTTAATTTATATGGTTCTCAAAAATTCATTTTTAAAATTGGCACGTTTAGTTGAAACCAAAACTTTTGAATGGGTGGTTCTGCATATTTATAATTGAGAAAACTTCTTAAAGAGAGAATATTATAGCACTAATAAAAGAGTTGTTTAAATCATATGAAATTTCGCATTAAATTAGCTGCAAGGATAGTACACCTAGATACATTCTAAACTGTGGCTGTTAATAGTTGTCGATTTGTCCACTTATACCTGAAAAAATATCCAGAAACAGGTAAGCAATAACCATATTAAAAGGACGTCGTGTTTAGAAAATGGTGTTGAATCACCCAATAGACGGCGTTCATTTAGCTAAACAGCTAGTAAATTTGTCTAGTCTAGATCAATAAAATGTGACTTAGAAGTATTTATAACTCCACATGTCATTTGGACAAATAACCCCCAGCAATAGACAATACTTGACTATCTTTGTTCGTCAAATTTAAACTACTATAGTTCTCGACAAAATAACACGAAAAAAGTGTGGACCTGTCCTGACTATTAAATTAGTCAAAAAAGTGTTAAAATTTTCAACAGTGTAGGTCATCATTCCGAATTTATCCATGTACTGATTAAATGAAATTAGTTCTTGAAAATATTTCCTCGTTCCAAAGCAGTGCTATTTACCTTAAAAAAAAAACACGTAATTCCTATACTTGAAAGAAATGTTTTTGAATAACATTTTTAATTTAAACTACAGTAACTTTCGTTCCAAAGATATAGCATTAAAATTCATAATTGATTAAAACGAAAATTTATTTTCTAAGACTTAAAGAAACACTCCCATTGAAAAATTGAATTTACGTATATCTTGGATTTATTTATTAGGTTTAATAATTTATAGCAATGAATGTTTTTTTTTTGCAAAAGATAAATAAAGTCAAAACGATAAAGTAAATTTATTATTATTGGAACAATTATCTAAAAAGGAAAGATTTTGTAAAGATTATTAATACAAAATCGTAATAATTAACGAGCAAATTCCAGTTCTCCATATGCGTTCGATGAGGAATTCAGAATTCATGAAATAGTACATAGTATAACATAAAATTTTCTGACGAAGTTAAAAATTACATTCGAAACAGAAATAAAAGGCTTTAAATAAAGATTAAAAAAAAAATGAGGCGAGTGCGCAGTATCATAGTTAGTTTTTGTAATTTGGGAGTCAAATTGTAGACACAAACGTGTTTATTTGGTACTGTTTTTGACACTTACAAGTACGTTATCATATAGCAAATGATCATTTAAGAAGGTGATATCTATAAATAATATACTTAAACAGTTACAGTTCTACTCCCCCCAATTTTAATTAAAGTAAACATTAATGAACATTTACAATTGTCGCTTTCCACGTCAGGGTGATAAAAGGGTTGAGTCTTTATTACATGTAATTCTTTATATCAACAAAATGTCATTCCATTAAACTCGATATCGAATAAACAGAAAGCCTTTATTCTGCTTGTTTCTTTGCGAAAACAGTAAGCTGTGTCGGTTTCATTTCAATATCATCCATCAGCAAGGTCTTCTTCATAGGGAGAAGAGAGTTTTTTTCAAAAATCTGACAAGAAATTTTGTCTGGGATAAAACAGTCATAACGTTTCCCACAGTGAATCACTTAATTTTTCTTTCATTTGACAATGACGATCTCTCACAAGAAGTTTCTCCTGATCAAGAATATCGAGATCCTTATTGGTTTTTAGTCAATAACTGTTATCATTACCATCAGCATCATCACTGATCCCTGTCCCTTGATATAAAATGTTGCTACTTTCATTTTTCTGGAATATCCGAATATCAGCAGCATCTAATGGTCAGTTACAGTTTATGGCTAACTACCACTTTATTTTTCGTTGCGATCTTTAACATTCCTTATTCCCATTTTCAATTGTTTTCATAGAATCAGGGTAAAATTTAATTCTACACCAAACAATGTAAAAGATGCAGCAGGTTCTATTAAATTCGTTCACTACAACTTTCAAAATTCTTTGATAGATATCACTCACTTCTAGGCTGTATCATATCAATAAAACATTGTTGTTAGTATCTATCTTCATTCTCTTCAAGGTTAGAAAAATGCCAAAAAAATTCGATGGTTCTTTCTGGTCTGAAGTTGAAATTTCAGAAGTTAGACAGACCCATATCTGAGACATACTTAAGCTGGTTTGAAGTTATGCTTTACATTCGATTCTAGAAAAAAAATATCTTGATTTCAGCGTAATACATATAAGCCCATATTTCATATTATAGCCCATTGGGTAGTCCTTGATCCTAGTTCGCTCTATTCAGCAACTTCTCGCAATGTTCGTTCGGCGTTGCATCTGATCAAATTCAATAATTTCGGAACAAACATCCAAAAAATAGTGATAGGTAATAAAGAGTGAAAAGCGTGTTTATCGTTCACAAAGTATTTAATATCTCATGACTAGTTTCAACCTAAATGGCCAGATCAACGTCAAAATAGGTTATTTATTGATCGAAAGATGGTTATTTACGCCGAAACTAGTCATCAAATATTAAATCTTTGTGAACGATAAGAACGAGTTTTTCACTCTGCATTATCTATTACTAATTAACGTTCATTGGATAATAATATAATCTAAAAAATAGCTTTTCATAAGTAAATTGTGCATCCGCTTAGAATGATCAGGGCTAGTCTACGTCTTTGCGCGTCTTTTGTTTGTACCATTTTGAATACAAAATTCTTCGAAAGCAACACTCCTCAGCTTTACAATTGCTTGCAAAAAGGGAAGGCTCACAAAATAAGGATCGCCAGGCTTTTACGTAAACAAAAAATATTATACAATCCACGAGTATCAAATGTAAGAAACATGCATATGGTATAGAACTTGCAGATTTTGTTTGTATTTTTGTTCGGTTGGAAATGCACTGCAGTGCACTTAGAAGAATTTAGTTGCTACGCCAACGTGCCTTAAAGGAATTCCGGAAGTGCGGCATCCTGTTTTGAAAACTTATTTTGGAATTTAAAACATCACTATAACTTAATATCGGCATTTCCTGCGTGATAGTATTTATATACAAGGTGTTTGGTAACTAGATCGCCAAATCAAATTCGGTCTATAAAATAGGTTATTAAATACAAAAGAGTATATTCTTTTCCGATTGGAAGTCGTTTAGGAAATAATGTAAGAAAAAATGTAAAATTAAGGCAGCTATAGAAATTAGAATGGATTTACTGTTTGACGACTCGTCATCAACTAAGTAGTTGTAGTAACCTTTCATGACTTTCTGTTAGTGCTTTGTTAAGATGTGTTAAAAAGCAGTTCAGTAACGCAGAGTATGCTGATATTATTTATGTTTATGGGAATTGTGATGATAACACTAAAACTGCACATCGGGAATACAATAGAAGCTATTCAAATAGACGACAACCTTTTTCTAATTCATTTTGGAGACTTTATGAATTTGGAATTGGTGAACGTTGTAGTAAAGATACACATCATCAGCATACTGTTGCACAAATAATTTTCATTACTGATGCAGTACTTGATGAGGTAACAACAAGTATTAAAAGGATATCAATGCAGCTACAATTGCCGTACAACTTTATTTTGAAAAATATTACATCCATAACATCACCAGAGAGTTTTCTTAAACTTCTTTTTATTTAAAATTAAATTTAGGTTACGGATTCAATCCCCATAAACCCAACATTCATTTGCAGGTGTCCATCCAATAAGTTCTTTTTCTCTAAACCATAAATTGATTTTCTTGTTTGCCGAGTCTACTGAGTCTGAACCATTAACAATATTTCTTCCTACTTGAATACATAGATCGCCGCGATTTGTATCTGAGGCACTATCTGCTGGATTGGTTGCGCCCAACATCACTCTGCCTGTTTTCACAGAAATCATCCCTTCCCATACCATAGAGACGACAGGTCCGCTGCTCATATATTTTACTAAACCTGAGAAAAAAGGTTTGCCTGCCAAATCGGCGTAACGTTTTTGGAAAAGTTCTTCTTCTGGCCAAGTAAATTTTAATGCAACCAGTTTAAAACCTTTCTGTTTAAAGCATTTAATGATTTCACCTACTAATCCTCTTTGGACACCATCTGGTTTAACCATGATGATTTCGCATTGGTTAGCCATAATTTCTTGAATAATGGAATGTCAGAAACATGCAAATCATACAACAATGCCGATGCAAAATAATTTGCAGTTAGGCAACGAAGTATAACGGTTAGCATTTTATCATTGGCTACTTGAACAGAATCGATAGAATTCTTTGTTAGTGAAACGGTATGGACAGATGAATCTTTTTTTTTTCGAGGAATCGAATTGGCAATGTTCACAACACGCACACGTAGGCTTTACAAAATCCACACGCAGTTAGAAATAAAGCTTTTCATCAAAGAGTTAAATTAACATTTGATGTGGTATCTCTAATGGACAATTTATCTCTATTCAAATTTTACCTAATTATTTAAATGCTGTCGCATACCCAGCATTTTTCAAAAATGACTTTGCAAATCTGGTAGGCGACATGAACAGTGCTATCAACTTGAAGACACACCACTACAAGCTGGACGAAAGGTGGCTGTACACCAATTCAATGGAATTTGGATTGGAAAACATGGTCCCACTCACTAACTTGCAATATTCCTAGTTTTAAATTCTTTAGACTTTTATTGAGTCAAACCTAAAACATTTCATGTGGTGACCTTTCGTTCATAATTGGGTAATCTGACAGTTGATAATGGAATAAAAAAAAAATTATGAACTGTTAATTTTTTTATTTACTGCATATAAAAGTAAAAGAATTCTTATTTTAACTATTGCGTTCGTTAATATTTAATATTCAAGCACCCGAGGAAGACATTTTTGCCGAAACCGGTTGTGCAAGATGTTCAAGTTTTAAATGCAGTTAATAAAAAATTATAATATAATTATAATGAATTTATTGTCATTCGCGTTGAGAAAATAATATATGTGTGTTTTTGTAACTGAATATTTCCTAAATGACGCCCGATTGAAAAAAAAATGTATTCTTTGTTTTATATCTAGAAACCGATTTTATATACAAAAATTTAATTTTGGCAATTCAGTTAAAAAGCTGGGTTTAACTGAATGCGGAAATAAACTATCTACATACTTCTAATCTTCAGATTTTAAAATTGCTCCTACATTTACATATTTTGTTTTTAATTTTAAATTGTGGTTTCTACAATTTTATTTTATTGATGGATCTTCATAGAAATGTATGCCATGTAGGTGGGCGTATCTATTTTCAATTGCCTATAAATAAATTTATTCTTACCAATTGAATTATCTCATGAAATTCTATCAACATTTTTAGTTCATCTTAATTCCTATCAATGTATTTCAACGGAGGCTTTTTAGGTGATTTATTTTTGTAACTCTAAACAATAGAGTCTAACTAAAGGCGTTACAATTAACATGTGTGAAATTCTATGCGCTTAAGCGCAAATAATAGCAAATAGACGCATCCGTTCGCGTTTACGGTCTAGCAATGCAGAAGTCTAAAAATACTTTGAATTTCAGTTGCTTCGAGACGACAAAAAGGCGACTCTCCTAGTCAACGAGGCTTTCCCCAAACATGCCGGCGCGTACGTAGTGACGGCCTCGAATATTGCCGGTGAATCTACCAGCGGCTGCACCGTTTCCGTTAAGGGACGACTACCAATCGAAACATCCGATTCGGAATTGGCTAGTGACATGGAACCGATCAAACCGTCCATACAATTACACTTACAGAATCTTACCGTTGTAGAAGGCAAGGAAGCGCGATTGGACTGTGTGATAGTAGGTCAACCGGAACCGGAAGTCATCTGGTACCACGACGATCTACCTGTCAAAGAATCCCCAGAATTCCAGTTGAAATTCCAAGGCGATCATTGCACCCTCATCATACCTAGTGCCGTAGCGGAGGACGCAGGAGAATACAAAGTGATCGCGAGAAATTCCGCGGGCGAAGCTTCCAGCAAGTGCATTTTATCGATCAGCCCAGCTGTGGAAATGGAGGAAGACACGAAGCCGGAGGAGAGAAACCGGCTGGCGTTCCGCCAAAGTTCAGCAAATTACTTTCGGACATCTTAATTTCGGAAGGCGACAAAGTTATTTTGGAAGCGACCGTCTCTGGAGAACCCACGCCGGAAATTAAATGGCTCCTTAATAATCAAACGATAGAGGCTAGCGATCACGTCAAATTGACGCACGACGGTGACGGCAACCTAAAACTAGAGATTGAAAAGGTACTTCCGGAAGATCGAGGCGTGTACACGGTAAAAGCATCCAATCCTAGCGGCGAAGCGAAGTGTTTCGCGCAATTAATCGTAAAATCTTCCAAACCGACCGATGTAAAAGTTCACGAAGAAGCGAAATCGGCACCTGTCTTCAAAGAAACCTTCACGGATCGTGCAGTATTCCAAAACACCTCAACGAAATTCGAATGTATCGCAGTAGGAAAACCAGCTCCAAAGGTGCGTTGGTACTTCAACGACGAACCGGTATCAGGGAAGAACTTCCTAGTTTCAACTTCTGGTGATAGACAAGTATTAACCATCCCGGATGCCAGTCAAGAAAATGAAGGCAAAATAACTTGCGTGGCGGAAAATGATGTGGGAAAATCTACGCTTAGCGCTCATTTGACAGTCAAATCAGTTAGCGATGTTACTCTGCAGGACGGCCAAGTGGAACTGGCGCCATACGCGAGAGACATACAGCAACACACAGAATCTAGTTACACGCTCAAGAAGGAAGTCATAGTACAGTCTTCAACGTCCCAATCCAGCAAGGTTGTCTCGTCCACAGGCGCCGCAGAACCTCAGGTTGAAGAGCATAGAATTAGTTCGCACAAAGAGCAAGCATTCAGACAAGTAGACGAGAAACCACCCGAAATACAAGAGGCGCAAAAATTCGAAGAGTACCACCAAGTTGGAAAACAACCCGTCACGTATGAGAAATCGTCAACTTTTGTATCTACAGGAGGTGTCCAGGAAACTAAAACTCAGCAAACGCAGCAAGTTCAGCAGACTATTGTTCATAAACCAATAATTAAAGCAAGACCTCCAAAGTTTATAACACCAGTCATAGGAAAAATTGTCGATCAAGGTAGCAATGTAATCTTGGAAGGTATTCTAGACGGTTTTCCCGTACCCGAGGTAACATGGACTAAAAGTGGGGTTCCAATCGCTTCTGGTGACGGTATTAGAGTTACTTTCGACCTCAACCGCGCACGAGTTGAAATTGATGATGTGCATGCGAATGACGCTGGTCAGTATACTTGCACAGCTGTGAATGAAGCGGGTAAAGCAGTTTGTACATCGGATTTAGTCGTCAAAAGTATGTCACAGAAATGCAATTACCTTTGACGGAATTTCTAACTTCTGTCTGATTTTCAGAAACTATTTTTCCACCGGTATTCGGTCATCGTTTACAAGCTCAGGTTATCAAGAAAGGTGATAGGATTATAATGAATGTGGAAGTTACTGGTACTCCAGAACCTACGGTTACATGGCATAAGGATGGAATTCCTGTGGAACAAGCACTGAAAAGCGGATATAAAATTACAAGTCAAGGGAATGGTCACACCCTTGTTATAGAAAAAGGTAAACGTTTCGTTTTATATGTATTAATACTAGAAAAAAATAAATATGATAAATTATATTTTCAGCCGACCTAAGTCACACAGGAAAATACATGGTTCGTGCTGTTAATTCAGGAGGTGAAGCACAAAGTATAGCTGATATGGCGGTATTTGAACCAACACCGGATACAATGGTAGAGGTAGTGAAAACTGTGGTTTTCGAAGATGTTCGCAAACATGAAACTCTGGTAAGTGTCTTAGAAAGTTGATTTTCTAGTTAATCCCTTTTCCTTCACATATAAAAGTACAATTTTCTTAACTTTTTGAACAGACGTCAGCAAGTGATAAAAGCACAAAAACGGTTTCAACTACAGAGCAAGCAGCTACCGAATCTGTACAAAAACCTGCCGAACTTCCAAAACCCACTCCTCCTACCAAAATCGAACAACCACCACCCAAACCTTTCGAACTACCAAAACAAATAGAAACTAAAAGAGAAGTTGAAATTATTACATCGGAGAAACCGCTCTCTACTGAGTCGACAGTAAAATCATCAGAATCCCAGTTTTCATCTTCGAAAACGGAATTTTCTTCGTTCGTTCAACAAAGTGTTAAGCAAGAATCGAAAACACTAAAATTTGAGAGCAGTACTCTCCCGCCGCTCGTAGAATCAATTGCCCCCACTAAACCAATACCTATCGAGGAATCAATGGAAGAACCGTTTACATTAAAAAAAGAAACTGAATATGAAATCGTATGTGAAGCTGCCCCTACAAAAGTTGAAGAAAAGACCGAGGAAGAAGAGGGAATAGAAACTTCGTCAATCACAAAGCAACAGTCTTTAGACTTTTTTGTTAAAAAGATGAAAGAAGGCGAAGAACCTTCAAAACCGAAGGAGTTGCCAAAGGTAGCTCCGATCAAACAAGAACTGTACACTAAATTCGAGGATTTCTCAAAAACGGAGAAGGTAGAAATCCAAAAGCCCGAACTCCAGGAGGTTACCAAAATAGAAATAAAAGAAGTCGAATATCCAAAACCTGAACTTCCGAAAACTGAACTTCCAAAACCTGAACTACCCAAACCGGAAGTTCCAAAACCTGTACCTCCGAGAGACGAAATTCAACAATTTGAAGTTCCTAAACCTGAATTACTAAAAGTTGAACCACCAAAATTTGAGACTCCACAACCAGTCATTGAAACACCTCTAAGCCATTTCGAACAAACCGTGACAACAGAAACGCGACAAAGTACAACACCAACTAAATTCGAACCATTACCGCGCTACACAATGAAGACTGCTACATATAAACAGTACAGTACACTTTCAAGTAGCAGTCAACAAAAGTATGAAGAAATTAATTTAGTTCCAGAACCGCCCCGCAGAAATTTGTTACGGACCCTCCCCTACAAAAACGGAAGAGGTATTTGAAAAGTCAAAGCGTTTACAAGAATCTTATAAAGAAATAGCAAGCGCGGAAGTCCCGACTGTTGTACCTAAACCGCTGCCTACAACTGCAGCACCTCAGCAAGCATTTTTAGAGCAGTCAAGCATCAAAAGCGAATTTTATAAATCAGAGTCAGGTGGACCAATATATCGACCAAGTGCTGATATTCCAGTCAGACCAGTGTCACCAAGGCCTTCAGCTGAAGCTCTGGAAATGGAGAAATTATGGGCAAGCCAAAAGGTAATAGAATCAGACAAAACAGTGCCGACTGTTTCCTCGAGTTACATCGTTGAAAAGCATTCTACCACAACTGGCTCTCTGGGACCTGCAGTGGACGCTATAGCTATGGAGAAAATGTGGGCTCACAAACACTCTGAATCTAACATACAAAAATCTTGGCCACCGCCACCAGCGGAACCAGCTAAAGTCACTCCAACGTGGTCAACACAAAGTACCCTTGAAAGAAGATACACTCCTACTGTTGAAGCCGTAACGCAGGAGTCGAAGACCACAGTACAGGAATCTTTCAAGACCGCCTATGAAAGCAAATGGATACCTGCTTCTTCAGAAAAATTCATACAAGATACCAAAACAGAACCACTCCATGTGCCTCATTATATCGCTGAAGTTACACATGAACATAAAGTTAATGAACAACAGCTCCTACAACGTACTGATTTTGCAGAACATAAAGAAACTAGGGAAAGCGAGCTTATAGAGGAAAAAAAGTGCTAAGGCATCTGAGATTATTAAATCTTGGCCACCTAAACCAATTGAACCGATAGTTCCATTCAAACCAACACCTTCAATTGAGAGTCTGGCAATCAGACCTGTGTCTGTTCAAGATATAACTGATGAAGTATATCTAGAACCAGGACCACCGCCAGAGATTGGTTTCGCTAGACCTCCTCCTGTGGAAAGACGAACTTCTTATGTGGAAACCATTGAGCAAGAAATAGAGAAAAATTTGGAGAAGGTCCCTACAAAAGTTCTTCCGGGTGCTATAAGAACTGTACCACCACCACCTTTGCCTCCGAAGAGAGAACTTCCTCAAGCACCACCTCTACCGGCTAAACCAAGGGTTGAACCGCCGAAGAAAGTTGTACATGTTGAAACGAAACCATTTGAAAGATTTCCTGACTTAGAACCATTTCCATTTAAAGCTGGTCCTGAAACACCTAAGCCGATCAGGTGTGGACCTCCGCCAACACCATCGAAATTCATTAAAGGGAAATTTACAGATAGCGACTACGAAAGCGACTTTGAATCTGTAAGGATACCCGCAAAATGGCGTCCGTATGTCAGCGACACAGAGGAGCCTACATACAGACGTGTGCAACCACCAAAGATGAAAGTGGTGCATAGATCCCGATCTACAGAGAAGAACCATTACCACCATCGAAATTTGAACAACCACCACAATTTGAAGGTCCACCAAGACCCGTAATTGATTTCGAAACTAGCCGTCAGATACGGAAGGAAGCACAACAAACCAAGAAGCAAACCAAGCATTACACGAAGCATGAGGCGAGGAAGGAAGTTAAAAAAGAGATATCTCCGCCAGACTTGAAACCTGGATCACCACCAGTGTTTGTGCAAGCAGAACCTAAGCCGAAACCACCATCGCCCAAAATGAAGCAGAAAATAGTTGTTGACGGTTACATGGCGGATACTGATGAGCCATTTACTCTACGTCACAAAAAAACTGTAAAGAGCGAACATAGGCACGAAGAAAGAACGGAACACAAACAATATTATCAATCTTCTCAAAGCAGCACTGAGAGTTCGTTCCATAAAACCACTATTCCCGCTAAAACATCCCCTCCCAAATCCTCACAGCACAAAAAATACGTACAGTCTTCGATTTCTACCAAGAAGGTTCGTTCGATGTATAATTTGGAGTTTTTTGTGTGTAAATTACTAACTATGCATATTGTGTTTGTTTTGTTTTTTTTTTTTTTCGTTAAATTTTTATATATTGTAGAATAGTGTTTGTGCAAGACCGTACTATTAAAAAAGAAGATATATTTATTAGTTACCCTAGGAATTTTCTCATATACAGTTCTGTTTCGGTACTTATGAAATTTCTCAGAAAACGAATAATTTGCTTAAATTATTTATTACTGAAGGAATTAATTTTACAATGTACGGAAACTTAACTGTAATTTTGCCAAAATAATGTACTAATTAAAACAATATGAACAAAGAAAATATACAGAGTTATAAAATAAGCACGATTAGGTTTTCCTAATATTACACGGACGAGTAACGAAGTAGTACACCACATTTCAATATTTTATTTTCTTTTAATAATTTATAATATGTAGAATTAAGTCCTTTTTTTCAAGAATATTAGTATTATGCATTTACAACTAAAATACATGAAACTACTGCATTACTTTTTCAAGATGATATTATTTCTTCGAGACACCATAAATTCTTGGACTTACAATTAGATTTGGCTCTCGAACGTTGTTTATAAGAGTACAAACCATGGAACTAGTAATAAATCTCTTCTTGATTCATCCACTGCAAATTTTAATTGTAAGTTTCTGTCTGCAAAATGTGCCAATCAAAAAGCTAAATACGGTAAACTCTGTTGCACCTAACGTGTTTCTTCTTCTATGATTCTTCCTATATCCAATATTCTTTATAATATATGGGTGGTCCGCATAAAAATGAAGTATATGTTTATCAAAAAAGAGAAAAGAGTCAAAGTCAAGGGAGGTTAATCTAGATGAAGGGGGCAGTTTTACAATTTACAAACATTTGTAGTAATTTGCTCTATGCCTGAAATGTTAACTTTTCATAGGAGTATCCAAACTAAACATATGACAAACAAATTTCAACAAAAAAAAACCCAAATAGGCTCGTTCGACGGTATGTGTCCAGTTTTTATTTATCAAGTTAGCAAATGCTCATCAAAGGAATAGTTTACTTAGTTCGCACTAGTGGAGACTTATGGTCAATAGAGTTTATATTCCTATATATCAAAAACCGCGAGTAAACTCTCAAATATTACCCTCCATTACTCGCACTAATAATTCAAAGTACCAGGAGATATTTATGTCATAGTGGCATCTCCGAAGAAAAAAATCGGTCATCTATTTTACATTTTTTTCATAAGTTTTCCTCCCAAAGAAGTCATGGCCGACTACGATTTATTTAAAGGAAGTATTTTTAATTTTTATCCAATTAATATTATTGTATTGAATTTCTCACATGCGGAATATTGATACCAACATTTTTCATTTTCAATAGAATGCAAAATAATAACCGATCTAATTTATGAATTTGTGGTGTTATGTATGAACAGTTTTTGTTAAGGTAATAAAACTCAAACTTTTTAAGATATTTGCAATTTTCTTGAATTATTAACGTTTGCATTCTTCGGAACAAAATAAATTATTTTTTTAAACTAGAGACCGGATTATATGCAAAGAAAGACTGGAATATATGCATCGATTTTTGAGAAAATATGCATAAACCTGGGTCATATATGCAAAAAAATTGGCGACAAATATGCATAAAAATTTTAAACATAAAATAAAATAAGAGCAGAAATTTAAACATTAACTTTATTGCACACAACTAGATGCTCGCATACTAGGGTAAAGGAAGGTGGTACTGAGGAAGGTGGGGGTCTTGAAACCGGTCCCCATTCAGTTGAGAATCATCTTTTATAATGTGCAAATACGTTTTCAGTAGTTTCTTTTGTTTTTACTTTTAAAACACCCTGTATAGTCGAAAATATGTTTATGGTTATGCAGCATTGAAACTGTACACAACTTTGTAGAAAAGGTTTGTTCCTAAAAACAAAAATAGAGCAATAATGAAAAACTCAGTTCGTCCTAAAACCCCGTATATTTGAAAATATTTTTAACTTATGCACTATTGATTTCTATAACACTTTGTATAAAAGATTTTTAACTAAGCAAAAAATAGAGCTATAATGAAAAAAATCCATTTTTTTAACACCCCGTATATTTGAAAATATTTTTAACTTATGCACTATTGAATTCTAATAACACTTTTTATAAAAGATTTTTTCCCTAAAATCAAAAATAGAGCTATAATGAAAAAAATCCAGTTTTTTTTGAACACCCCGTATATTTGAAAATATTTTCAACTTATGCACTATTGAATCCTAAAACACTTTTGTAGAAAGAGTTTTTTCCTAAAAGCAAAAATAGAAGCTATATTGAAAGAAATCCAATTTTTGAACAACCCGTATATTTGAAAATATTTTTAACTTATGCAACTATTGAATTCTATAAACACTTTTCTAGAAAAGATTTTTTCCTAAAAGCAAAAAAAGAACTATAATGAAAGAAATCCATTTTTTTTGAACAACCCGTATATTGAAAATATTTTTAACTTATGCACTATTGAATTCTATAACACTTTGTATAAAAGATTTTTTCCTAAAATCAAAAATAGAGCTATAATGAAAAAACCAGTCTCCCTGAACACCCAGTATATTTGAAAATATTTTCAACTTATGCACTATTGAATTCTATAACACTTTTATATAAAAGATTTTTTCCTAAAAGCAAAAATAGAGCTATAATGAAAAAAAATCCAATTTTTCAACACCCGGTATATTGAAAATATTTTTGGGTTATGCAGGCATCCAATTCTATAACACTCTTGTAGAAAAGATTTCTTTCCTAAAAGCAAAAATAGAGCTATAATAAATAAAAAAACAATTTTTTTGAACACCCCTATATTTGAAAATATTTTTAGCTTATGCACTATTGAATTCTATAACACTTTTGTATAAAATAATTTTTCCTAAAAGCAAAAATAGAGCAATAATGAAAAAATCCATTTGTTTGAACACCCGGATATTTGAAAATATTTTCGGTTATGCAGTATCAATTCTATGACACTCTTGTAGAAAAGATTTCTTCCTAAACGCAAAAATAGAGCTATAACGAAAAACCCAGTCTTCCTGAACACCCGGTATTTTTAAAAATAATTTTAGGTCATGCAGTATTCAATCTAGTACAACTTTTGTAGAAAAAATTTGTTCCTAAAAGCAAAAATAGAGCTATAACGAAAAAACCCAGTTCTTTTTGAACACCCCGTATATTTGAAAATATTTTAAGCTTATGCAGCTATTGAATTCTATACCACTTTTGTATAAAAAGATTTTTTCCTAAAAGCCAAAAATAGAGCTATAATGAAAAAACATCATTTTTTGAACATCCGGTATATTTGAAAATATTTTCGGGTTATGCAGCATCCAATTCTATGACACTCTTGTAGAAAAGATTCTTCCTAAACGCAAAAATAGAGCTATAACGAAAAAAACCCAGTCTTCCTGAACACCCGGTATTTTTAAAAATAATTTTAGGTATGCAGTATTCAATTCTGTACAACTTTTGTAGAAGATTGCTTCCTAAAACGCAAAAAGAGACATATATGAAAAAAAACCCAGTCTTCGTGAACACTCGGTATTATTAAAAATAATTTAGGTTATGCAGTATTCAATTCTGTACAACTTTTGTAGAAAAGATTTGTCCTAAAAGCAAAAATAGAGCTATAATGAAAAAACCCAGTCTTCCTGAACACCCGGTATTTTTAAAAATAATTTTAGGTTATGCAGTATTCAATTCTGTACAACTTTTGTAGAAAGGATTTGTTCCCAAAAGCAAAAATAGAGCTATAATGAAAAAAAACCCAGTCTTCCTGAACACCCAGTATTATTAAAAATAATTTTAGGTATTGCAGTATTCAATTCTGTACAACTTGTAAAAAAGATTTTTCCTAAAGCAAAAATAGCTAGTAATGAAAAAATCCCGTCTTCCTGAACACCCGGTATATTTAGAAGTAATTTTAGGTTATGCCAGATTCAATTCTGTACAACTTTGTAGAAAGGATTTTTCCTAAAAGCAAAAATAGAGCTATAATGAAAAACCCAGTCTTCCTGAACACCCGTATTAAGTAAAATAAATTTTAGGTTTGCAGTATTCGATTCTGTATACTTTTGGTAGAAAAGATTTTTTCCTAAAAGCAAAAATAAGCTATAATGAGAAAAAACCTAGTCTTCCTGAACACCCGGTAACATTAGAAATAATTTAGGTTATGCAGTAATTCTATTCTGTACAACTTTGTAGAAAAGATTTGTTCGTAAAACAAAAATGGAGCTATAATAGAAAAATCCATTTTTCCTGAACACCCAGTATATTAAAAATATTTTTAGGTTATCAGTCATTCAATCTGTACAACTTTTGTAGAAAATATTTCTTCTAAACGCAAAATAGAGCTATAACGAAAAACCAGTCTTCCTGAACACCCGGGATAATTGGAAAATATTTTTAGGTTATGCAGCATTCAATTCTATAACACTCTTGTAGAAAAGATTTCATCCTAAACGCAAAAATAGAGCTATAACGAAAAAAAACCCAGTCTCCTGAACATCCGGTATTTTGAAATATTTTTAGGTTATGCAGCATTCAATTCTATAACACCTTAGAGAAAAGATTTTTCCTAAAAGCAAAAATAGAGCTGAATCATAGCAAGTGTTCAGGAACAGCTGTACTCATATATATTTTAGGTTTAGCGGCATTAAATTCTAGTAAAATTTTGTAGATAAGACTGCTTTTCTAGAAGCAAAAATAGAGCTGAAATCAATATCTATTCCCCTTCCCTATTCTCTTTTCGTTTTGTGTTTTCTTGTCCTATTTCCTATTCCCTTTTATAATATCCCTAAGTTACAGCTTTTAAAAAAATAGTTGACGATTTGCCCTATATTTCAATTTTCTTCCATTTAATCCGTCCATTTATTTTTCAAACAATATTATCAGCATCAAATGCCGATCACCAAGCACCCACAAATGTTGTTGCAAAATATCATTTTTTAATAATATATCCTCCATTTTAGACGCGCATCTAGTTTTTATGCTATAAGCCCAAATAGTGGCTCAAAAAAATCGCAATCTCAAAACTTTAAAAAAAAAATTGCGCTCTCTATACTTCTTAGTACTACCAAGCTGCAAAAATTAAATTTCCCGCTATTATTGTGATAATATTTTATAGTGTCTTCAACATACTCCACTTTTACGCAATGATTGATTTCTATTTTGTTTTAAAATACACACTATTAATAAAAGCGATAGATATACTCACGCGTAGAGTAAATAAATCGAAAACACTGTAGATTCATGCATTAAAAATATTACGGAATATAAATGCTACATAGTATACGCGGTTTAAAAATCATAAGACATAAGAAGTACATACAGTACTCGACATTTTCCGACGACAAATTCGAACTCGGCGAACATGTCGCATCTCACTGTGTATCCGGCTAATATCATCTATATCATTTGTCACATAGGCGTTCATAGAAACATGCCGCAAACGAAGTAATAAAAAATGATTTTAAAAACATCTTTAAGTAAACATAATTAAGTTACGTGTGCTTTTCGAAAAAATAAATTCGATTATGAACAGTTTACCGCATACGATTTCTTAGAAGCGAACAAATATTTCACCGCTTTTCATCGGCTGAACACGCATATACCCGTCAATGTGTGAACGCGCCTATAATGTGGACGTTTAAAAGGTATAATGTCAACCACGACCGTAATCCTGGTTGACACTTCTTCCTTATTTTCCGTCGTGCTAATCAATATTCACAACGTGTTGTTTACAATTAGTAAATTGCTCTAAATGATGGAAAGCGTCGTTAGATATGAAAAGACGACCTCAGTAAGTTTGTTAGTGAAGATATTATGGATTATTGGTAATTAAAATACGTTCCTTTTAGAAATGTGAAGAATGGTTCCCCGCAGATGTCTTTAGTGTCGTGCAGTATTGAATTATAAAAATAAATTGAAGAGTGTTTTAGTCAAGACAGTAGTATCGAGAAATATGTATAAGGTGGAATAAAATACAGTTAGTTCGTTGGATGGTGTACAGATTTTAATAAAAAACACACTTATTAAAATTAGTGTATCCTATTGATAATTACAAAAGAATTATATTTGATAGCTGCTTAAACTCTTTTATAAAATATAATCAATGAAACGGTGTGCCAGTCAAATCGATAATAATAAATGAAAGCTAATCGCTCTGTGCTTAAATTGGTCTTGTTCCTCGGATGTTAATCGAGCACTCATTTAAATGGCATCGTAGGCATAATCACCATAAAAAAACTAAATGTTTACCTTTATTCTAATGAAGGTTACAAACGTAACTGGACATTCTTCTAAAAATAACACAGGTTACACAATTTCTTCGGAGGGAGTCATAAGGGCTCTTTAAATAAATATATGCGAATGTATTTAATATACTGCAACCACAAATTTCCTAAATATATGTGGAATAAATACAGTTATGTCGTTTGATGGTGTACAGATTTTAATAAAAAACACTTATTAAAATTAGTAATTCTTATTGATATTAAGAAGAATTATATCTTGATAGCCTGCTTAAACTCTTTTAAATATAATCAATGAAACAGTGTGCCAGTCAAATCGATAATAATAATCGAAAGCTAATCGCTCTGTGCTTAAATTGTCTTGTTCCTCGGATGTTATCGAGCACCCATTTAAATGGCATCGTAGGCATAATCACCATAAAAAACTAATGTTTACCTTTAATTCTAATGAAGGTTACAACGTAACTGGACATTCTTCTAAAAATACACAGGGTACCACAAAATTCTTCGGAGGGGATCATAAGGGCTCTTTAATAAATATATGCAGTATTTAATATACTGCAACCAAAATTTCTAAATAATATGTGCGAATATTGGAAGCTGTAAATTGTTTATTGGTGTTTTAAAGTGCTAGAACAGAAATGAATAATCAACGATCAAAATGGAATAGCACATTAAATCTTTCAACGCTTAAGGTGATAGCTATGTAATAAAAAGGTTATATTGCATATCCACCCACCTGTTTGCTCTCTTACATTTAAAGTTCAATAATATTGTCCTTGTAGATGAAATTTAAAAATTAACTTGTATATTCCATAATTAAATAAATTAATGATATATTCGATACTTGTACGAGAAACTTTGAAATACAATCCAAATCTAATACTTCTAAGAAATTATGTATCGAAATCACACAAATAATATTCACGTAACAGGTGATATGCATAACTGTGTGCCTCATACATTACGAATATGAATGAAAAACACAATCGCTTAAAACTGTTTGTATATTATATATAAGAATAATGGTAAGAAATAGAGAACAGACACAAATCTATTATATCGTAATCATTTTTCTCCTATAATATGTTGAATGGGTAAAAAAAGGATTTGAAATAACTTGCATCGGAAAGGATTGTTCTCTGCTCGCTGCATCTTTCGACATCTCAAATAAATTTCTAGGGGATATAATATACTATATGGTGTCACTCTTATAATATTCTTCTCCTCATGGTTGTAGACAGGTTGAAAATATGAAATTTACCTCATTAAAAGATGCATATTAATATTAATGTATTTTGACAGGCCAGTCGAACATGACTCCATAAATCGAATCGCTCTGTAGAAATGGGCACTTTTTAGCATCAAAGCGGTAATATCTGTCACGTAAATACCCATATCGACCATAATTTGCGGTAATGTATACTTTCGGCTAAAATTAGCGCGATAAGTTGACGCTTTTCGTGGTTCGATAGTTTGACATCTTCCTTGGATCCTGGCTCAATAATTTCGCTAAAAACTGTATAATTTTATCAGAACACTACCTGGGCGTGTATAAGAACCTTTTCAAACCTTCCAATAACGTTAAATTATCTTAAATCGCTATTATTGTTGCACCCAAAAGCAGATTAGGTTTATGAAATTAACTACCATCACAAATGACTATTATTCCACATTTTCCATATGCTAAGGAATCATTCAGGCTTCCCAAAATCTCTGGTCACGTTTCGACTCATTATTGTCCCTTGTACCCCCATTTACGCTCGAAATCGTCTCCCAAAGTTCGCGTCATTTTAACCGTGTGACAGATGCCGTAAAATCTACGAAACCGGCCATAATTCCAACCTCATCGCCGGCAAAACACGCCTCTATGAAATCGGGTCTTTTGAGAAAAATAACGCATCTCGACCCCATTTTAGGGTTCGAAACCGCAAGAGAGAAGCATGAGACATCTTTTCGACATTAACCGCAACTCTCAAATATCATCTCATCCTCGCAGCGAACATACGAAATGCCCAACTTTGACAATGCCAAATCGATCGAAATTTGCGAAGTGACATTTCTCGTCTTTCACGCGACGTTCGCTTTCCCACTTCACCCATTACATTTTAAACATTTCCGCGAATTTTCTCCCTTGACCTATTTAACAATTAATCGATAACGCCAATTCCGTGCATCCCGTTACCCGTTCGTCCGTCTATTATTTTCCCTTTAATCGTACGCCCGTCTAAGCCTTAGTTAAAGGAACTTTTTCACGCCAAATTTAACACGCACGAATAGGCGACGCCTATGAATAGCGCCCCCTGACGCGGCAAACGCAAGAGAGCCTTTTATTTAATATTAACTAGATGCTGGCGCACTAGGAGTAAGGAAGGTGGTACTTGAGGAAGGTGGTTTCTTGAAACCGGTCCCCATTCATTTGAGAATCATCTTTATATGTGCAATACGTTTTAAGTAGTTTTCTTTGTTTTTTACTTTTAGAACACCCTGTATAGTGGAAAATATTTTAGGTTATGCAGATTAAACCTGTAAACTTTGTAGAAAAGTTTGTTCCTAAAAACAAAATTAGAGCAATTAATAAAAAACTCAGTCGTCCTAAACACCCCGTATATTTGAAAATATTTTAACTTATGCACTATTTATTTCTATAACTCTTTTGTATAAAAGATTTTTCCTAAAAGCAAAAATAGAGCTATAATGAAAAAATCCCTTTTTTAACACCCGTATATTGAAAATATTTTTAAACTTATGCACTATTGAATTCTATAACACTTTTGTATAAAAAGATTTTTTCCTAAAATCAAAAATAGAGCTAATGAAAAAATCAGTTTTTTTGAACACCCGGTATATTTGAAATATTTTCAACTTATGCACTATGAATTCTATAACACTTTGTAGAAAAATTTTTTCCTAAAAGCAAAAATAGAGCTATATTAAAGAAATCCAATTTTTGAACCAACCCGTATATTTGAAAATATTTTTAACTTATGAGTATTGAATCTATTAACACTTTTCTAGAAAGATTTTTTCCTAAAAGCAAAAATAGAACATAATGAAAGAATCCAATTTTTTTGAACAACCGTATATTTGAAATATTTTTAACTTATGCAGCTATTGAATTCTAAACACTTTGTATAAAAGATTTTTTCCTAAATCAAAAATAAGCTATAATGAAAAAACCCAGTCTTCCTGACACCCAGTATATTTGAAAATATTTTTCAACTTATGCACTATTAATTCTATACACACTTTTATATAAAAGATTTTTTCCTAAAACAAAAATAGAGCATAATGAAAAAAATCCTTTTTTCAACACCCGGTATATTTGGAAAATATTTTTGGTATGCAGCATCCAATTCTATAACACTCTTGTAGAAAAGATTTTCTTCCTAAAGCAAAAATAGAGCTTAATGAAAAAAACAATTTTTTGAACACCCCGTATTTTTGAAAATATTTTAGCTTATTGCGACTATTTGAATTCTTATAACACTTTTGTATAAAAGATTTTTCCTAAAAGCAAAAATTTAGCTATAATGAAAAAAAATCCATTTTTTTGAACACCCGGTATATTTGAAAATATTTTGGTTATGCAGCATCCAATTCTATGACACTGTTGTAGAAAAGATTCTTTCCTAAACGCAAAAATAGAGCTATTAACGAAAAAAGCCCAGTCTCCTGAACACCGGTATTTTTAAAATAATTTGAGGTTATGCAGTATTCAATTCTGTACAACTTTGTAAGAAAAATTTGTTCCTAAAAGCAAAAATAGAGCTTTAATGAAAAAAAAACCCAGTTTTTTAACACCCCGTATATTTGAAATATTTTTAGCTTATGCATTATTGAATTCTATAACACTTTTGTATAAAAGATTTTTCCTAAAGCAAAATAGAGCTTTATATGAAAATCCATTCATTTTTGAACACCCGGTATATTTGAAAATATTTTTGGTTATGCAGCATCCAATTCTATGACACTCTGTAGAAAAGATTTCTTCCTAAACGCAAAAATAGAGGTATTACGAAAAAGCCCATCTTCCTGAACACCCGTATTTTAAAATAATTTAGTTATGCCAGTATTCAATTCTGTACAACTTTTGTTGAAAGGATTTTTCCTCAAAAGCAAAAATAGAGCTATATGAAAAAACCCAGTCTTCCTGAACACCCGGTATTATTAAAAATTTTTAGGTTATGCAGTATTCAATTCTGTACAAATTTTGTAGAAAAGATTTTTCCTAAAAGCAAAAATAAAGCTTATAATGAAAAAATCCAGTCTTCCTGAACACCCGTATATTTATTAAGTAATTAGGTTATGCAGTTATTCAATTCTGTAACAACTTTTTAGAAAGGACTTTTTCCTAAAAGCAAATAGAGCTATAATGAAAAAAACCCAGTCTTCCTGAACACCGGTAGTTGTAAAAATGAATTTTAGATTATTGCAGTATTCATTCGTATAAACTTTGTAGAAAGATTTTTTCCTAAAAGCAAAAATAAAGCTATAATGAAAAACCTAGTCTTCTGAACACCCGGTACATTTAGAAATAATTTTAGGTTATGCAGTATTCTATTCTGTACAACTTTTGTAGAAAAGATTTGTTCGTAAAAGCAAAAATGGAGCTATAATGAAAAACCCAGTTTTCCTGAACACCCGTATTATTAAAAATAATTTTAGGTTATGCAGTATTCAATTCTAGAACATTTGTAGAAATATTTCTTCCTAAACGCAAAAATAGAGCTATAACGAAAAAACCCAGTCTTCCTGAACACCGGTATATTTGAAATATTTTTAGGTTATGCAGCATTCAATTCTATAACACCTTTGTAGAAAAATTTCATGCCTAAACGCAAAAATAGAGCTATAACGAAAAAAACCCAGTCTTCCTGAAACATCCGTATTTGAAAATATTTTTAGGTTATGCAGCATTCAATTCTATAACACTCTTGTAGAAAGATTTCTTCCTAAACGCAAAAATAAGCTGTAATCAAATAGCAAGTGTTCAGGGAACAGCTGTACTCATATATATTTTTAGGTTATGCGCATTAAATTCTAGTAAACTTTTGTAGATAAGACTGCTTTTCTAGAAGCAAAAATAGATCTGAAATCAAATTCTATCCCTTTCCTATTCTCTTTTTCGTTATTTTTTTCCTTGTCTATTTTCCCTATTTCCTTTTATAATATCCCATAAGTTACAGCTTTTAAAAAATAGTTGACGATTTTCCCTATATTTCAATTTCTTCCTATTTTATCCGTCATTTTATTTTTCCAAACAATATTATCAGCATCAAATGCAACGATCAATACCCACAAATGTTTGTTGCCAAAATATCATTTTTAATAATATTCCTCCATTTTAGACGCGCCTCTAGTTTTTAATGCTATAAATCCCAAATAGTGGTCAAAAAAATCGCAATCTCAAACTTTAAAAAAAAAAATGCGCTTCTATACTTCTAGTACTACCAAGCTCAAAAATTAAATTTCCGCTATTATTGATATTATTTATAGTTCTTCAACATACTCCACTTTACCGCAATGATTGAATTTCTATTTTGTTTTAATACACACTATTAATAAAAGCGATAGATATACTCACGCGTAGAGTAATAAATCGAAAACACTGTAGATTTCATGCATTAAAAATATTTACGAAAATATAAATCTACATAGTATACGCGGTTTAAAAATATAAGACATAATGAAGTACATAAGTACTCGACATTTTCCGACGACAAATCCGAACTCGGCGAACATGTCGCATCTCACTGGTATCCGGCTAAATATCATCTATATCATTTGTCACATAGGCGTCATAGAAACATGCCGGCAAACGAAGTAATAAAAATATGATTTAAAAAACATCTTAAGTAAACATAATTAAGTTACGTGTTGCTTTCGAAAAATAAATTCGCTATAATGAACAGTTTACCGCATACGATTTCTTAGAAGCGACAAAATATTTCACCGCTTTTCATCGCTGAACACGCATTTACCTCAATGTGTGAACGGGCCTATAATTGTTGACGTTTAAAGGTATAATGTCAACCACCGACGTAATCCTGGTTGACATTCTCTATTTTCGTCGGCTAATTCAATATTCCAACTGTTTTTACATTAGTAATTGCTCTAAATGATGGGGAAGCGTCGTTGATATGAAAAAACGACCTCAGTAAGTTTGTTAGTGAAGATATATGGATTATTGTAATTAAATAACTTCCTTTAGAAATGTGAAGAATGGTTCCCCCCGATTTCTTAGATGTCGTGCAGTATTGAATATAAAAATAAATTGAAGAGTTTTTAGTCAAGACAGTATATCGATGAAATATTTATATGTGGAATAAATACATTATGTCGTTGATGTGTACAGATTTTAATAAAAAACACTTATTAAAATTAGTGTATCTTATTATATTACAGAAGAATTATATCTTGATAGCTGCTAAACTCTTTTAAAATATAATCAATGAAACAGTTGCCAGTCAAATCGATATAATAATGAAAGCTAATCGCTCTGTGCTGTAAATTGTCTTTTCCTCGGATGTTATCGAGCACCCATTAAATGGCATCGTAGCATAATCACCATAAAAAAAACTAATGTTTTCCTTTAATTCTAATGAAGGTACAACGTAACTGGACATTCTTCTGAATTATCACAGGGTACCACAAATTTCTTCGGAGGGATCATAAGGCTCTTTAAATAAAATATATGCGATGTATTTAATATACTGCAACCACAAATTTTCTAAATATATATGTGCGATATGTGAAGCTGTAATTGTTTATGAGTGTTTTAAAAGCTCTAGAACAGAAATGAATAATATCAACCGATCAAAAATTGAAGTAGCACATTAAATTTTCATCGCTTAAGGTGATAGTTATGTAATAAAAAAGGTTATTGCATATCACCCACCTGTTTGCTCTCTTTACTATTTAAAGTTTCAATAATATGTCCTTGTAGATTGAAATTTTAAAAATTGACTTGTATATTCCATAATTAAATAAATTTAATGATATATTCGATACTTGGTACGTAGAAACTTTGAATACAATCCAAATCTAATACTTCTAAGAAATATATGTATCGAAATCACTACAAATAATATTCACGTAACAGTGGATATGCATAACTGTGTGCCTCATGACATTATCGAATATGAATGAAACACAACATCGCTTTAAACTGTTTTGTATTATATATATGTAGAATAATGTAAGAAATAGAGAGACAGAACAACTATCTATATCGTAATCATTTCTTTCTCCTATAATATGTGAATGGGTAAAAAAATGATTTGAAATAACTTGCATCGGAAGGGATTTTCTCTGCTCGCTGCATCTTTCGACATCTCAAATGACATTTCTAGGTGCGATTAATATACTATATGGTGTCACTCTATAATATTCTTCTCCTCATGGTTGTAGAGGGTTGAAAAAATGAATTTACCTCATTAAAAATGCATATTAAATTAATTATTATCTTGACAGGCCATCGAACATGACTCCATAATCGAATCGCTCTGTAGAAATGGGCACTTGTTTAGCATTCAAAGCGGTAATATCTGTCACGTAATACCCATATCGACCATAATTTTCGGTAATGTATACTTTTCGTGCTAAAATTAGCGCGATAAGTTGACGCTTTCGTGGTTCGATAGTTGACATCTTCCTTGATCCTGGCTCAATAATTTCGCTTTAAAACTGTATAATTTTAATCAGAAAATACCTTCGGGCGTGTTATAACGAACCTTTTCAACCTTCCATAAACGTTAAATTATCTTAAATCGCTATTATTGTTGCCCCAAATAGCAGATTAGGTTATGAAATTAATACCATCGCAAATGACTATTATTCTCGAAATATTCCACATTTTTCCATATGCTAAGGAATCTTTCAGGCTCCCAACATTTCTCTGATCACGTTTCGACTTTTTACCCGCCGCTTGTATGCCCATTTACGTAAGAAATCGTCTCTGGAAGCTCATTACATTTCACCGAATGACAGCGGCATTTGACATCCCACGAAACCGGCCATAATTCCAACCTCATCGCCGGCAAAACACGCCTCTATGAATCGGGTCTTTTTGAGAAAAATAACGCATCTCGACCCCATTTTAGGGTTCAAACAGTAAGATGAAGCATGTGGACGTCTTTTCGACATTTAATTCCACTCCCAAATACTTATCTTAGCCTCGCAGCGAACATACGAAATGCCCAAACTTGACAATGCCAAATCGATCGTAGCCGCCAGTGTGACATTTCTCGGTCTTCAGCGACGTTCGCCGCGGCCGCACCCATCACAATTTACATTTCCGCGAATTTTCTCCCCTTGACCTATTTTTAACAATTAATCGCGATACGCCTATTCCCGTGCCATCCCCGTTACCCGTTCGTCCGTCTATTATTTCCCTTTTAATCGTACGCCCGTCTGAAGCCTTAGTTAAGGAACTTTTTCACGCCAAATTTACACGCACGGAATAGGGCGACGCCTATGGAATAGCGCCCCCTGACGCCGGCAAACGCAAGAGAGCCTTTTATTAATATTAATATTTTATAAAAAAACCTAAATGTCTAAACATTTAGGCCTCTTACCTTTTTTACAAAAAAATAATATACACAAAATTCTTTATAAAGAAAATAGTTTTACTTACCCTAAATTAGAAATTTTTGTTTTACATATTTTGGACAATTTTATAGAAAAGGCGACAATATTTCAAAAACTATGAAGAATGCGTAAACCATATATCAATCCATGCAGAAATTTGCGCTACATTCTATATTATAATACAAAATCATGTTCTGTTTTAAAAAAAGCTGCACATATTGGAGATAAATTTTCGAACGCCCTGTACATAATTTGACTGTGAATGCTGCAGCAACCCTGAACATCTTCCCGTGTGGCGTACTGAATCGATAAAAATTGCACCATTCCATTTTAAAATAAGAAGATTGGTATTGACAAACACTACACCGCTATAAAACTGAAAATGTTATGCTTAAACTGTATAGTCGACCAAGGCATCTGCGGGTATTTTAATGGTTACGTTCGAGAAATTCTAACAAATCAGTTTGTGTGTGTCCGCCTGCATAATTCCTAATATGGAGAAACAACACAATGTTTACGTATTGTAATCTTCTATTGGCGAGCCATAATACTACATTTTAAAGCAACTGATATGTAATAGTGCGTGCTTGTTGCCTACAAGCGTTGATAAGCTATAACAATAAATTATTTATTGTTACAATTAAGTTAAACTATACACAGTGAACATTGGGGTATATAATCTTAGTTAGTGTAAGCAATACTTACATTTTACGCATGCCATCCCTGTATCTTCTTGTATAGATTATTCCCATTAACGCCCAATATCTTGTAATTCCGTCATAAGAATATTATAATGATGAAACTCTAATAAAACTATCTTGAACAAAGAGAACTACCAAAACTTATTGTCATATTATCTTAACGAAAAACCACATAATTTAGATTAAAAATGAGACATCCATACAGGTCTATTTTCCAATAGGAGTTTATTCTAGAAAACGCTATTTAATTTTGCCATTTTAACTAGACCTGTCGTGCTATGAAATTCTCCGTCCGAAACATGGACCAGAGCTTCCTATAGGCACTTGCCAAATTAATCCCTTTAGTGCCAGCTGGTCTTGTAGAGATATATGTTGGTTTTACATAAGTTGGTGATCGATACATATCTCAAATTCTTTATTCCAGAGAAGCTTGGAACGCTATTCGAAAAACCCGTTTCATTTTTTTCCCATATATTCCTGGTCATACTCCAGTATCTATTATAAAATTGTTGTTTAAAATTAATAGGGCTTATCTCCTTGATCTAGAGATTGATGCAGAGGCCCTTTTATATATGATTACATATAGATACATACAAGATTTTTTTTCGTAATGGAGCACTTATAAGTTTCTTAAAAGAAAACTAAGAATCTAATAGCTTATCCAGGTGTTGTTAAAAACACGTAAGTGTTAGCTAGCAACCTTTGTCATTATAAGTTCACACTATCATACTTTAAAGTGTTTTCGTATTTAAATAATCAACTGACATATTACTAGTATTGATATATTTTTGGGAACATTTTGGTAAAAGAAAATTGTGGTAGCGTAGATTTGATGTCACCCACGATACAGATATGGCGAATGTGGCTTGCCAATGCGAAACATCTGTATCTCGAAGTGACGTAAAGAGCATGAATATTATTTAGTTGTCTTTTTTTGTATTAGATTATGGCTATTTGGTTTGCCGCATCTTACAGTTTATGTGTTTAAATAAATCTTTTACTTACTATATAACAATACATAATTTTAATCTGGAAAATCTCTTTTAGGAACTCATAAGCACACCTATCATAACTAGCGTTTCTACCACCGAAAAATACATCGATCAAGGCACGAAACAGCAGATTCTAGAACCATTCCGTATCAGCCGGAACCAGCTGGTGCGTCCCAAGAAAACCAGAGCGCCACCTCCTCCTTAGCCCATCAAAAATTCGTGAAGGGCGAATTCGAGAAAGTGACTACGAAAGCGAATACGAGAGCAGGATCCCGCCTGTCTGGAGACCCAGCTCAACGGAACCGGAACCAAGTTACAGACCGGTTAGACCAGATTTGACGCCTACTGGAAAATTAGTCAAACCAGCGAACGCATCCCCACCCCACCAACGCAATTTGACGTACCACCACAATGGGAAGTATGCGTCCGAAATTTGAAACCTATAGAGAAGCCCACGAAGGTTGTTAAGATGGAGGAGATCGTGAAACCATACCGAAACCGGCTTATACAAACCTCATGTTGCCCAAACATGACGTTAACAGAGATATCGTGGCACACCGACTGCTCCGGAGAAAATGCTACAACCTGGTACACCTCCAGAGATTGGTTATGCACCCGGGACCACAAAAAACGCAAATATTATAAATCCACAACCAGTACGCCTTATCAAATGCCGTGCAAACGGAAACTTCCAGCTATGCAGCTTCAATGAAGCAACTGAGCACAGTCGCCGAACTGTAAGTCTGCAGCAGACAACGAAGGTAATCAAATTTGGAGACCAATCGAAGGAAACTACCCACTACAAGACTGAAGGTGATAGGCAACGTTATAAGGGTCCACCACCGCCTAAGCCGACCAAGTTTATACCTGGAGAATTTAGAGAAAGTGATTACGAAAGTGAAATCGAAAGTGCTCGGATAAAACCGAAATGGGCGCCAAGCGGAAGCGATACTGAAGACTTCCACTACCCAAAGTCAACCACCTTCCATTGACGCGATCGTCCAGTGTCCTTACTCCCAGAAAGGTTTACACGCCCATGGAATTCGATACTCGTCCACCTGAAATCTCGTCGAAGATATCAACTGAATCTCACGTAAGCGAAACCAGCAAACGCTTCGGTCAAACAAAATCTAGTCAAATCGTTAAATCTTCCGATTACGCCTTGCACCCAGGATCACCTCCGGAATACGGTTATGTTCCGGAGAAGGTTACAAAAAGCGCCGCAACTAAATTAGCTTCGCAACACATGGATAGTATGACTCACTCATTTAAATCCAAGACGCAGAAGTTCGTGAATGATATAGTCGGTGATATGCATAAGAAGACAGCCCAAAAGCCTATTTTGAAGGCTAAAGATGACACTGACGCGCAGGTATACAGAGAAGAAACTCGAGCTGCACAGTACGGTAAGTAAACTTCATGATTTCGTAAAATCAAAACTTCTTACATAATCAATATATACAATACAAACTTGTAGTGAATAACAGGATAATATATGTCATTGTGTTTAAATATACCGTAACAGCATCAACCCCAGTAGATTATTTATTTATTCCCCATAATACAAAAAAAATAATTGAGAGCAGAAGATTTAGCAGCAACAAAAATTAAGGAATGAGAATGAAGAAACAAGAAACAATAATAAAGCAAGACCAATAAACATTTAATTTCCAGTCGCTTTTTAGGAATCGTTTATTTCATCTACATATCACCTAACTTACAATCATTGTAGCAACATTCTGATGGGAAGTAGGTAGTCGGTGTCTCCTGAAAAATACGCCGTTCTCTTGTTCTTCTTTGTTCTTCTTCTTTCTTGAGTTGTCCTTGGAACACAAATCTAAAGCAATTTAAAAAAACTTTCGCTTGAATTTTGGATTCGACCATTTTCGTAAAAAGTCGAGCTGAGCTAAATTTAAAAGTATGGCCTTGTTCTCATCCTGTCTAGATGAAAATGATAGCAATAGTCATACTTTTCTTCTTCAAATTATAATTACCTACACTAAATTAGTTTGCACAGGCCATGATCGAGAAGATGTTCAATGTGAAAAATGTATGCCCAAACTGTCTTTTCTGGCTTCTACTGATTTGTTTTCAGGTTTGTTTTCAGGTAATGGGACATCATTATCATGATCATTTTATGCTTTGCAAACTTCTCCTAAACCCCTCACCACAAACTGCACTAAACTGGATGTACGTTTCACTAGCAAAGCTATCATCACCAGCAGAAACACTGAACTGCAGTTTAGAGCAATTTGTGGTGAGGGGTCTAGGAGAAGTTTGCAGTATTACCAGTGCCACAATTTTGTGAAATTTTGTAATTTTATGCTTTGGTTTTCCTCTTTTCACTCCTTATTTTCCAGCTGCTTTTTTTGTGCTTAATTTTAATTTTCAATTATACGTCAAGCTCCATTTTTCCGCGTATGTCCCTATACATTTCAATTTTTCTCTTTAGAAATCTTACCCTTACGATCTAACTTACATCAACAGAAAATAAATCCTTTTAAATCTTTAAAACCCTAAAATATTTGTTTTGCCCAGGCCACTTCCATTGCTTCGTTTAATCCAATAAAATTTGCTTAGCAATTGTCTTCATCTATATCTTTCAACAACAATTACTACCAAAATCAATACTTTCTTTAAGTTGCTGCCTTATAAACTATAAAATTTAGGATACTTTTTTCCGACTTAAATGCTAAGTTTAAATCTTAGTAAGAATAAATTAACGTTGTATTGACGCCACGACTATTAAAAAAAAAAAAAACGGTTTTGGAGGGTTATGTAATGTCATTTCAAAGAAATTAATTTGTTTCTTTGGTCCACTTAATTGTAAACCTATAAGTATTGTGGTCTAACAGTCTTAATATATTGACATCAGGGTAATTTAAAAACAAAAAACCTTTAAATTTTCAATAAGTTTAAATTAAGCGGTAAACACCAACAGAGTGCGACATCAATTTGAATAATTGCATTTATCTCTTTGTTCTACGACGCAGCGGTTGACTTACAATCATTATAGTGTAACTGTCTCAAACCGATCATTTCTTATTATTTACGATATGTATTAGCATCACAACAATTTTTTAAAATTGGTATTGGATTTAATGTTCGCAATCTTTCATTACAGTATTGTTACGCCGTAAGCAGCAGTTTGGTTTAAATGATGCGACACCATTTTGAATTATTGAATCCGTTTCTTCCAGCCAGGATTTTACTTACAATCGTTATTACACCATAACGACAATCTTAAACGAACAACTTTCAGTTTTCCTAATACATGTATTGGCAGCACTACAATTTTTTAAAATTAATTTTAAAACTATAACTGTCAGACTGTAAGTTATAAGTGGACATCATTTTAACAATACTAGAACGAAAAATAGAACGCTACAAAAAAAAATAACTTCAATTCAGAGATCCACGCATGCATTACATGGTAGACACATGTATTGGCATCACATTTTTTTTTAAATTGGCATCCAAATTAATCTACACAATTGATCATTGTCCAGCTGTAAGTTACACGTTGACATAATGTTGGCAACACCGGAACGAAAAAATTAGCAACGCTGCAAATGAAAAAATAACATCATTGAGGATTCAGGCACGCTTTTTACACGAGAACACATATTATTTTGAATTTGCTTGCCAACATTAAAGCCACAACAATATACAAATCTAGGTTCACCAACTTTGAAATATAAAATAATAATATATACCTATGATAATTATTAAAACTAAGAAAATTGCGTTTTTTTTTTAATTTTTAGTCACTAAAAAAAGTAAGTATGTTCAAAAAATGTGCATATCTATGCCTCAAAAATAAATTCTAACTTTCTCTAAGTAATATTTTAATATTATGTCATCTAGTTTCAGTTTCGTTGTTTGATGATATATACATATTCCAAATTTGTTGCTATAATAGTGGTCACGTGCCGCGTTCAAATATAATCGTTTTGAAACATACTGAACTTATCTCTACAATCGCTTTGTGAGAAGAAATTACTTTAATTGTGGTAGCTAATGTGTACAAACCTATGATAAAAGCTATAATCCGTCTGGAGAAATTTTCATAATAATGTAAAGGTTTGACTTATGCTTTTGCAAATATATGAGCTGGTGTCTCAGAATACATTGAAAAATTAGCCTCCACTTGTCAGGTTTCAACATCCAACTTTTAAGTAATAAACTACCTTCTAAAGCAGTGTTGAGCGGAAGTTAACCACTATCATGGATAAATCAAGAATTGACGTCATTTTATTCTCTCTTTATTTGCTACGTTTCGTTCATTTTTGCCAACATCTTCGATAAACAAGACACCAAACAAATGTAAATAACAAATTATGTTTAAATTAAGTACTTTATATTAGGTCACATTAAAAACGTGTGTAACACTCGGTTGATATCCTAATTATTAATTAGCGTTAGTTACTTAACCCATGATGGTGGCTTAAAGTTGTCCTATACAATTATGTTATCATTTTAGAGATTATCTAATATCAATCGACAATTTAGCAAATATCCTCACGTTAATAACGAGATTTCCATCTTAAATTCTCATTCAACTATTCTTCCACTTATTAAGTATATAAACACTTTATATTACTTTTAAAATATATAATTATTCCTATTGTTTTCTTTCTGCGTTTTACTTATTAATATTGTTGTCATACTTTTATCTAAAATTAATTTGCGAGCTTTTTAATCCTAAATTAAAATGTGCAGTAAAGCTATTTATTGAATAAAAAATGAAATAAGTTTATCACTGCCTTTTTATTTAATTTTATTTTTAAAATTTTACTATTGTAATTTCAAATAATTTTATATAATTAATAGTAATTCTTTTTATCATCCAATAATTATTTATTTTATCATTATTTGTGTAAATATTACACGTAAATATTCAGTGCTTGTATTTTGTTATTCAATTCAGCTTTTCATAGAAAGATCCATTTAACAATTTTATTATATTCAACTGAGGATTAAAATGCAAATTAATTTTAAAATATAAGTATAGCAATATTAAGGGATGGAAGATGACAAGAAAACCATAAGTATATTGTATATTTTAAAACTGATATAAAATAGTTTTTAATATTATGTTTTTTCTTTTTTCATGAGTTAGCGGCTTATTTTTATATAATGAATTAATTTTTTTAATTAACTCTTCATTTACGTTTCGACAATCTATTTATTGTTGTCTTCTTCAGAAAATTGTTTCATATAATTCATTTTTTTTATACATTTAAAGACAATCACAAGGACATTTTAAAACTTATTTTAAAATTTACATTTTCTTAAAAATTACAAAAACATGTTGTTAGTCAATTACAAACTACTATGTATGGAGAACATATTGAATTTATTTTGAATATTTCAAACATAAATTGTAATTTACATTCATTTGGTATTCTATTTCCTCAGAAATCATTTTAGTAAATGTTTGCTGCAAGTAACTCTTGAACGTTCCACAAATATTATAAAAAAATATTCTAATGGAGATCTCTGTGAATATTTAGAAGGTTTAAATAGAATGGTTATAGGAATATACTTTTCACTATAGAATATTCTTCGCATATTCTTACAGCATATTCTATTATGATGCCATTTTTACTTCGTAAGAATATTCACAAAATATTCGTGCTACTAGTTGTAGCTGTTTCCATAATTACATTTCTTCAACTACTAACTGTAGTTACACATCATCTTTAATTGAAAAATGTAACTGATAATCATCAACTACTAATAATAAATTACCTACAAGTATGGTTATAAGCGGCGATAGTGCAGTTACAGTTTATAATATATTTATTGCAACTACAATTTGCCCAACACTGCTTCTATATTTATTATATTGAAATAGAGTAATAATTATAACTTTCTTAGGCATTGATGTTAACATAGTTCCCTAAGAAATAAAATAGAACATACTAACTTACATATACATGCTCTTGCTTCCTTTCCTATACGCGTGTTTTTTTCTCTCCCACTCAGGCACGAAACATGTCGATCCCGACACCGGTCTTATATACTTTAAGTATGATTTCGGTTACGAATTCGGAATAATATTGCCCGGCGAAAGTAAGGGCGGTGAAATACCAGTTCCGAAGAAAACGATCATAGAACCTCCAAAGAGAACGGTCGACATAGAAATGCCGGTTCACCACGAAACTTCCGCGAAACCAACAACGAACAGCCATCAGAATCAATTCAAGCCGAAAAAGTTCACACCGGCCAGCAAGAACGTTAAGTGGGAACCGACGTCGGAGAGCGAAATGTCCGAATACGAGGGAGAAAGTAAGAAAAAATTGTCCGGTACTCGTTGGGAACAGTCCTCTTGCAGTCCCGTGTCAATTTCACCAAGTCTACCCAGCACTTCGCCTGCTTTTCAATAACTATTCGGGTTCAGGTATTACGCTTTTGCATGCTTTGGTGTATTGGATCTTTATTCTAACTTCTATGAAAGCTTCTCAATTTTGTTTGGGGTGTTTCGCGTATTAATTTCTTAACTTCAATGTTCATTTCTCTAATTATAATTTATTATTATTACATCTCAACAAGCGATGTTGAACCTCATTACATTATTGATAGTTGCCCCTGTAGACACAATGAAGCTATAGTGTATTTTTCCAGCAACATTTTTACACTCTGCCTTGCTTTTAGTATACATGGAATAAAATCTAAAGAAAAGATAAACGCTTAGAAGTCTCCGTGTCTATAAACGGCCCGAATAATAGCGATGGAGAAAACAGAATAAATCACTCTTATCTTTAGAAGCACTTTCTTTATCAAACAAGCAAAAATGATTTGTAAATTACTATACTTAGTGCATAGCATAAAAGGTAACAGATTAATTTAAACCTATTCCATTAAGGGAAGAATTTTGTCATTTTATTGCATTATGCGTACACCTGATTATTGGAGCTGAGCCTGAACCGAGTGTTAGTAATAATAATAAAATTTGAGGATAGGATAGAACTTATTTCCTTGTTTTCTAATACCTAACTTCAAAGAAATAAATTGAAATTAAATTAAATCAAAAGCTAAATTCGTGTTCCAATCCTTTTTTTTCTTTTTTTGTGCGTCCTTGGCTGCTTTTCCGGCGTTTTGTTTGGTCGATTGCCCGCGACAAATGTGATATTTTTACATATATACATTTTAATGTGTTATTTTACGTCCATCATTTTAATTAGTTTTAACTGTTTTTAAAGAATTTTCTCATTGTATCCAAACGCATCATTTTAGAAGAAAACGAATATTGACGTTTTATTGCCCGATGATGGGTAATTACCAAAACATGTCGCATAAGATATATAAAAAAAAAGGATTGGAACACGAATTTAGCTTTTGATTTAATTTAATTTCAATTTATATACACCAATCCTCTGGGACACTATACACTATTCAAAAAAATAGTTTGCTTATTTTTGAGGCACTTTTCATTCGGAATATAGAATTTACTGTAATAATCACATAGCAATTTTTTAGAATTAAAAATATATTATATTTTATGTTTATTTTCAATATTAACCGAGCTATTGCATTTTTAAGTTTTCAAGGCATTTTCAGTATGTCATGGATGCGACAAATATATGAAAAAACAAAAGCAAAAAATGAAAATGTTCTATAGCTTGTATTAAGTAACAAAAACAATCATCATATATACTTCATTCTTCTATTGCCTTGGTATACTAATAATCATAGGGAGAATATTTGTTTTTTCCCTGACATATAAGCAAACAAGCTATAAATTTTATCTGATATATTATTAATTTAACAAAGTTTTCGCATAAATTATTTTTTTTAACTTTGATCATATAGAATTTCATTCAAAATTAAAGGTAATTTCATAATAAGTAGATATTCGTTTTAATGGTATCTACAAAATGCAGTATACTGTAGAAATGTGTTTTTCCTTTAAATTAGTTCTATAACAGTCCAAGCGAAAGATTGATAGTACCGAAACTCAAATTGCTTGTGCTCAGTTAACAGATGCCACTTTTGTGGCATCTTTTCTCTACAGCGCCACGGCATTCATTACATATGTACATATGTCAAAGTTAATTTATTGAAGCCACTAACTATATTTTCATACAATTCTAAAATACTACTAGCATGTTAGAGATTTTATTTTGAAAATAAAAAACTTAGGGAAATCTTAGTGGCCATTTATAAACCCATAAGTACCTATCATCAATTATTGCACCAATATTACCAAAGGATAGTGTATATCTCGTACCGATTGGCTCTATCATTAGAGAGACAGGATATTATTTAAAGAGAATTGGAGTGAGCTGTACTAACAAAATACTCTAATATTTATAGGGGAATTTCATACGAATTTCGGAGATTATATACCTGTTTTATCAAGGCGATTGTGTTTCAATTGCTCTATTTTGTATAGGAAAGATTTTTGTAGTACTAAAGCTCCATTCCGCTATTGTTTGAGTCTGCTGTACCTGAATAATAGCTTAGGGTATAACACGGTGCGTATCCTATATAAATATTAAAGCCTTGTTCTGATCTGCAAACAAACTGTTGCATATTGATTGCACCAAACAAGTTTTGCAAGTGTGAACGGCTGAAAATTAGTCATTCACACTTTCAAAAATTGTTTGCTGCAATGATTTCGCAGCAAATGGTTGCAGTCAGACAAGCAAATTAATAGAATGTTCCAGCTAATTGAAAAATAAGTTTATGTTCCATAACGGTGCTTTTTTTTTTAAATACAGAGATGGTGGTGAATGGTAGTTATTGGCACATCCGCTAAATTTGCTAAATTTGCTTGGAAAACAAAATAATAACTTATATATGTGTTTCTTATCCGTGAGTTATTTTAGTGATTTAAGTTATATATACGGCTTTTTTAAAAAAATAAATTAAAAAATAAATCTTAAACAAATGATGAAATAATGAAACGAGGAACTATAAAGCAAGAACACTATTAGAACTGATACAAATTAAAAACATAAAAAACTCCATTAACGATCGTCAAGGTATCTCACAATTATCAAATATAAATACTTTTCAATTTTATAATCATCTATACAAAATTCTTTATTAGCTAACCCTGTATACTTTGAAATTATATTTTCAAACATCACAAACATAGTTAAACACATCTTTTTACTTAACATTCATAAAAACAAATTAAAACAAATTTTAAAAATATATTATAAAAGAATGTTTACTTTCAGGTAAAATTTAAATTTAAAAACAAATAAATACATTTTCTAAATAATTTATATATATTTTCAGTTTATAATGGGCGTTGATTGATAAAACTATAGTGTACTATAGCAAAACGTCAATAATTTCATTAAATCATTTCTTCAAGATCCATTTTTTCAAAAATCCACTACCACCAAGAATATATAAATCATTAAAATAATAACGGTAATCAGTATTATCATTGAACTGTCTGAAATCCACACGCTTGTAATTCGACAGGTGAAATACCAATTGAAGGAGTCAATGGAAAAATGATATAAGTGAGCGAAAATCTTATTTATCAAAGTAATAGTTAAAGTTCAAGGCGACCATAGTATATTTTTTAAACAAAGCTTTATTTTCAACAATATTTCGTTAGCATGTACGAGTTACAGCTAGACTATTGTTCCTCTGAATAAAACTCTACCAAAAGATCTAATGCAGCATTTATCTCATTTTCTTCTGAAATTGTTACTTATACCACTTTTCCACTTAGTTACTTTGCTTATCTATCAGGGGACTCTGCTAGGTTTTTATATACATCTGGGGTATCCACGGCATACTAGAAATCTATTAATAGTTTAAATTCGCGGTATCTTGCTTAATATTGTGTATTTTTGTAGAGTCTGTAAATTTTGCCTATTTAGTTATAATATAAGCTAGTATATTTCCCATATAAAAAGTTTACATGCTGACAATTCTCAAAATTTTGGAAAAGACTTGATGTTATTTGTAAATTCCGATTAAAAAACTATGTCAAAAATATCTACTTTCAGAATTTTTAAATGGTAAGAACTTATGGGGGCGATAGATAATTAATAAAAATCAATTTCTTAAATAACTTGAAAATGGTGAGATAAATTGATAAATTGTCGCCAATTATTTTATTTTATATTTTTATTTTAATTGGACCGGCCTATACTAACGACACTGGTTTATTTTCAAATGAAAATTCACACAGGGGATCTTATATTCCACTAAATAACTTAAGCAAATAGTTAACCCATCAATCATTTTTTTACCTCGGAAATTACATGCTTTGATTTTCTACAGCTCACATCAGAGGAACTGAAACGCCACCAAGTTGTCCAAGTACTCCTGGAAGTATACCAGCTCAGCAAGGAATCAAACGCGCTCCGCTGTTCATAACAGTAAGCTTCTTTCAATCATCATTAATAATTTAATAAAAATTAATTTTGTATAATTATTACAGCCGCTAAGGGATATTGCAGTCAGTCATTGTCAAAACTGCAAGGTTCGATGTTGTATCTACAATCTGAACCACCGCCAAGCATCTTATGGTCTAAAAACGGAAGAATCATAGAAAACTCTTCTGACCATCAGATCTTCTACAGGAACGGTGTATGCAGATTAACAATACCTAAAGCATACCCAGGTATAATTATGCTAGTAAATCGGCGTTAGGGCTAAATCTTTTAATCGATTTTATTTTATATTATAGAGGATGCAGGTACTTACACGTGTACAGCCACCAATCAAGTAGGTGCAGTTGGTACGACTGCAACTCTTCAGGTTCCAGGTGAGCGAAGATCTACCTACATAAAGTAGAACAAGGTGGAGGGTTTTTAATATCTTAACGTTACTTAACGACGCCGAATGAGAAATGGTGCTGCTAGTCAATGTATTTGATCGGTAATTAAGAATTAAAGGTAACCAAAGTCGTTACATATTAAGGAAATATCGTCGATTTTGGCACCTCTTCCACTGCCAAATTCGTTTATAAAATACGAGAAAAAACTCATGCCTTTAACAGTGCCTTAAACCTAGATAGGTATATTTTTTCACTTTTTCTTACACTAATTCCCTGTTCTCTTCTAACACTCAAACGTGATCAAAGCACATAGTTATGTTGCAATTGATTACATCTTAAGTTTATTTATTATTATTTACTTACAAATCTCGCAATGAAATAAATATAAACGATACTGTTGCCGCTTGTGTAAGATTTTTTTTTGTCTTTTCTTCGACTTATATAAAATATTTGTGGCGATATTATTTATAATATGATACTAGATAGCGTGATATACCATATAACTTTGCCGAAATGTGTAATTTCTGGTCATACCTTTAAGCTTTATATAATTTAGTAGTGTGTCTAGCTTTACTATGTATGTATTACTTATTATTATTTGTTATTTGTTTATTTAAATACACCTATTGTGATTGTTAAATTGTCATGATTAAAGCTTTCTGGCAAAATACGTATTCTTGGGTCTTTCTCTACCTCTTTCTCCTAATTAACTGGTGGTTAACTATAAGGTGTAACTTTGGAGCTCCCACGTTTGTAGTAAATTTGGTGGTTCGTGTCACTCCATCTCTATTTCGGTATACCTAATACGATTGCCTAATAGAGATAGAATGACATAATTCACCTCGGCTTGAGTGTAGCACATTTTTACTTATTATTAGCAAAATGTAATACCTTCACTTATAGCTCCTTGTAACAATAACCTTCTTGTAACAATAATTTAGAACTAGATACGCAATAAACTAACTAGAAAACTATCTTCATCGCTGTACACAGCTTATCTTCATACAGAGCTAGCATATTTCTCACGCAGATATTCATTGAGAGGTAAGTGTGAGCATTGTAGGTAACTAACACTGCATAGGAAATATTTTTCTGTTCTATTAATGAATAATTTGATGCTAAGGTATGTTAATGGCAACGTAGTCTACATAATATAAGTTCGGTGGGATGAACTGAGTCGTTAATATTTTAGAAATATCTAGCAAAATATTATTTATGACTGCGATTTATTTAAACAAAATATTTTCAACTTGGACTATAAACTCTAGTACCATTTTATCAAAAATCATTTATTTCATTACAGCTAAATATGTTTTCTTGCTTTTGTATTCTTATTAATTTGAATTTTATACATAGACTTTAAACATAAAAAAAATTACAAAATTATTGTGTATGAAACGTTTAACCAATTAGTTTTGCTAATGCACTGATAATGGTGGAATAAAATATCGTTTATTATATATTGTACATATATTAAATCCAAGCAGTTGCAAAAACAGGCAAGCCTGTATTACCTGATATTTTCTTTCTAAAGATAAAGAAATAATGCCCAACACTGCTAACAACACAATTATATAAAAATAGATCGTGAATAATTTCTTCATCAGTTTACTTTATTTATGCAAAGCTAAATAATTACAATTCATCCTAAACGCCGTACTTTCTAGATAGCTAGGTACTCTAACTGTATACTGTAGCTGTGGATTGCATTCTGGCCCACTGGAATTGGGAAGGATTTCAACTGTAGGCGCACCTACGTACGAAGTCGCAGCACAGATTTATTAACGTTCGGCGAATTGTTATAGTTCAACCGAAGTAAAATGAGCGTGATATTCTTGTTTTCGCTAGAGATCGCTATCGATGGTATGAATAACAGCTTAATAATCAATTTGTCTAGTGAGTTATTGTGAACAACGATTATGAAGTTGTAAAACTATATTAAATCCAACATTAAGATTCTGTGTGTGAAGGGAATATCAGGCAATACTCATTCTGAATAACTAAAAATCCTATTCATAGCTTCGTCTATTCTTACTTATTTTTATATCGAAGCGTCAGACAATGCAAAACTATAAATTTCAGTAACAGAGCTCATAAACAATATCAAAAGAAAAAAAAATAAAAGAGTAAAAATCAATAATCAAATAAATACAAACATAAGTTCTAAAAAAATCCAAAATAGTGAATAAAGTACCTATAGCCGCAAAGTAGCATATTATTGCAAAATATTCATCTTCGGGCTATTTCTTAATCATTAATTCACAAAATTCCATGCCACGGTAATTATCGTTAGGTAAAAGTTTCTTGGGATATGCTAATCTTGTACGACCAATATTTATTCTTATATAAAGATTTAAAACAGTTGCCATATAACAAACAAGGGTCTATTAAACAAGTAAAGTCGAACATATGTCTTAAGCGGAGATTACATC